>CM076502.1:1281981-1762981 GCA_038429875.1 Poecile montanus
CTTTCCCTTTTCCCCTTTCCCCCTTTCCCTTTCCCCTTTTCCCCTTTTCCCTTCCCTTTCCCTTTCCTTTCCCCCTTTCCCTTTCCCTTTCCTTTCCCCTTTCCCCTTTCCCCTTTCCCCTTTCCCCTTTCCCTTTCCCCTTTCCCCTTCCCCTTTCCCCTTTCCCCCTTTCCCCTTTCCCCTTTCCCCTTTCCCCTTTCCCCTTTCCCTTTCCCCTTTCCCCTTCCCCTTTCCCCTTTCCCCTTTCCCCTTTCCCCTTTCCCCTTTCCCCTTTCCCCTTCCCCTTTCCCCTTTCCCTTTCCCCTTTCCCCTTTCCCTTTTCCCCTTTCCCCTTTCCCCTTTTCCCCTTTCCCTTTCCCTTTTTCCCTTTCCCCTTTCCCCATTTCCCCTTTCCCTTTCCCCTTTCCCCTTTCCCCCTTTTCCCCGTTTCCCCCCGGGGGTCTCTGTCCCCAATTCCGATTTTCCCGCAGGAAACGGGACCGGGGTCAGGCCCAGCCCCCCCCGAAGCCCCCCAAAGCCCCCCGGGGCTCGCGGCGGCGGCGCGGAGAAGCTGCCCCTCCCCCAGGTAGGGATTTGGGGGTTCACCCCTGGCTCCCCCCCCCCAGCCCGGGGGTTTTTGGGGTCCCCCTGACTCTGGGTCCGCAGGGCCGGCGCCGGGGGGGCCCCGGGGGGGCCGAGGTTCGGTTCCAGGAGCTGGTGGAGAGGTACAAGAGGAAGATTCTGGGGAGCGACCCCCCCACGGCCCGGGGGGGAAAATGGTTCGAGAGCTGAGACCCCCCCAGGCACCCCAAAACCCCCCCGGCACCCCAAAACCATCCTGGCACCCCAAAACCCCCCCTGGCACCCCAAAACCACCCTGGTACCCCAAAACATCCCCGGTACCCCAAAACCCCCCAGGCACCCCAAAACCACCCTGGTACCCCAAAACCCCCCATGTACCCAAAACCCCGCACCCCAAAACCCCCCCTGGCACCCCACACATCCCCCCCACACCTGGGGGTGTCGGGGGTCCCAAACCCTCCCAGGGGGGTTTTGGGGTCCCAGGGGTGTTTTGGGGTACCAGGGTGGTTTTGGGGTCCTGGGAGGTTTTGGGGTCCTGGGAGGTTTTGGGGTCTTGGGAGGTTTTGGGGTCCAGGGGTGTTTTGGGGTGCCAGGGAGGTTTTGGGGTCCCGGGGGGGTTGGGGGGTCAGACCCGCCCTGGGTCCCCCCTGCCCCCCCCCCGGGATTTGGGGGTGCTCCCCCCCCCCCTCCCCCCCCCCGCTGTTGTTTCGGGTTTTAATAAAAATGGGATTTTTTAAGGAAAATTCGGGCTCGTGGTGTCACCCCCACCTTGGGGACCCCAGGACGCGTCCCCTGGGCTGGGGGACAGGGGGGTCCCTTCATGTGTCACCTTGTGTGTCACCCCCTGTGTCCCCCCGTGTCCCCCATGTCCCCGCTGTGTCACCTGTGTCACCCCTGTGTCACCCCATGTCACCCCTGTGTCACCCCTGTGTCACCCCGTGTCACCTCCTGTGTCACCCCTGTGTCACCCCTGTGTCACCCCGTGTCACCTCCTGTGTCACCCCTGTGTCACCCCCTGTGTCACCTCCCCTGTGTCACCTCCTGTGTCCCCCTGTGTCCCCCATGTCCCTGCTGTGTCACCTGTGTCACCTCCTGTGTCACCCCCGTGTCACCTGTGTCGCCTCCTGTGTCACCCCTGTGTCACCTCCCCTGTGTCACCTCTCCTGTGTCACCTCCCCTGCGTCTCCCCTGTGTCACCCCCTGTGTCACCCGTGTCACCTCCTGTGTCACCTCCTGTGTCACCTCTCCTGTGTCACCTCTCCTGTGTCACCTCCTGTGTCACCTCCTGTGTCACCTCTCCTGTGTCACCTCTCCTGTGTCACCTCCTGTGTCACCTCTCCTGTGTCACCTCCCCTGTGTCACCTCCTGTGTCACCCCCTGTGTCACCCCTGTGTCACCTCCTGTGTCACCCGTGTGTCACCCATGTCACCTCCCTGTGTCACCTCCCTGTCACCCCCTGTGTCACCCCTGTCACCTCCTGTGACACTGACAGTGTGTGTGACACCGTTTGTGTGACATTGTGTGTGTGACACTGTGACACCGTGTGTGTCACTGTGTGTGACACTGGCACTGTGTGTGATACTGTGTGTGTGACACTGTGTGTGTGACACTGTGACATTGTGTGTGTGTGACACTGTGTGTGTGACACTGACACTGTGACATTGTGTGTGTGACACTGTGTGTGACACTGTGACATTGTGTGACAGACACCATGTGTGACACTGTGACACCGTGTGTGACACTGTGTGTGACACTGGCACTGTGTGTGATACTGTGTGTGTGACACTGTGTGTGACACTGTGACATTGTGTGTGTGACACTGTGTGTGTGTGACACTGTGTGTGTGACATTGTGTGTGTGACACTGACACTGTGACATTGTGTGTGACACTGTGTGTGACACTGGCACTGTGACATTGTGTGTGTGTGACACTGTGTGTGTGACACTGGCACTGTGACATTGTGTGTGTGACGTGTGTGTGACGTTGTGTGTGTGACACTGTGTGTGTGACACTGGCACTGTGACATTGTGTGTGTGACATTGTGTGTGTGACGTTGTGTGTGTGACACTGTGTGTGTGACATTGTGTGTGAGTCACTCTGTGTCCCTCCCGTGTCCCCCCCTCTGGAAGTGTTGTGGTCACTCGGGGCCGGGGGGTGACGAAGCCACCAGCGAGTCCCCAACAGCCCCTGAGTCACCGCGGCCGTGTCCCTGTGTCACCCCCGGCCTGGGGACACACCCCGGGGCCCCTCCGGCCCTGTCAGCCTCTGTCCTTGTGTGTCACCCTGTGTCCCCGTGTGTCACCCTGTGTCACCCTGTGTCACCCCTGTGTCACCCTGTGTCCCCGTGTGTCACCCTGTGTCCCCGTGTGTCACCCTCTGTCCCTGTGTGTCACCCTGTGTCCCTGTGTGTCACCCTGTGTGTCACCCTGTGTGTCCCCGAGTGTCCCCGTGTGTCCCAGGGTCCCGTGTCCCCGAGTGTCCCAGTGTGTCCCCACGGTCCCGTGTCCCATGTCCCCGTGTGTCCCCAGGGTCCTGTGTCCCTGTGTGTCCCCAGGGTCCCTTGTCCCCAAGGTCCCTTGTCCCCGTGTCCCCACGTGTCCCCAGGGTCCCGTGTCACCCTGTGTCCCCGTGTGTCCCTAAGTGTCCCCAGGGTCCCGGGTGTCCCTTGTCCCCAGGGTCCCTGAGTGTCCCCAGGGTCCCCGTGTGTCCCCATGTGTCCCCCAGGGTCCCAGGTGTCCCTTGTCCCCAGAGTCACCACAGACACGAGTGAGGCTGCTGGAAAAGGGGCTTTAAATTAAATAAATTATTAATAACAGTAAATAATAATAATAATAATAATAATAATAATAATAATAATAATAATAATAATAATAATAATAATGGAATGTTGTAGATAGAAGCAGCTCGAGCTCGCTCCGGTGCCTGGGGACGCTCTTGGTGTCCCTGATGAGATCCCGGGGGTCTCCGTGGGGGTCCCGGGGGTGTCCCGGGGATGTCCCTGTCCCGGGGGTGTCCCGAGGGGGTCCGTGGGGTCCCGGGGGTGTCCCGGGGGTGTCCCGGGGTGTCCCGGGATGTCCTGGGGGTGTCCCGAGGGTCCCGGGGGGGTCCCGGGGGTCTCCGTGGGGTCCCGGGGATCCGGGGGGTGTCCCGGGGATCCGGGGGGTGTCCCGAGGGTGTCCCGGGGGTCCCGGGGGGGTCCCGGGGGTCCCTAACACGCGGGGACCCCCTCCAGGCAGGCGGCGACCCCCTCCAGGCATCCCCGGAGCCGCGCCAGGGCCACCCCGGCCACCGTGTGCGGGAGCCTCGGCGAGCGGGGCGGGGGGCGGCGGGGGCGGCTCGCGGGGGGGGGGCGCAGCCCAGCAGCCCCCCCAGCAGGGCCAGGACGCTCCGCAGGTTCTCCAGGTCATTGGCCACCTGGGCCAGCCGCAGGTCGCCCCGGCCAGCGCCCCCAGGAGCCGCTGGAACAGCTGGAGCCGCTGGGCCGCCCACGCCAGCCCCGGAGCGACCCCCCCGGCCGGGACCCCCCCCCTCCGGGACCCCCCCCGGCCGGGACCCCCCCCCTCCGGGACCCCCCCCTCCGGGACCCCCTCCAGGCCGGTGACGCGCAGGGTTCAGCGGGAAACAGCTGGGGGGGGACACGAACGCGGGGGTCGGGCCGGGGTGGGGGGGACACACCCAGACAGCCTTGGGGACCCCCCTGGGGACCCCAGTTTGGGCACGGAGCCCCCCCAGCTGTGGGTGTCCCTCCCCCTGGGGACCCCCAACCCTCGGGGGTGCGGAGGCCCCCCTGAAACCCCATCCCTGGGGGTGCGGAGCTCCAGACACCCCCAGACCCCTCCAGACCCCCCCAGACCCCTCCAGCCCCCATCCCTGGGGGTGCAGAGCCCCAGACACCCCCAGTCCCCCCCGAATCCCCATCCCTGGGGGTGCAGAGCCCCCCCCTCCGGAAATGCCCGATTTGGGGTCAGACCCCTCCCCCCTCCCCCCAGCCACAGGCGCCCCTTCCTGGGGACCCCCAAAATCCGGGTACGGGATCCCCCCTGGGGACCTCACCCCACTTCGGGTACGGGATCCCCCCCACTGAGGACCAGCCCCCCAAATCTGGGGGACGTTCCCTTCCCCGCCCCCCCCGGTGTCTCCCCTGTCACATCCACCCCCCGGTGTCCCCCCCGGTGTCCCCCCGGTGTCCCCCCTGTCACATCCATCCCCCGGTGTCCCCCCCGGTGTCCCGATGTCCCCCCCGGTGTCCCCCCCGGTGTCCCCCTGTCACCTGCAGTTGCTGCAGGCGCTCGCTCAGGGTCCGGGTCAGGGCTCGCGCGTCCGCCCGGGCCCGCTCGAACCGGACCGGGCGAGCCCCGGGCAGGGCCAGGGCCAGGGCCAGGAGCCCCCACAGGGACACGCGGGGACAGCGCATCCCGCCGCCTCTGCCCGCGGGGACACAGGGGACACGCGTCACCCTGGGGAGCCCCAAAAACCCCACAGGGACACACGGGGACAGAGGGGACACGCGTCACCCTGGGGAGCCCCAAAACTCCCACAGGGACCCGCGGGGACACAGGGGACACGCGTCACCCCGGGGAGCCCCAAAAACCCCCCGGGACCCGCGGGGACACAGGGGACACGCGTCACCCCGGGGAGCCCCAAAAACCCCCGCAGGGACACACGGGGACAGAGGGGACACGCGACACCCCCGTCACCAGGGAGCCCCAAAAACCCCCCCGGGACCCGCGGGGACACAGGGGACACGCGTCACCCCCGTCACCAGGGAGCCCCAAAAACCCCCACAGGGACACACGGGGACACAGGGGACACGCGTCACCCCCATCCCCTGGCGGTGATGTCACCGGGGACGGGAGCGGGGACACGGGCGGGGACACGGGCGGGGACACGCGGGAAGTGGCGCTGCTGGCGCGGGGACTCCGGAGCCCGCCCGGTGTCACCGTGTCCCCGCCGGCACGTGCAGCCTGGGCCGTGTCCCTGACGCCTTCCCGGAGCCCTTTGGCTCCTGTCACCGGGGCCACCACCCCCGGCCGGTGACAGTGACAGTGGCGGGGAGGCGTGGGGGGAGGGTCCCCAGGGTTGTGTCACCTCCCTGGGGACCCCCTGCCCTCGGTGGGTGCGGGACACCGGGGTCACCTCGTCACCCACTGCTTGAGGATGGGGGGCACGTGGGGACACGGGTGACACGGGGACAGGGGACACGAGTGACACAGGAACGGGGGACACGGGGACACGGGTGACACAGGGACACGGGTGACACGGGGACAGGGGACACGGGTGACACAGGAACGGGGGGACACGGGGACAGGGGATACGGGGGAAACCGAGGGGACACGGAGACAGGGGACACGGGTGACACGGGGGAAGCCGAGGGGACACGGGGACAGGGGACACGAGGGAAGCCGAGGGGACACGGGGACAGGGGACACGGGTGACACAGGAATGGGGGGACACGGGGACAGGGGGACACGGGGACAGGGGGACACGGGGACAGGGGACACGAGTGACACAGGAACGGGGGACACGGGGACACGGGGACAGGGGACACGGGGACAGGGGACACGGGGACACAGGAACGGGGGACACGGGTGACACAGGGACACGGGTGACACGGGGACAGGGGACACGGGTGACACAGGAACGGGGGAACACGGGGACAGGGGACACGGCGGAAGCCGAAGGGACACGGGGACAGGGGACACGGGGGAAACCGAGGGGACACGGGGACAGGGGACATGGGGACAGGGGGACACGGGTGACACGGGGGAAGCCGGGGGGACACGGGGGAAACCGAGGCGACACGGGGACAGGGGGACACGGGGACAGGGGACACAGGGACAGGGGACACGGGGGAAGCCGAGGGGACACGGGGACAGGGGACACGGGTGACACAGGAATGGGGGGACACGGGGACAGGGGGACACGGGGGAAGCCGAGGGGACACGGGGACAGTGGCACTCACCGGAGCCTCGCGCGCACTCGCTGAGCCTGGAACGGGACGGTGGCGGCTGAGGGGACACGGGGACCCCCGCCAGGCCCCCCCGGTGCCACCACCCCGGCGGCCCGGGCGGGGAGGGCCCGTGTCCCTTGGGTCACCCCCGGTGTCCCCGCCGGGCCGGGGGACACGGCTGGTGGCACTGCCGGCAGCTCGGGGACAGCAGGGCCGGGGGGACAATGACAGGGACCCCCCCAGACCCCCCCTGTCCCCGCCGGTCCCCTGGGGAGGGGGACACGGGGGACCCCCGGGGGGAGGGGCCGGGGGCGATGTCCCAGGGTGGGGGTCCCAGGGAGGGGGGGCTGGGGACAGTGGGGGGGGGGGGGGGTCCCTTTGGGGGGGTTGGGCTGTCCCGGTGCCGGGGAGGGGGTTCGGGGGGTTCGGGGGTGATCAGGGGGGTTCGGGGTGGTTTGGGGGGGTTCGGGGGTGATCAGGGGGGTTCAGGGGGGTTCGGGGGTGATCAGGGGGGTTCGGGGTGGTTTGGGGGGGTTCGGGGATGATCAGGGGGGTTCGGGGGTGATCAGGGGGGTTCGGGGTGGTTTGGGGGGGTTCGGGGGTGATCAGGGGGGTCCGGGGGTGATCGGGGGTGATCAGGGGGGTTCGGGGGGGGGTCGGGCTCACCTGGTGGCCTCGCGGGTCCCGTCGCTCGCGGCGGTGGCTCCATCGCGCCGCCCCCCCCTTTATAGCGGCGGGGCCGAACCCCAAAGCGCTGCCCGCCCCCCGCCCCCCGCCCCCCCGCGATGTCCGGCCGGGTCCGGCCGTGGTGTCCGAGTGTCCGAGCCGTGTCCGAGCCGTGTCCGGCCGGGGGGGCCCGGGGGGGTCCCGGGGTGCGCGGGGTGGGGGGGTCCCGGCTGCCTCGATGCGGGGCGGGGGTCCCGGAGCAGGAGGAACTGGGGACACTGGGATGGCTGCGGGGGGGTCGCGGGGCTCTGGGGGGTCCGGGGGGGTCCGGGGGGGTCCGGGGGGGTCCCGGCTCCCCCCGCCCCCCCCAGTCCCCTCCCCCCCCCCCGCGCATACGTGCCCAGGTGAGCGCAGCCCCGCGCGTGGCGGTGACACATCCCCCGCGCGCCCTGACCGCGGACACGCGCCCGTGTCCCCCTGTGTCACCTCCCGTGTCCCCTCCCGTGTCCCCCTGTGTCACCTCCCGTGTCCCCCTGTGTCACCTCCCGTGTCCCCCTGTGTCCCTCCGTGTCCCCTCCTTGTCCTCCCGTGTCCCCTCCGTGTCCCCCTGTGTCACCTCCCGTGTCCCCCTCTGTCCCTCCGTGTCCCCTCCCGTGTCCCCCTGTGTCCCCTCCTTGTCCTCCCGTGTCCCCTCCGTGTTCCCCCGTGTCCTCCCGTGTCCCCTCCTTGTCCTCCCGTGTCCCCTCCTTGTCCTCCCGTGTCCCCTCCGTGTCCCCTCCTTGTCCTCCCGTGTCCCCTCCTTGTCCTCCCGAGTCCTCCCGTGTCCCCCCGTGTCCCCTCCGTCTCCCCTCCCGTGTCCTCCCGTGTCCCCCCGTGTCCCCTCCCGTGTCCCCTCCGCGTCCCCTCCCGTGTCCCCAGACACCCCCGTGTCCCTCCCGTGTCCCCCCCGTCCCCAGGCACACACACCTGGCACAGGATGGGCACAGGGACAGGGACAGGGACAGGGACAGGGACAGGGACAGGGACAGGGACAGGGACAGGGACAGGGACAGGGACAGCACCGATGTTCTCGAGGCTCCCCGGTGTCCCCAGGGATGTCCCCGGACCATGTCCCCCCCCCGGGCAGGGGACACCGCCAGGGTGACACGGGGGAGGGGGGACCCCCGCACTGTCACTGGGGGGAGCAGGGTGGCTCCTGTCCCTGTCACCGCCCCGGCCCGGGCTGTCCCCAAACTGTCCCCGTGTGGGTCCCCAGGCCCCGGGGAGGGTCGGGGTCCCCAGGCGGGGCTGTCACCGCCGGAGTTGGTGTCACCACGGCGGTGACACTCGGCAAACACCGTGGTGGCCCTTCCGGGAAGGCCGGCGGTGACACTGGTGACACCAGTGCCCGGCAGCCGCTGGCAGGGCCCCAGGTGCCACCGCCAGGACACTGGCGACACACTGGGGACACACTGGGGACACACTGGGGACACACTGGGGACACGCTGGGGACACACTGGGGACACACTGGGGACACACAGCGTTCCCCGCGGCCAGCACGGTGACCTGGGTGACGTCACGGCGTGTCCCCTCCCAGCTGGCATCCCTCGTGTCGCCGGGCCTGTCACCTCCTGGACAGCACCTCTTGTGTCCCCATCCCTGTCCCCTGTCCCTGTCACCTCCCTGCCGGCTCCCCTTGTGTCCCCATCCCTGTCCCCAAGCCGGTGTCACTCATGTCCCCGTCCCCACCACCGAGGGCCACCAGGGGTCACCCGGCCACCCGCCCCTCCCCCGTCACTGGGCAGCGATGGGGACCCAAACTGGGAGCACTGGGGACCCCCCCGGCACCCCCAGTGTCACCCCCCGGCCCTCGGGTGTCCCCAGTGCCACCCCCCACCCTCGGGTGTCCCCAGTGCCACCCCGGCCCTCGGGTGTCCCCAGTGTCACCCCCCGGCCCTCGGGTGTCCCCAGTGTCACCCCCCCACCCTCGGGTGTCCCCAGTGTCACCCCGGCCCTCGGGTGTCCCCAGTGCCACCCCGGCCCTCGGGTGTCCCCAGTGCCACCCCCCGGCCCTCGGGTGTCCCCAGTGTCACCCCCCCACCCTCGGGTGTCCCCAGTGTCACCCCGGCCCTCGGGTGTCCCCAGTGTCACCCCCCGGCCCTCGGGTGTCCCCAGTGTCACCCCCCGCTGGTCCCCGACCATGCCGGGAGCTGCGGTGGCCTCGTGCCCCCCTCCCCCTCGCCACTGCCCCCCCACTGTCCCCGCTGTCCCCTCGCTGTCCCCAAAGGGCTCCATTGAGCCCCCGCACTTACCTGGGGTCCCCGGGGGTCCCTGGGGGTCCCCACTGTCCCCGCTGTCCCCTCGCTGTCCCCAAAGGGCTCCACTGAGCCCCCGCACTTACCTGGGGTCCCCGGGGGTCCCCGCTGTCCCCTCGCTGTCCTCGCTGTCCCCAAAGGGTCCCATTGAGCCCCCCCCTCCCCCACTTACCTGGGGGTCCCTTGGGGTCCCTGGGGGTCCCTGGGGGGTCCCTGGGGGTTCCTGGGGGTCCCCTCGCTGTCCCCAAGGGTCCGATTGAGCCCCCCGGGGGTCCCCGCTGGCTCGGCCCCCCGCGGATGCTTTTTGGGGTAAGGGCTTCCTGGCTGGGGAGGGACAGCAAGCCCAGACCGCAAAAAGACCCGAGAGGGACACGGACGGTGGCCCCGCGGTGGCCCCGCGGTGACAATGGAGCGGTGACAAGGGAGCGGTGACAAGGGAGCGGTGACAAGGGAGCGGTGACAAGGGAGCGGTGACAAGGGGGACACGCGGAGCCGCCGGGGTGGCCCTGAGGGGGGACACGGCCCCCGCCAGCCCCAGGCTGTCCCCTGTGCTGCGGGGGACAGGGGACGCTGCCAGCCCTGGGTGCCACCCCCCGTGTGCCCCTGCCCTGTGCCACCTGTCACCTGCCGTGTGCCACCTGTCACCTGCGTGCGGCCCCGGCACTGCCACCCCTGAGAGGTGGCACAGAGGGACAGGGACAGGGCACAGAGGGACAGGGACAGGGCACGGAGGGACAGGGACAGGGCACGGGGCAATGGGGACTGGCACAGTGAGGTGACACTGTGGCACAGAGTGACACGGGTGTGACGCAGAGCCACGGGGACACGGCGCAGAGCCATGGTGACATGGCACAGAGTGAGGTGACACGGCACAGAGTGAGGTGACACGGCACAGAGTGAGGTGACACGGCACAGAGCCATGGTGACATGGCACAGAGTGAGGTGACACGGCACAGAGTGAGGTGACACAGCACAGAGTGAGGTGACATGGCACAGAGTGAGGTGACACGGCACAGAGTGAGGTGACATGGCACAGAGCGATGGTGACACGGCACAGAATGAGGTGACACGGCACAGAGTGAGGTGACACGGCACAGAGTGAGGTGACATGGCACAGAGTGAGGTGACACAGCACAGAGTGAGGTGACACGGCACAGAGTGAGGTGACATGGCACAGAGCGATGGTGACACGGCACAGAATGAGGTGACATGGCACAGAGTGAGGTGACAGCACAGAGTGAGGTGACACGGCACAGAGTGAGGTGACACGGCACAGAGTGAGGTGACATGGCACAGAGTGAGGTGACAGCACAGAGTGAGGTGACACGGCACAGAGTGAGGTGACACGGCACAGAGTGAGGTGACATGGCACAGAGCCATGGTGACACGGCACAGAGTGAGGTGACACAGCACAGAGTGAGGTGACACGGCACAGAGCCATGGTGACACGGCACAGAGTGAGGTGACACGGCACAGAGTGAGGTGACAGCACAGAGTGAGGTGACACGGCACAGAGTGAGGTGACAGCACAGAGTGAGGTGACATGGCACAGAGTGAGGTGACAGCACAGAGTGAGGTGACATGGCACAGAGTGAGGTGACACGGCACAGAGTGAGGTGACATGGCACAGAGGTGACACAGCACAGAGTGAGGTGACACGGCACAGAGTGAGGTGACACGGCACAGAATGAGGTGACACGGCACAGAGTGAGGTGACACGGCACAGAGTGAGGTGACATGGCACAGAGTGAGGTGACACGGCACAGAGTGAGGTGACACGGCACAGAGTGAGGTGACATGGCACAGAGTGAGGTGACACAGCACAGAGTGAGGTGACATGGCACAGAGTGAGGTGACACGGCACAGAGTGAGGTGACATGGCACAGAGTGAGGTGACACAGCACAGAGCGATGGTGACATGGCACAGAGTGAGGGGACATGGCACAGAGTGAGGTGACACGGCACAGAGCAATGCTGGTGTGACACAGAGTGAGGTGACATGGCACAGAGTGAGGTGACACAGCACAGAGTGAGGTGACATGGCACAGAGTGAGGGGACATGGCACAGAGTGAGGTGACACGGCACAGAGTGAGGTGACACGGCACAGAGCAATGCTGGTGTGACACAGAGTGAGGTGACATGGCACAGAGTGAGGTGACACAGCACAGAGTGAGGTGACATGGCACAGAGCGATGGTGACATGGCACAGAGTGAGGTGACACAGCACAGAGTGAGGTGACATGGCACAGAGTGAGGTGACATGGCACAGAGTGAGGTGACACAGCACAGAGTGAGGTGACATGGCACAGAGTGAGGTGACACAGCACAGAGTGAGGTGACATGGCACAGAGCCATGGTGACATGGCACAGAGTGAGGTGACATGGCACAGAGGTGACACAGCACAGAGCGATGGTGACACGGCACAGAGTGAGGTGACACGGCACAGAGTGAGGTGACATGGCACAGAGTGAGGTGACATGGCACAGAGTGAGGTGACACGGCACAGAGCAATGCTGGTGTGACACAGAGTGAGGTGACATGGCACAGAGTGAGGTGACACAGCACAGAGTGAGGTGACACGGCACAGAGTGAGGTGACACGGCACAGAGTGAGGTGACATGGCACAGAGTGAGGTGACATGGCACAGAGCCATGGTGACACGGCACAGAGCCATGGTGACATGGCACAGAACCATGGTGACATGGCACAGAGTGATGGGGACACAGCACAGAGCACTGGGGACATGGCACGGGGTGACAGGGATGTGGCACAGGGTGACAGGACATGGCACAGAGCGATGGTGACATGGGACAGAGCCGTGTCCCCAGCTCCTGCCAGCTCATCCTGGGTGTCCCCAGGCTCCTGTCCCTCAGCCACCAGAGCACCCGGGGATGGCAGGAGGCCACCAGAGGAGCCATCGCTCGGTGTCACTGGTGGAACCAGTGCTCGGTGTCACCTCAGGGGCCATCGCTCGGTGTCACCTCAGGAGCCATCGCTCGGTGTCACCTCAGGAGCCATCTCTCGGTGTCACCTCAGGAGCCATCTCTTGGTGTCACTGGTGGGACCAGTGCTCGGTGTCACCTCAGGGGCCATCGCTCGGTGTCACCTCAGGAGCCATCTCTCGGTGTCACCAATGGGGCTGGTGCTCGGTGTCACCTCAGGGGCCATCTCTCGGTGTCACCTCAGGAGCCATCGCTCGATGTCACCTCACGGGCCATGGCTTGGTGTCACTGCAGGAGCCATCTCTCGGTGTCACCAATGGGGCCATCGCTCAGTGTCACCTCAGGAGCCATCGCTTGGTGTCACCAATGGGACCATTGCTCGGTGTCACCTCAGGAGCCATCGCTTGGTGTCACCAATGGGGCCATCGCTCGGTGTCACCTCAGGAGCCATCGCTTGGTGTCACCAATGGGACCATTGCTCGGTGTCACCTCAGGGGCCATCACTCGGTGTCACTTCAGGGGCCATCTCTCGGTGTCACCTCAGGAGCCATCGCTCGGTGTCACCTCAGGGGCCATCTCTCGGTGTCACCTCAGGGGCCATCGCTCGGTGTCACCTCAGGAGCCATCACTCGGTGTCACCTCAGGGGCCATCTCTCAGTGTCACCTCAGGGGCCATCGCTCGGTGTCACCAATGGGGCTGGTGCTCGGTGTCACCTCAGGAGCCATCTCTTGGTGTCACCTCAGGAGCCATCTCTCGGTGTCACCTCAGGAGCCATCTCTTGGTGTCACCTCAGGAGCCATCTCTCGGTGTCACCTCAGGAGCCATCTCTTGGTGTCACCTCAGGAGCCATCTCTCGGTGTCACCTCAGGGGCCATCGCTCGGTGTCACCTCAGCAGCCGAGTCTCTGTCCCCCAGCGCTGCAGGGCCGTGGCCGTGACCGATCCCGTCCTCGGTGGCATTGGCTGAGTGGCAGTGCCCGAATTCGGGGTGTCCGAGCCGTGTCCCGGGGCTGGGGACAGGACGAGCCCGCGGCTCCGGAGCTCTGTGGCTCTGCTGTCACTGTCCCCGTGGCTCTGCTGTCACTGTCCCTGTGGCTCTGCTGTCACTGTCCCCGTGGCTTTGTGTCCCCGTGGCTCTGCTGTCACTGTCCCCATGGCTCTGTTGTCACTGTCTCCGTGGCTCTGTGTCCCCGTGGCTCTGCTGTCACTGTCCCCGTGGCTCTGCTGTTACTGTCCCCGTGGCTCTGTGTCCCCGTGGCTCTGCTGTCACTGTCCCCGTGGCTCTGCTGTCACTGTCCCCGTGGCTCTGCTGTCACTGTCCCCGTGGCTTTGTGTCCCCGTGGCTCTGCTGTTACTGTCCCCGTGGCTCTGTGGCTCTGTGGCTCTGCTGGTCACTGTCCCCGTGGCTCTGTGTCCCCACGGCCGCCCTGTGGCTCTGCTGTCACTGTCCCCGTGGCTCTGCTGGTCACTGTCCCCGTGGCTCTGCTGTCACTGTCCCCGTGGCTCTGTGTCCCCGTGGCTCTGTGTCCCCGTGGCTCTGCTGTCACTGTCCCTGTGCTCAGTCCGGCTCCGTGGCCACTCCAGGGAGGTGTCCCCAGCTCGGGGTCCCGGTGTCACGGGTGTCCCCGAGGGCCTTTGTGGGGATCCCCCGTTGGTGGCACTCCGGGGACAGCGGGAAGAGGCCCCGAGGCCACCACCGGGCAGTTGGCTCCTCACTGGTGTCACCTGGGCCTGCACTGGTGTCACCGTCACCTGCAGCAGAGAACGTGTCCCTGCTCCACGTCATCCCCACCCGTGATCCTGTCCCCACCCCATGGTCCTGTCCCCACCCCGTGTCCCCGTCCCCATGTCCCTGTCCCCACCCCATGGCCCTGTCCCCACCCCATGGCCCTGTCCCCACCCCATGGCCCTGTCCCCATGTCCCTGTCCCCCACCCCGTGTCCCTGTCCCCATGTCCCCACTCCCCCCTGTCCCCACCCTGCAGCCCCAGCACGCCGGGGACAGGGATGGTGACACTTTGCTGGCTGCCACCCCCAGCCGTGCGTCCCCCCCGGACCCGGCTGCAGCCAGAGCGGGACAGCCCGGGGGACACGGCTGAGGCCACCACACCCCTGTCACCCCCAGCCCGGGGGACACGGCTGAGGCCACCACACCCCTGTCACCCCCAGCCCGGGGGACACGGCTGAGGCCACCACACCCCTGTCACCCCCAGCCCCGGGGGACACGGCTGAGGCCACCACACCCCTGTCACCCCCAGCCCGGGGGACACGGCTGAGGCCACCACACCCCTGTCACCCCCAGCCCGGGGGACACGGCTGAGGCCACCACACCCCTGTCACCCCCAGCCCCGGGGGGGACACGGCTGAGGCCACCACACCCCTGTCACCCCCAGCCCCGGGGGGGACACGGCTGAGGCCACCACACCCCTGTCACCCCCAGCCCGGGGGAGCCCGTTCGGGGGGATGAGGGGACAGAGGGGACATCCCTCGCTGGCTGTGCTGGCGGGGACTTGGGGGTGGCTCCTCCTCACCCGGGGGTCCCCCAGAGCTCGGGAGGGGCTCAGAGGGGACCGGGGGGGTCCCAGAGGGTCCTTGAGCGCTGCCAGCAGCCGGGGCCGGGCAGGGGGACACTGGCGGTGACAGTGGCGGTGACAGTGGCGGTGGCAGTGGCGGTGGCGGTGGCAGTGGCGGTGGCAGTGGCAGTGACAGTGGCTGTGGCGTTGACAGTGGCAGTGGCGGTGGCAGTGGCGGTGGCGGTGGCAGTGGCAGTGGCGGTGACAGTGGCGGTGACAGTGGCCGTGTGTGGCACAGACCTTTCCAGATCTCCGCGGGCGGGTTTGGGGTCCCCCGGGTGGGGAGGGCGGTGCCACCCCCGGGGACGTCCGGTGTCACCCCCCTGGGGGCAGCTGGAGCCGAGGGACCCCCGGTGTCCCCCGGGACAGAGGGGACACGGGGGGGGGGCAGGGAGGGGCCGGGGCCGGGGGTCCCGGGGGTTCCGGGGGTCTCGGGGGGTCCCGGGGGTCTCGGGGGGTCCCGGGGGGTCCCGGGGGTCTCGGGGGGTCCCGGGGGGCTGGGACGGGGCTCGGGCACTCGGGGGGTCCCGGGGGGGCTCTGGCGGGGCCCCCCTGAGCAGGGCGGGGGTCCCGGGAGGGGGGGGGGGATCCCCGTGGGAGGGGGGGGAGTTCCGGGGGGTGGGGGGGGGGTCCCCGGGTGGGGGCTCCCCCATGGGCGGGGCGGGGGCGGGGCTGAGGGGGGGACAGGGGGATCCCGCCCCTCCCCCCCCCGGCCCCCTCGGTCCTACCTGGAGCTGCGGCCGCGCTGCGCTGGGGGGGGGTCCCGGGGGTCCCGGGGGTCCCGGGGGGTCCCGGGGGGTCCCGGGGTGCGGGGGGGGCCCCGCGGCGGCCGCGCGAGCCCCGGCGGCGGCGATTGACCCGCATTGACGTCACTGCGTCATCAGGGTTCCCCTGGAAACACGCGGGGGCTAAAAATAGCCCGGGGGGGGGGGCGGGGGGCGGGGCGGGGCCGCCCCCTCCCCCGCGTCTGCCGCTATTCTGGGGACAAAGCGACAAATATAGAGCGGCCACTCCCCCGGCGGGGACACCCCCGCGGGGGGCGCGGGGACACCGGGGGCGGACACCGGGGACACCCCCGGGACACGGGGGGACACGGGAGGGACACGGGGGGGACACGGGACAGCGACAACGGGGGGACACGGGACAGCGACAACGGGGGGACACGGGGGGGACACGGGGGGGACACGGGAAGGGGACACGGGACAGCGACAACGGGGGGACACGGGGGGGACACGGGGGGGACACGGGACAGCGACAACGGGGGGACACGGGGGGGACACGGGAGGGACACGGGGGGGACACGGGACAGCGACAACGGGGGGACACGGGGGGGACACGGGAGGGACACGGGGGGGACACGGGACAGCGACAACGGGGGGACACGGGACAGCGACAACGGGGGGACACGGGGGGGACACGGGAGGGACACGGGGGGGACACGGGACAGCGACAACGGGGGGACACGGGGGGGACACGGGAGGGACACGGGGGGGACACGGGACAGCGACAACGGGGGGACACGGGGGGGACACGGGGGGGACACGGGACAGCGACAACGGGGGGACACGGGGGGGACACGGGGGGGACACGGGACAGCGACAACGGGGGGACACGGGAGGGACACGGGAGGGACACGGGGGGGACACGGGGGGGACACGGGGGGGACACGGGGGGGACACGGGACAGCGACAACGGGGGGACACGGGGGGGGACACGGGGGGGACACGGGGGGGACACGGTGGGGACGGACATGGGGACAGCGGCATGGGGGGACACCATCACAGCGGACAGGCGACAACCGGGGAACAAGGGGACACCGGGAAGTGGCGACACCGGGATACCGGGACAGACAGACACCGGGACACCGGGACACTGGGAGAGGGGACACTGGGACAGGCAGACACCGGGACATCGGGACACTGGGAGAGGGGACACTGGGACAGGCAGACACCGGGACATCGGGACACTGGGAGAGGGGACACCGGGACAGGCAGACACCGGGACACAGGGACATGGGGACACCGGGACTTGGGGACACCGGGACTTGGGGACACCGGGACACAGGGAGAGGGGACAGGGGACGGGAACAGGGACCGGGGGCAGGGACGGTCACAGCTGCAATGGGGCCCTACCGGGACAGGGCTGTACTGGGATGGGGCTGTACTGGGATGGGTCTGTACTGGGAATGGGCTGTACTGGGAATGGACTGTACTGGGAATGGGCTGTACTGGGAATGGGCTGTACTGGGATGGGGCTGTACTGGGATGGGGCTGTACTGGGATTGGGCTGTACTGGGAACGGACTGTACTGGGATTGGGCTGTACTGGGATTGAGCTGTACTGGGATTGGGCTGTACTGGGAATGGGCTGTACTGGGAATGGGCTGTACTGGGAATGGGCTGTACTGGGATTGGGCTGTACTGGGAATGGGCTGTACTGGGATGGGGCTGTACTGGGAATGGGCTGTACTGGGAATGGACTGTACTGGGAATGGGCTGTACTGGGAATGGACTGTACTGGGATGGGGCTGTACTGGGATGGGGCTGTACTGGGAATGGGCTGTACTGGGATGGGGCTGTACTGGGATGGGGCTGTACTGGGAATGGACTGTACTGGGAATGGACTGTACTGGGAATGGGCTGTACTGGGAATGGACTGTACTGGGATGGGGCTGTACTGGGATGGGGCTGTACTGGGAATGGGCTGTACTGGGAATGGGCTGTACTGGGAATGGGCTGTAGTGGGATGGGGCTGTACTGGGAATGGACTGTACTGGGAATGGACTGTACTGGGAATGGACTGTACTGGGAATGGGCTGTACTGGGAATGGACTGTACTGGGATGGGGCTGTACTGGGATGGGGCTGTACTGGGAATGGGCTGTACTGGGAATGGACTGTACTGGGAATGGGCTGTACTGGGAATGGGCTGTACTGGGAATGGGCTGTACTGGGATGGGACTGTACTGGGAATGGACTGTACTGGGAATGGACTGTACTGGGATGGGGCTGTACTGGGAATGGACTGTACTGGGAATGGGCTGTACTGGGAATGGACTGTACTGGGAATGGGGCTGTACTGGGATTGGTTATACTGGGATGGGCAGTACCAGCACTGGTTCTGTACTGGGATTGGCGGTACCGGTACTGGTTCTGTACTGGGAGGGGCAGTACCAGCACTGGTTCTGTACTGGGACGGGTGGTACCGGTACTGGTTCTGTACTGGGATGGGCGGTACCGGTACTGGTTCTGTACTGGGATTGGCGGTACCGGCACTGGTTCTGTACTGGGATTGGTTGTACTGGCACTGGTTCTGTACTGGGACAGGTGGTACCGGTACTGGTTCTGTACTGGGACAGGTGGTACCGGTACTGGTTCTGGACTGGGACGGGCGGTACCGGTACTGGTTCTGTACTGGGAGGGGCGGTACCGACACTGGTTCTGTACTGGGAGGGGCGGTTCCGGTACCGGTTCTGTACGGGGACGGGCGGTTCCGGTACTGGTTCTGTACTGGGATGGGCGGTTCCGGTACTGGTTCTGTACTGGGATTGGCGGTACCAGCACTGGTTCTGTACTGGGAGGGGCGGTACCGGTACTGGTTCTGTACTGGGATTGGTGGTACCGCCACTGGGAGGGGCGGTTCCGGTACTGGTTCTGTACTGGGAGGGGCGGTTCCGGTACTGGTTCTGTACTGGGACGGGCGGTTCCGGTACTGGTTCTGGACTGGGATGGGCGGTACCGGCACTGGTTCTGTACTGGGACGGGCGGTACCGGCACTGGTTCTGTACTGGGACGGGCGGTACCGGTACTGGTTCTGTACTGGGACGGGCGGTACCGGCACTGGTTCTGTACTGGGACGGGCGGGTACCGGTACTGGTTCTGTACTGGGACAGGCGGTTCCGGTACTGGTTCTTTACTGGGACGGGCGGTGCCGGTACTGGTTCTGTACTGGGACGGGCGGTTCCGGTACTGGTTCTGTACTGGGACGGGCGGTTCCGGTACTGGTTCTGGACTGGGATGGGCGGTACCGGCACTGGTTCTGTACTGGGACGGGTGGTACCGGTACTGGTTCTGTACTGGGACGGGCGGTACCGGTACTGGTTCTGTACTGGGACGGGCGGTACCGGCACTGGTTCTGTCCTGGGACGGGCGGTACCGGTACTGGTTCTGTACTGGGACAGGCGGTTCCGGTACTGGTTCTTTACTGGGACGGGCGGTGCCGGTACTGGTTCTGTACTGGGACGGGCGGTTCCGGTACTGGTTCTGTACTGGGACGGGCGGTTCCGGTACTGGTTCTGGACTGGGACGGGCGGTACCGGTACTGGTTCTGTACTGGGACGGGCGGTTCCGGTACTGGTTCTGGACTGGGCTGTTCTGTGTTTGTCGTTCCGCTCGGTCCCGCCAGGTGGCGCCATTTCCCTTCGGGCCGACGGAGCCCGCCCAGTACGGACCAGTACGGACCAGTATAGACCAGTACGGACCAGTACGGACCAGTATAGACCAGTACGGACCAGTATAGACCAGTACGGACCAGTACGGACCAGAACAGACCAGTACGGACCAGAATAGACCAGTACGGACCCGTACGGACCAGTACCGCCCAGTACCGCCCAGTACCCCTCTGCACCAGCAGCCCCCCTGCACCTGCCGACCCCCAGAGACCCCCAGAGACCCCCAGAGCCCCCCCCAGGTCACACCCTGACCCCCAGAGACCCCCAGAGACCTCCAGATACACCCGGAGCCCCCGAGGGACCCCCAGAGACCTCCCGGACCCTTCCCAGGCCCCCGATGGGGTCAGAGCCCCCCAGAGCCCCCCAGAGCCCCCCAGGTCACACCCTGACCCCCAGAGCCCCCCAGGGACCCCCAGAGCCCCCCCCGGTCACACCCTGACCCCCAGAGCCCCCCAGAACCCCCCAGAGCCCCCCGGTCCGGAGCCCCCCGCGCCCCCAGAGCCTCGGCTGGGGCAGGTGAGGGTGGCCGGGTGGCGACAGGGGGACAGGGGGACAGGGACAGGAGGACAGGGGGACAGGGGGACACGGACAGGGACAGAGGGACAGGGACAGGGGGGACAGGGGGACAGGGGACAGGGACAGGGACAGAGGGACAGAGGGACAGGGACAGGGGGACAGGGACAGGGGGGACAGGGGGACAGGGACAGGGACAGGGACAGGGGCACGGGGACAGGGACAGGGACAGGGGGACAGGGACAGGGGGACAGGGACAGGGGGACAGGGACAGGGACAGGGGGACAGGGACAGGGGGACAGGGACAGGGGGACAGGGACAGGGGGACAGGGACAGGGACAGGGGGACAGGGACAGGGGGACAGGGACAGGGGGACAGGGGGACAGGGGGACAGGGACAGGGGCACGGGGACAGGGGGACAGGGGGACAGGGGGACAGGGGGACAGGGGGACAGGGACACAGGGCCCCCCCGCCCTCCCCTCCCCTTAATTACGATCGGTTCCCGGCGTTAATTATCGATCGTGCCGCTCCGTGTTAATTGGCTTGGGATTCAATTAGCGCTGCCCCCCCCCCCCCAGCATCGACCCGCGGGGACAGCGGGGACAGCGCGGGGGGGTCGGGGTGACCCTGGGGCGGGGGACAGGGGCCGGGGGGGGCTCGGGGGGGGGACGGTGCCCCCCCTCAGGTCCTGTCGGGGTTCAGGGTCCAGGTTTGGGGTCCTGGAGTGGGAGCCAGAGTTGAGCTTCAAGGTCTGGAGCCACTTTGGGACCCAGCTCTGGGGTGGGGGTCCAAGGTCAGGGGCTGTTTTGGGGTCCCAGGGGAGGGGTCCCCAATTGGGACCCAGCTCTGGGGTGGGGGTCCAAGGTCAGGGGCTGTTTTGGGGTCCCAGGGGAGGGGTCCCCAATTGGGACCCAGCTCTGGGGTGGGGGTCCAAGGTCAGGGGCTGTTTTGGGGTCCCAGGGCGGGGGTCCCCGATTGGGACCCGGGTTTGGGGTCCAAGTCGGGGTTCCAGGGTTGGGGTCCCGATTTGGGGGTCCCACTTGGCCCCGGGGGGATTTGGCTGCTGGGGCTGCTCCATCCCCCTCCATGGCCCCCCCAAGAGCCAGGACAGGGCCAGGGGTCCCAGGGCTGCACCCCCAGAGAGACCCCCCCCAATTGTGGGGGTCCCGGGCTCGTTCTGAGGGGTGGGGGGCGCTGACCCAGCACAGAGGGGACCCCAAAACACCAGGACGCTTCACTACGTTTATTGGGCCTCTGCAGCTTTAAATACAGGCCAGGATTTGGGGGGGGCCGGGGGGGGGCAAGGCAGGGCGGGGGGGGCTGAGGGTGCCCCTCCCCCCCCCCAGCACCCCCATGGGCCGGGCCGGGGGTCCCGGGGGGTTTTGGGGTGCCCCCAGGGCCCCCCCGGCCCCTCAGCGGCTGTAGCCGAACTCGTCGGCGTCGTCCGCGCGGAAATCGCCGTAACGCCACAGGTTCAGCTGGGGGGGGGGACACGGGAGGGTCAGGGGGCTCCCCAAAACCCGGGGGAGGGGCAGGGGGCTCCCCAAAACCCGGGGGAGGGGCAGGGGGCTCCCCAAAACCCGGGAGGGGGGGCAGGGGGCTCCCCCAAATGGGGAGGGGGGGCTGCACCCGGCACCACCCCGGGGTCGGGGGTGCCACATCCAGCCCCTGGCCCAGGGGTCCCCTCGGATTTGGGGTTCCCCCGGATTTTGGGGTCCCCTCGGATTTGGGGTTCCCCGGATTTTGGGGTCCCCCTGGATTTGGGGTTCCCCCGGATTTTGGGGTCCCCCTGGATTTGGGGTTCCCCGGATTTGGGGTCCCCCCGGATTTTGGGGTGACCCCCGATTTGGGGTCCCCCCGGATTTGGGGTCCCCCCGACTCACCCGGGCGCTCTTGGCCGCCTCCTGCGCGTTCAGGTACTCGGTGATCTGGGGGGACAGTCCTGGGGTGACCCCGGGCCCCTCCCCTGGGACCCCCCGGGGATGGGACCCCCCAAGGATGGGACCCCCCGAGGATGGGACCCCCCGAGGATGGGACCCCCCGAGGATGGGACCCCCCAAGGATGGGACCCCCCAGGGATGGGACCCCCCAGGGATGGGACCCCCCCCTCCTCCTGTGGCTCCCACTGCCCGCAGGGGTCCCCGGGGGGGGGTGACAGCCCCAGGGGGGACCCGGGGGTCTGGGGGGGGTGGGGGGGGGGACCCCATCCCTCCAGTGGGGGGGGCAGAGGCTGGGCTGGGATCGATCAGCGCTGGTGGGGTGGGGGCACAGGGACCCCCCAGAACCCACCCGACACCCCAAGAATCCCCCAGAACCCACCCGACACCCCCAGAACCCCCCAGAACCCCCCAGAACCCACCCGACACCCCCAAACCCCCCAGAACCCCCCAGAACCCACCCGACACCCCCAAACCCCCCAGAACCCACCAGAACCCACCCGACACCCCCAAACCCCCCAGAACCCCCCAGAACCCACCCGACACCCCTGACAGTCCCCCCA
Organism: Poecile montanus; assembly: GCA_038429875.1. NCBI lineage: Eukaryota > Metazoa > Chordata > Aves > Passeriformes > Paridae > Poecile > Poecile montanus. Next base: position 1,304,431 of record CM076502.1, read on the forward strand.
CCCCTCCCAGCACCCACCTAAGGACCCCCAAAAACCCACCCAACATCCCAGCACCCACCAAGAGCCTCCAGCCCCTCCAGACTCCCCCAGAACACCCACCCAGCCCCCCAGAACAACTCCCCAGCCCCCCCAGCACCCCCAGAACAACCCAACACCCCCAGAACAACCCCCCAACACCCGCCCAGAACCCCCAGAACCCCCCAGCCCCCACCCAGCACCCCCAGAACAACTCCCCAGCCCCCCAGCACCCCCAGCACAACCCCCGAACACCCAACCAGCACCTCCAGAACAGCCCCCCAGCCCCTCGAGCCCACCCAGCCCCCCAGAACAATCCCCCAGCACCCACCCAGCACCCCCAGCACCTGCAGAACAACCCCCGAGCCCCCCAGCCCCCTCGAGCCCCCCCAGAACAACCCCCCAACACCCACCCAGCACCCCCAGAACAACCCTCCAGCCCCCCCAGCCCCCCAACACCCACCCAGCACCCCCAGCCCCCCCAGAACACCCCCCCAGCACCCACCACTTTCTGGAACTGCCTCTCCTTGCGGGGCTCCACCATCACCAGCCCCTCCTTGACCAGCCCCAGCCCCCCCAGAACACCCCCCCAGCACCCACCCAGCACCCCCAGCCCCCCCAGAACACCCCCCCAGCACCCACCCAGCACCCCCAGAACCCCCAGAACGCCCCCCCAGCACCCACCCAGCACCCCCAGCACCCACCCAGCCCCCCCAGAACACCCACCCAGCACCCCCAGCCCCCCCAGAACACCCACCCAGCACCCACCCAGCACCCCCAGAACACCCCCCAGCCCCCCCAGCACCCCCCCAGCACCCACCACTTTCTGGAACTGCCTCTCCTTGCGGGGCTCCACCATCACCAGCCCCTCCTTGACCAGCCCCAGCCCCCCCAGAACACCCCCCAACACCCACCCAGCCCCTCCAGAACCCCCAGAACGCCCCCCCAGCACCCCCAGAACAACCCCCCAGCACCCACCCAGCACCCCCAGCCCCCCCAGAACGCCCCCCCAGCACCCCCAGAACACCCCCCCAGCACCCACCACTTTCTGGAACTGTCTCTCCTTGCGGGGCTCCACCATCACCAGCCCCTCCTTGACCAGCCCCAGCCCCCCCAGCCCCCCCAGAACACCCACCCAGCACCCCCAGAACACCCCCCCAACACCCACCCAGCACCCCCAGCACCCCCAGAACGCCCCCCCAGCACCCACCACTTTCTGGAACTGTCTCTCCTTGCGGGGCTCCACCATCACCAGCCCCTCCTTGACCAGCCCCAGCCCCACGTCGCTCTTGGTGTCGGTGAACTGCAGGGTGACGTGGGGACAGCCGGGCCCCAGGTGCTCCACGTTGAGCAGGCACTGCGTGTTCTGGATGTCCCTCACCACGCTGTCCACCGCGTCCGCCCGCGCCTCCTCCTGCGCCCGCGCCCGTCACCGACCCCGCGGGGACCCCTCGGGGACCCCAGGGGGCCACCCGGTACCCCACAGACCACCCACGGCTTCTGGGGACCCCAGGGGGACACCCCGCACCCCACAGACCACCCCGGCCTTTGGGGACCCCAACAGACCCCTCGGGGACCCCAGGGGGACACCCTGCACCCCACAGACCACCCTGGCCTTTGGGGACCCCTCGGGGACCCCAGGGGGCCACCCGGCACCCCACAGACCACCCCGGCCTTTGGGGACCCCATGGGAACACCCTGCACCCCACAGACCACCCTGGCCTTTGGGGACCCCAACAGACCCCTCGGGGACCCCAGGGGCCACCCTGCACCCCACAGACCACCCACGGCTTCTGGGGACCCCTCGGGGACCCCAGGGGGACACCCTGCACCCCACAGACCACCCACGGCTTCTGGGGACCCCAGGGGGACACCCCGCACCCCACAGACCACCCCGGCCTTTGGGGACCCCATGGGAACCCCTCGGGGACCCCAGGGGGACACCCTGCACCCCACAGACCACCCACGGCCTTTGGGGACCCCTCGGGGACCCCAGGGGGCCACCCGGCACCCCACAGACCACCCTGGCCTTTGGGGACCCCTTGGGGACCCCACGGGAACACCCCGCACCCCACAGACCACCCTGGCCTTTGGGGACCCCAACAGACCCCATGGGAACACCCTGCACCCCACAGACCACCCACGGCTTTTGGGGACCCCAGGGGGACACCCCGCACGCCACAGACCACCCTGGCCTTTGGGGACCCCATGGGAACACCCCGCACCCCACAGACCACCCATGGCTTTTGGGGACCCCATAGGAACACCCCGCACCCCACAGACCACCCACGGCTTTTGGGGACCCCAACAGACCCCACGGGAACACCCTGCACCCCACAGACCACCCCGGCCTTTGGGGACTCCCCCACACCCCACGGGGACCCCAGGGGAACACCCTGCACCCCACAGACACCCCCAGCCTTTGGGGACCCCTCGGGGACACCCTGCACCCCACAGACCACCCACAGCTTTTGGGGACCCCAGGGGCCACCCCGCACCCCACAGACCACCTCGGCCTTCGGGGACCCCCCCACAACTGTCGGGGACCCCCAAACCCTCAGAGGTCCCCTGTGGCCTTCAGAGACCCCCCAGACCCCAGGGACCCCCCCCGGGTGTTTTGGGGACTCCACAACTGTGGGCTTGGGGTTCCCCTGGGATTGGGGTTGGGGTTTTGGGGTTCCCCTGGGATTGGGGTTGGGGTTTTGGGGTTCAGGGCACACATGGGGGACCTGGGGTTGGTGTTTGGGGTTGGGGTTTGGGGTTCAGGGCACGCACTGGGACCTGGGGTTCGGGGTTTGGGGTTTTGGGGTTCAGGGCACACATGGGAACCTGGGGTTGGGGTTTGGGGTTTTGGGGTTCAGGGCACACATGAGGAACCTGGGGTTGGGGTTTGGGGTTGGGGTTTTGGGGTTCAGGGCATGCACTGGGGACCTGGGGTTGGGTTTGGGGTTGGGGTTTTGGGGTCAGGGCACACATGGGGGACCTGGGGTTGGGGTTTTGGGGTCAGGGCACACATGGGGGTCCTGGGGTTGGGGTTGGGGTTTTGGGGTTCAGGGCACACATGGGGGACCTGGGGTTGGGGTTTGGGGTTGGGGTTTGGGGTTGGGGTTTTGGGGTTCAGGGCACACATGGGGACCTGGGGTTGGGGTTTGGGGTCAGGAGACACCTTTGGGTTCCAGGTTAAATGTTCCCAATCAGGACCAAGTCTGGGGAGACGCTTTGGGGTCCAGCCCCTGGTCCCAGGGTTGGGGCCCACAGGTGGGACCTGGGGCTCGGGGTGCAGGTCTGGACCCACGGGTGGGACACGGGGTGCAGGTCTGGGCCCACGGGTGGGACACGGGGTGCAGGTCCAAGGTGACAGAGGGGTCACAGAGGGGCTCAGGGCTGGGACCCGGGGGTGGGGGCACTGTGGGACCCCCCGTACTCACATCCTGCGGCACCTGGATGAAGGCGAAGGTGTACTCGGTGGCCTGGGGCGGCAGAACCCGCGGAGAGAACGCCGGGGGCAGCGGGGCCAGGCGGCTCGGGGGCAACGTCTCCTTCTGCGGGGACAACAACGGGGACATCAGTGAGGGGTCACAGCAGGAGGGACACCAGGGACACCAGGGACACCAGGGACACCAAGGGACACCAAGGGACACCAGGGACACCAGGGACACCAGGGACACCAAGGGACACCAGGGACACCAGGGACACCAGGGACACCAAGGACACCAGGGACACCAAGGACACCAGGGACACCAGGGACACCAAGGGACACCAGGGACACCAGGGAAACCAGGGACACCAGGGACACCAAGGGGAAGGATGGAGAGATGGATGATGGATGATGGATGATGGATGGATGGATGATGGATGGATGATGGATGGATGGATGATGGATGATGGATGGATGATGGATGGATGATGGATGATGGATGGATGGATGGATGATGGATGGATGATGGATGATGGATGGATGATGGATGGATGATGGATGGATGATGGATGGATGATGGATGATGGATGGATGATGGATGGATGATGGATGATGGATGGATGGATGATGGATGGATGGATGATGGATGATGGATGGATGGATGGATGGATGATGGATGGATGGATGGATGATGGATGGATGGATGATGGATGATGGATGGATGATGGATGATGGATGATGGATGATGGATGGATGGATGATGGATGGATGATGGATGGATGATGGATGATGGATGATGATGGATGATGGATGATGGATGGATGATGGATGGATGGATGATGGATGATGGATGGATGATGGATGATGGATGATGGATGATGGATGATGGATGATGGATGGATGATGGATGGATGATGGATGATGGATGATGGATGGATGATGGATGATGGATGGATGATGGATGGATGATGGATGATGGATGGATGGATGATGGATGATGGATGATGGATGGATGATGGATGGATGATGGATGATGGATGGATGATGGATGGATGATGGATGATGGATGATGGATGGATGGATGATGGATGATGGATGATGGATGGATGATGGATGGATGATGGATGGATGATGGATGGATGATGGATGGATGATGGATGGATGATGGATGATGGATGATGGATGGATGGATGATGGATGATGGATGATGGATGATGGATGGATGATGGATGATGGATGGATGATGGATGGATGATGGATGGTGATGGATGATGGATGGATGATGGATGATGGATGATGGATGGATGATGGATGATGGATGATGGATGGATGATGGATGATGGATGGATGATGGATGGATGATGGATGATGGATGGATGATGGATGGATGATGGATGATGGATGATGGATGGATGGATGGATGGATGATGGATGATGGATGGATGGATGGATGATGGATGGATGATGGATGGATGATGGATGATGGATGGATGATGGATGATGGATGATGGATGATGGATGGATGATGGATGGATGATGGATGGATGGATGATGGATGATGGATGGATGATGGATGGATGGATGGATGGATGATGGATGGATGATGGATGATGGATGGATGATGGATGGATGGATGATGGATGGATGGATGGATGGATGGATGGATGGATGGATGATGGATGATGGATGATGGATGGATGGATGGATGATGGATGGATGGATGGATGATGATGGATGATGGATGGATTATGGATGATGGATGGATGATGGATGGATGATGGATGATGGATGGATGATGGATGGATGATGGATGGATTATGGATGATGGATGGATGATGGATGGATGATGGATGATGGATGATGGATGGATGGATGATGGATGGATGGATGATGGATGGATGGATGATGGATGATGGATGGATGGATGATGGATGGATGGATGATGGATGGATGATGGATGATGGATGGATGATGGATGATGGATGATGGATGATGGATGGATGATGGATGGATGATGGATGGATTATGGATGATGGATGGATGATGGATGGATGGATGATGGATGATGGATGGATGGATGGATGGATGGATGGATGATGGATGGATGATGGATGATGGATGGATGGATGGATGATGGATGGATGGATGATGGATGATGGATGGATGGATGATGGATGGATGGATGATGGATGATGGATGATGGATGATGGATGGATGGATGATGGATGGATGATGGATGATGGATGATGGATGGATGGATGATGGATGATGGATGATGGATGATGGATGGATGATGGATGATGGATGGATGATGGATGATGGATGGATGGATGGATGATGGATGGATGGATGATGGATGGATGATGGATGATGGATGATGGATGATGGATGATGATGGATGATGGATGGATGATGGATGGATGATGGATGATGGATGATGATGGATGGATGATGGATGGATGGATGATGGATGGATGGATGATGGATGATGGATGGATGATGGATGGATGATGGATGGATGGATGGATGGATGATGGATGATGGATGATGGATGGATGATGGATGGATGATGGATGATGGATGATGGATGGATGATGGATGGATGATGGATGGATGATGGATGGATGATGGATGGATGGATGATGGATGATGGATGATGGATGATGGATGGATGATGGATGGATGATGGATGGATGATGGATGGATGATGGATGATGGATGGATGATGGATGGATGATGGATGGATGATGGATGGATGATGGATGATGGATGGATGATGGATGGATGATGGATGGATGATGGATGGATGATGGATGGATGATGGATGATGGATGGATGATGGATGATGGATGGATGATGGATGATGGATGATGGATGATGGATGGATGATGGATGGATGATGGATGGATGATGATGGATGGATGATGGATGGATGGATGGATGATGGATGGATGATGGATGATGGATGGATGGATGGATGATGGATGGATGATGGATGATGGATGATGGATGGATGGATGATGGATGGATGGATGATGGATGGATGGATGATGGATGGATGATGGATGGATGGATGATGGATGATGGATGGATGGATGATGGATGATGGATGATGGATGATGGATGGATGATGGATGATGGATGATGGATGGATGATGGATGGATGATGGATGGATGATGGATGATGGATGATGGATGGATGGATGATGGATGATGGATGATGGATGGATGATGGATGATGGATGGATGATGGATGGATGATGGATGATGGATGATGGATGGATGGATGATGGATGATGGATGATGGATGATGGATGGATGATGGATGATGGATGGATGATGGATGATGGATGATGGATGATGGATGATGGATGGATGATGGATGGATGATGGATGATGGATGATGGATGGATGATGGATGGATGGATGATGGATGGATGGATGATGGATGATGGATGGATGGATGATGGATGATGGATGATGGATGGATGATGGATGATGGATGGATGGATGGATGATGGATGGATGATGGATGATGGATGATGGATGGATGGATGATGGATGATGGATGATGGATGGATGGATGGATGATGGATGGATGATGGATGGATGATGGATGGATGGATGGATGATGGATGGATGATGGATGATGGATGGATGGATGGATGGATGATGGATGGATGGATGGATGGATGGATGGATGGATGGATGATGGATGATGGATGGATGATGGATGGATGATGGATGATGGATGGATGATGGATGGATGATGGATGGATTATGGATGATGGATGGATGATGGATGGATGATGGATGATGGATGATGGATGATGGATGGATGGATGGATGATGGATGGATGATGGATGATGGATGATGGATGGATGATGGATGATGGATGGATGGATGATGGATGATGGATGGATTGGATGATGGATGATGGATGGATGATGGATGGATGATGGATGGATGATGGATGATGGATGATGGATGATGGATGATGGATGGATGATGGATGGATGATGGATGGATGATGGATGGATGATGGATGGATGATGGATGATGGATGATGGATGATGGATGATGGATGATGGATGGATGATGGATGATGGATGGATGATGGATGATGGATGATGGATGGATGATGGATGATGGATGATGGATGATGGATGGATGGATGATGGATGGATGATGGATGGATGATGGATGATGGATGATGGATGGATGGATGATGGATGATGGATGGATGATGGATGGATGATGGATGATGGATGGATGATGGATGATGGATGGATGATGGATGATGGATGGATGGATGATGGATGATGGATGGATGATGGATGGATGATGGATGATGGATGGATGATGGATGATGGATGGATGATGGATGATGGATGGATGGATGGATGGATGATGGATGGATGATGGATGGATGGATGATGGATGGATGGATGATGGATGATGGATGGATGATGGATGGATGATGGATGATGGATGGATGATGGATGATGGATGATGGATGATGGATGGATGATGGATGATGGATGATGGATGGATGGATGATGGATGGATGATGGATGGATGGATGATGGATGGATGGATGATGGATGATGGATGATGGATGGATGATGGATGGATGATGGATGGATGATGGATGGATCCATGGATGGACAGATGGATCCATGGATGGACAGATGGATCCATGGATGGACAGATGGATCCATGGACAGATGGATCCATGGATGGACAGATGGATCCATGGACAGATGGATCCACGGATGTAAGGCTGTTTCCCCCCCAGTTTCCCAGTTCCACTCACGTTGCCGTAGTCGATGTAGAAGATGTGCACTTTCCCACCCGACTCCACCTTCTCCACGCGGGCGCGGTACCTGCAGGGTGCAGTTTTGGGGTTTGGTGTTCAGATCTCACCACTCTGCTGCCCTGGCCAGCCCCGTGCCCTCCTCACCATTCCCCGTCGACAAACTTGGCGATGCAGAAGTCTCCGCGGCGCGGGGCGAAGGAGCCCTCCACGGGCGGGTGGGTGCCCACCTCGGCGCGCATGTTCTCCATCAGCTTCTCCAGCTGGGCGCCTGCGGGGTCCCGATCCCGGATAAATCCCGGTCCCGTCCCAAAACTGACCCCAAACCCGTCCCCCAGTGCGGCCCCGGAGCCTGAACCCCAACGACGACTTCAGGGGCAAATCCCAAACCTGGAGCTCAGCCCCTGCCCCAGGACCCAAACCTCTGGACCCAAACCTCTGGACCCAAACCTCTGGACCCCAAACCTCTGGATCCTAAACCTCTGGACCCCAAACGTCTGGACCCCAAACCTCTGGACTCCAGACCTCTGGACCCTAAACCTCTGGACCCCAAACCTCTGGACCCCAAACCTCTGTACCCCAAACCTCTGGACCCTAAACCTCTGGACTCCAAACCTCTGGACCCCAAACCTCTGGACCCTAAACCTCTGGACCCTAAACCTCTGGACCCCAAACCTCTGGACCCCAAACCTCTGGACTCCAAACCTCTGGACCCTAAACCTCTGGACCCTAAACCTCTGGACCCCAAACCTCTGGACTCCAAACCTCTGGACCCTAAACCTCTGGACCCCAAACCTCTGGACCCCAAACCTCTGGACCCTAAACCTCTGGACCCTAAACCTCTGGACCCCAAACCTCTGGACCCCAAACCTCTGGACCCTAAACATGGATCCCAACCAGGGACCCCCACCCTGCGGGGTGGAGGGGTGACCCCCATGGACCCCCAGATTTGGGCGTTACCCACCAAAGCCACAAACCCTCATCCTGTCCCGCTGCCCCCGCCGTGCCGGGTCTGGGGGCGCCCCCGGGTGCTGGGGGTGCCCAGGTGCCCCAGGTGTCCCCCCGTACCCGTCTCCACGTCCTGCACGTAGAAGTGGAGGTCGTCGGTGATCTCGGTGACAAACACGGGTTTGTAGTTGGCCGCGCGCTCCTTCTCCTCCAGCACCGGCACCACCTCTTCCACCGGCGTCTCCTCGTAGTGGGACCACACCTGGGGGGACACGGCCGTGGGGACCCCGGCCACGCTCCAGGGGATGGCACTGGGGGGGTGGGGGGCAGCACCCGGCACCGGGAACATCCCCAGGCCTCAGCTGGGGGGGTCGTGTGCCTGGGGTGGGACATCCCTGGGGTGGGACATCCCTGGGGTGGGGTGGGACATCCCTGGGGTGGGACATCCCTGGGGTGGGACATCCCTGGGGTGGGGTGGGACACGGCTGGGGTGGGGTGGGATGTCCCTGGGGTGGGACATCCCTGGGGTGGGACACGGCTGGGGTGGGGTGGGACGTCCCTGGGGTGGGACATCCCTGGGGTGGGGTGGGACATCCCTGGGGTGGGGTGGGACATCCCTGGGGTGGGACATCCCTGGGGTGGGGTGGGACATCCCTGGGGTGGGACATCCCTGGGGTGGGACATCCCTGGGGTGGGGTGGGATGTCCCTGGGGTGGGACATGGCTGGGGTGGGACACGGCTGGGGTGGGGTGGGATGTCCCTGGGGTGGGACACGGCTGGGGTGGGACATGGCTGGGGTGGGGTGGGATGTCCCTGGGGTGGGACACGGCTGGGGTGGGACATGGCTGGGGTGGGGTGGGATGTCCCTGGGGTGGGATGTCCCTGGGGTGGGGTGGGACATCCCTGGGGTGGGACATGGCTGGGGTGGGACATCTCTTGGCATGGGGACATCCCTGGGGTGGGGTGGGACATCTCTGGGGTGGGACATGGCTGGGGTGGGACATCCCTGGGGTGGGAGATCCCTGGGGTGGGACATGGCTGGGGTGGGATGTCCCTGGGGTGGGACATCCCTGGGGTGGGACATCTCTTGGCACGGGGACACCCCTCAGAGTGGGGACATCTCTCAGGGTGGAGACTCCCCCTGGAGCGAGGCCACCTCTCGACACGGGACATCCTTTGGTGGGGCCATCTCCAGGGATGGGGCCACGTCTCCGGGGTGGTGACAGCGCTGGGCCGGGTCCCCTGATGTCCCCTCACCTTCTCCTTCCTCTGCTTGGCCGCGTCCTGGGCCGCCAGCAGCGCCTTGCAGTAGGGGCTGCGCTCGGCCGTGAAGTGGACGCGGGACAGCGCCTGCTCCACCAGCGCCACCGACAGGTTCACGCCCTCGATGTGCAGCCACCCGATGAAATTCCCGGCCTTGTCCATGCTCTCCACCTCCACCTCCACCTGAGGGATCCCGGGAACCGCGGCAGCCGTCAGCACCCGGCCCCCCCCGGCCTGCCCCAACTGCCCGGGGGACACCCCAGAGCCACCTCAATGCACCCAGACACACCTGGGGACACCCCAGAGCCACCTCAATGCACCCAGACACACCTGGGGACACCCCAGAGCCACCTCCCTGCACCCAGACACACCTGGGGACACCCCAGAGCCACCTCCCTGCACCCAGACACACCTGGGGGACACCCCAGAGCCACCTCCCTGCACCCAGACACACCTGGGGACACCCCAGAGCCACCTCAATGCACCCAGACACACCTGGGGACACCCCACAGCCACCTCCTGGCACCCAGACACACCTGGGGACACCCCAGAGCCACCTCAATGCACCCAGACACACCTGGGGACACCCCAGAGCCACCTCAATGCACCCAGACACACCTGGGGACACCCCAGAGCCACCTCCCTGCACCCAGACACCCCCGAAGTGTCCCCAAGGGGGGGACAAGGGACACGGGGACCCACCCACAGGGTACACGGGGCCACCACGTCCTGTCACGTCCTGTATCCCAGTCCACCCTGGGATCACCCCTGGGATCACAGCCTGGGATCACATCCTGGGATCACAGCCTGGGATCACCCCCTGGGATCACAGCCTGGGATCACCCCCTGGGATCAACCCCTGGGATCACTCCCTGGGATCAACCCCTGGGATCAACCCCTGGGATCACAGCCTGGGATCACACCCTGGGATCACCCCCTGGGATCACATCCTGAGAATCACAGCCTGGGATCACAGCCTGGGATCACCCCCTGGGATCACAGCCTGGGATCACAGCCTGGGATCACCCCCTGGGATCACAGCCTGGGATCAACCCCTGGGATCACATCCTGGGATCACACTCTGGGATCACATCCAGGGATCACACTCTGGGATCACACTTGGGGATCACAGCCTGGGATCAACCCCTGGGATCACACCCTGGGATCACATCCAGGGATCACACTCTGGGATCACACTCTGGGATCACACTCTGGGATCACAGCCTGGGATCAACCCCTGGGATCACATCCAGGGATCACCCCCTGGGATCACATCCTGGGATCACACTCTGGGATCACACTCTGGGATCACACTCTGGGATCACCCCCTGGGATCACCCCCTGGGATCACATCCAGGGATCACCCCCTGGGATCACACTCTGGGATCACACTCTGGGATCACCGCTGGGATCACACTCTGGGATCACACCCTGGGATCACACTCTGGGATCACCCCTGAGATCACACTCTGGGATCACAGCCTGGGATCACATCCTGGGATCACATCCTGGGATCACACCCTGGGATCACACCCTGGGATCAACCCCTGGGATCACAGCCTGGGATCACCCCTGGGATCACACCCTGGGATCACAGCCTGGGATCACACCCAGGGATCACAGCCTGGGATCACACCCTGGGATCACATCCTGGGATCACAGCCTGGGATCACATCCAGGGATCACCCCCTGGGATCACCCCCTGGGATCAACCCCTGGGATCACAGCCTGGGATCACCCCTGGGATCACACCCTGGGATCACAGCCTGGGATCACACCCAGGGATCACAGCCTGGGATCACAGCCTGGGATCACAGCCTGGGATCACAGCCTGGGATCACAGCCTGGGATCACACCCTGGGATCACCCCCTGGGATCACACCCTGGGATCACCCCCTGGGATCACATCCTGGGATCACCCCCTGGGATCACCCCTGGGATCAACCCCTGGGATCACATCCTGGGATCACCCCCTGGGATCACACCCTGGGATCACCCCCTGGGATCACACCCTGGGATCACCCCCTGGGATCACCCCTGGGATCACCCCCTGGGATCACAGCCTGGGATCACCCCCTGGGATCACAGCCTGGGATCACCCCCTGGGATCACACCCCAGGGTGGGTTGGACCTGTGGCCGGTGTGGCCCTGGGGACAGCCCCTGGCACAGGACAGTGGGGACAGCGAGGTTTGGGCCCGGGGGTGACACCAGGGCCACACTGGGACGGGTCAAGCCCCGGCCGTGGCCTTTGCCGTGCTCGGTGAGGTTTGGCTCTGCCAGCGCTGCCACACGGAGCCTGTCCCACCCCTGAGCCCACCTGTCCCACCCCTGAGGCCACCTGTCCCACCCCTGAGGCCCCCTGTCCCACCCCTGAGGCCACCTGTCCCACCTCTGAGGCCCCCTGTCCCACCCCTGAGCCCACCTGTCCCACCCCTGAGCCCCCTGTCCCACCCCTGAGCCCACCTGTCCCACCCCTGAGCCCACCTGTCCCACCCCTGAGCCCACCTGTCCCACCCCTGAGCCCCCTGTCCCACCTCTGAGGCCACCTGCCCCACCCCTGAGGCCACCTGTCCCACCCCTGTCCCACCCCTGAGCCACCTGTCCCACCACAACTGCTCCCGCTGATTCCCAAAGCCTCCAGGTGTCCCGGTGTCCTTGCACCGCACTGGACACGGCACCAGTATGGACATCACGGCACCAGTATGGACATCATGGCACCAGTATGGACACGGCACCAGTATGGACACGGCACCAGTATGGACATCATGGCACCAGTATGGCCATCATGGCACCAGTATGGACACAGCACCAGTATGGACATCATGGCACCAGTATGGACATCATGGCACCAGTATGGCCATCATGGCACCAGTATGGACACGGCACCAGTATGGCCATCATGGCACCAGTATGGACACAGCACCAGTATGGACATCATGGCACCAGTATGGACATCATGGCACCAGTATGGCCATCATGGCACCAGTATGGACACGGCACCAGTATGGCCATCATGGCACCAGTATGGCCATCATGGCACCAGTATGGCCATCATGGCACCAGTAAGGACATCATGGCACCAGTATGGACATCATGGCACCAGTATGGCCATCATGGCACCAGTATGGACATCATGGCACCAGTATGGACACGGCACCAGTATGGACACGGCACCAGTATGGCCATCATGGCACCAGTATGGACATCATGGCACCAGTAAGGACATCATGGCACCAGTATGGACATCATGGCACCAGTATGGCCATCATGGCACCAGTATGGACATCATGGCACCAGTATGGCCATCATGGCACCAGTATGGACATCATGGCACCAGTATGGCCATCATGGCACCAGTATGGACACCACGGCACCAGTATGGACACGGCACCAGTATGGCCATCATGGCACCAGTATGGCCATCATGGCACCAGTATGGCCATCATGGCACCAGTATGGCCATCATGGCACCAGTATGGCCATGTCTCTGTACTGGCCATGTCACCACACCACACACGCCGCTGTCCCTGCCGTGGCCGGGGTGTGGCAGGGCCACCGTGCAGGACACGGCCCCGGCCACCGCTGTCCCCTGGGGTGCCAGTGCCAGGCCGGTCCCCGGGGTTGGCACCCTGGGCACGGCTGTGGCACAACCCCGGTGCCACCGGGTGACGCTCCGGGTGACAACAGTGTCCCTGTCCCTGTGCCACCACCGCGTCCCTGGCCGGGGGCCACCCAGGAGCCGATGGACTCGGGGACAAGATGTGGCCACTTGTGGGAACACGTGGGAGCCACCGCCGGGGCTCAGGAGGCCACCAGCCCCTGAACAGCCACAGTGCCTGGGACAGCCACAGCCCCCTGGGGACGTGCCACCCTCATGGGGACAGCCACCCCCGTGAGGAAGGACAGGAGAGCCCCGGGGCACTGCCCGACAGGGTGTCCCAGAGGGGCCACCAGCCCCACCGAGGTCCCCACCAGCCACTGGTGGCACTCGGGTGACAGCTCCAAGGGCCACCAGCCCCACCGAGGTCCCCACCAGCCACTGGTGGCACTCGGGTGACAGCTCCAAGGGCCACCAGTGCCACCGAGAGCAGGGGAGGGCACAGGGAGCTCACAGGGGCTGCAGGTGGCACCGAGCTCCCCATGCCAGGAGCCGGGGGGGGGGGGGAGACAGGGCACAGCTGGGGACACCAGGCCGTGGTCCCCGCGCCCCCGTGTCCCCCCATGTCCCCCCCGTGTCCCCCCATGTCCCCCCCGTGTCCCCCCGTGTCCCCCTCGGCCCTGCAGGACACTCCCGTCAGTGTCACAGCCTGGCTCGGGTCTCAGCCCCGCGGGGCCGGAGCCGGGGGGTTCCGGGGCCGGGGTCTCCCCGCTCCTCGTCACCTCAAAGCCGCCGGGCTCTGCCCCCCGCGCTGTCCCCGTCCCTCTGTCTGTCTGTCCGTCCCTCTGTCCGTCCCTCCGTCCGTCCGTCCGTCCCCCTGTCCGCGGGGAGGGGTCTCTCCGGGAGCGCCCCCCCCTCTTTTCCCCGAGCCCCGAGCGGGGCTGCGGGGAGCTTGGGGGGGAGGAGGAGGAGGAGGCGGCGGGAGGGAAGGAGGGAGGGAGGGAGGAGGAAGAGGAGGAGGAGGAGGAAGCGGCGCATCCCGCATCCCCCTCCCCGCGCACACAAAAGCGCTCCGGGGCCGCCGCTCCGGCCGAAGCGGGGCCGGCGGGGGCCCCTCCGGAGCGCGGCGGGTGGGTGGGCGGGTGGCCGGGGGCGCGGGGGGCGGGGGGGGGGTCCGTGCGGAGCCGGGATGCGTCAGCAGGAGCAGCGGGAGCGGCGGCAGCAGCAATCCATCCGCGCTCGCACTGAAGGACAAAAGGATGAGCCAGCCGCCTGCGCGGCTGCTTCCCGCACCGCCCGCACCGCCCCGCACCGCGCCGCCCGCACCGCCCGCACCGCCCGCACCGCCCCGCGCGGCCCCCGCCACCGGAGGATGCCCGCCGGCACCGCCACCGCCACCGCCACCGCCACCGCCGCTGTCACCGCCGCTGCCACCGCCACCGCCGCCCCGCGCCGCCGCTGAACGCGACACCCACGCGGGGACGCGGGAACGACACGCGGGAGGGGACGGGACGGGACCCCCCCGCCCCGCCACCAGCGCAGCCGCCGCCGCTACCGGGAGGTGCCCCCGGCATCTCCCCCCCCCCAACCCCCCCCCCCCCCACCCCCCCGCCGACGCCCTTTCCTCCCCCCCGCTCCCTCCCTCCCTCCCCGAACCGCGATTTTCCCTCTCCCGGGGGGGGCTCCCCGCCATTTATTTATTTATTTCGGCCTATTTTTAATCTTTATTTTCCTGTTTTATTTTTAGGTTTCGTCCGGGTTGTTTGGGTTTTTTTTTTTTTTGGGTTTTTTTTTTTTTTTTTAAATATTTTGAATTTTTATTTTTAGTTTTTTCATCTGATTTTAGCCTTATTTTAACTTTTATCCTCATTTCCGTTCTTATCTTGATTTGATTTGATTTTAGATTTTTGTTTTTATTCCGTTTTTACCTCCTTTTCCAATTCCCTTTCCTCGCCAATTTTTTTTTTTTTTCTCTCCCCATTCCCATTTCCCTCCTCGGTTTTCATTTTTTTTTTTTTTTTTTAAATTTCCCCCCCCCCCCCCACTTTTTCTCTCCTCCGCTCCCTCCCCTTTCCCCAATTTTTCCTTTTCTCCCCGCTTCTTTTTTTTAATTATTTCCTTTTTCACCACTTTCCCCGCGTTCCCCCCCCCCCCTCTTTCCCCGTTTTCCCCGCGGCCTGCGGGGGGGGGCGGCCATGCGGGCCCCGCCGAGCCCCCCGGGCCGGCGCCACGGGCGGAGGAGCGAGGCCGCGGGCTCGGCCGGGCTCGGGGGCTGCCGGGCCCCCGCTTAGCCGGGCCGGCCCCCCCCGATCCTGCACCGCAGCCTCCAGGAGCCATTTTGTCCTTTTTTTTTTTTTTTCTTTTTTTTTTTTTTTTTGGGAGCCTGCCCCCCCCTCCCCCCTCCTCGGTCCCGCGCTCGCCTCGAGCCCCCCCGGACCCCCCGATCCCCCTGCCCCAGGTAGGTACTGGCGAACGGGGCCGGGCGGGGGGGGTTCCTCCTCCTCCTCCTCCTCTCCCCCCACCCCCCCATCCCCAGCACCTACCGCCGATTTTTTTTTTTCCCCCCCCTAAATTTTAATTTTTCCCTCCTAAAGCCCCGCTCCCCTCGGAGCCCCCACCCCAATCCCGCACCCCCCGACCCCCAGCACCCCCGCACCACCCCCCCCCCCCCCCAACTCCGGCCGGCCGGGCCCCCTCCCCAGCTGGTGGGAGCCGGGAGAGGGGGGGGCCCCAGCCCGTTCTCCGCTGCTCGCCGCCATCCCCAGACGATGGTGAATGATGAACGTGCCACACCATGAAGCTCTTGTGGCAGGTAACTGTGCACCACCTGCGCCGCCACCGCCGCCACCGCACCTGGCCGGGGCTCCTGGCCGCCTCCCTGACCCTGCACGCCTGGCTCCTGGCCACGGCCGCCGCCTCGCCCGGCCCCCAGAGCTGCCCCTCCGTGTGCTCCTGCAGTAACCAGTTCAGCAAGGTCGTGTGCACCCGCCGCGGCCTGGCCGAGGTGCCCCCCGGCATCCCCTCCAACACCCGCTATCTCAACCTCATGGAGAACAACATCCAGATGATCCAGGCGGACACCTTCCGCCACCTGCACCACCTGGAGGTGCTGCAGCTGGGCAGGAACGCCATCCGGCAGATCGAGGTGGGCGCCTTCAACGGCCTGGCCAGCCTCAACACCCTGGAGCTCTTCGACAACTGGCTGACGGTGATCCCCAGCGGCGCCTTCGAGTACCTGTCCAAGCTGCGGGAGCTGTGGCTGCGCAACAACCCCATCGAGAGCATCCCCAGCTACGCCTTCAACCGCGTGCCCTCGCTCATGCGCCTCGACCTGGGCGAGCTCAAGAAGCTCGAGTACATCTCCGAGGGCGCCTTCGAGGGCTTGTACAACCTCAAGTACCTCAACCTGGGGATGTGCAACATTAAGGACATGCCCAACCTGACGCCCTTGGTGGGCCTGGAGGAGCTGGAGATGTCGGGCAACAACTTCCCCGAGATCAAACCGGGCTCCTTCCACGGGCTCAAATCCCTCAAAAAGCTCTGGATCATGAACTCGCAGATCAACCTGATCGAGCGCAACGCCTTCGACGACCTGACGGCGCTGGTGGAGCTCAACCTGGCCCACAACAACCTGTCCTCGCTGCCCCACGACCTGTTCGCCCCGCTGCGCTACCTGGTGGAGCTGCACCTGCACCACAACCCCTGGGACTGCGACTGCGACATCCTCTGGCTGTCGTGGTGGCTGCGGGAGTACATCCCCACCAACTCCACCTGCTGCGGCCGCTGCCACGCCCCGCTGCACATGCGGGGCCGCTTCCTGGTGGAGGTGGACCAGACCTCCTTCCAGTGCTCGGCGCCCTTCATCATGGACGCGCCCGCGGACCTCAACATCTCGGAGGGGCGCGTGGCCGAGCTGCGCTGCCGGACGCCGTCCATGTCGTCGGTGCGGTGGCTGCTGCCCAACGGGACGGTGCTGAGCCACGCCTCGAGCCACCCGCGCCTGGCCGTGCTCAACGACGGCACCCTCAACTTCTCGCACGTGCTGCTGGCCGACACCGGCCTCTACACCTGCATGGTGACCAACGTGGCCGGCAACTCCAACGCCTCGGCCTTCCTCAACGTCAGCACGGCCGAGCTCAACACCTCCAACTACAGCTTCTTCACCACCGTCACGGTGGAGACCACCGAGATCTCCCCCGAGGACGTGTCCCCCAAGTTCACCAAGCCCGTGCCCACCGCCTCGACGGGCTACCAGCCGGCCTACACCACCACCACCACCGTGCTGGTGCAGACCACGCGCCCGCCCAAGCAGGTGGCCGTGCCCACGGCCGACGCCGGCGACAAGCTGCAGACCAGCCTGGACGAGGTGATGAAGACCACCAAGATCATCATCGGCTGCTTCGTGGCCGTGACGCTGCTGGCCGCCGCCATGCTCATCGTCTTCTACAAGCTGCGCAAGCGGCACCAGCAGCGCAGCACCGTCACCGCCGCCCGCACCGTGGAGATCATCCAGGTGGACGAGGACATCGCCCCGGCCGCCGCCGCCACGCCCGCGGCCGCTCCGGCCGGCGGGGCCGGCGAGGGGGCCGTGGTGCTGCCCAACATCCACGAGCACCTCAACTACAACACCTACAAGGCCGGACACGGCGCCCACTGGACAGAGAACGCGCTGGGCAACTCCCTGCACCCCCCCGGGACCACCCTGGCCGACCCCTATTTAATCCAGACCCACCCCAAGGAGAAAGTTCAGGAAACCCAGATATGACTCTTTTGTTTTGGGGCTTTTTCCTGATTTTTTTTTCTGGGTCGTCGATCCCCCCCCCCTCTCTTCTCCTCCAACCCCGAATTATTATAAACACGATAGATGCACAAAAGCAGAACTCCAAAAGAGAAGGAAAGCCAGGAGAATTCCTCAACACTAAGGAAAACCAGGAGAATTCCTCAATAATAGACACAACTTTTGTACAGGGGGGGGAGAGACTCTTTTTCGTGTACATGCTTCTATAGCCAACCTCGGGGCCGAGAAGAGCAGCAGATTCTATTAAAATTTAACGAAACCCACCCAAAACTCCTACAAAAAAAAAAAAAAAAACCCAACAAACCACTATTTTCTAACTCGCAGGTTCTATTTAAACACAGAAAAAAAAAAACCCACAAAAAACAAACCAGGAGAAACAGAGGAGGAAAAAAAAAAAACCCCACAAACAGAATCGGTAATGGGAGGAAAAGCCCCCGTGCTCGGGGCCGAGCGGCGCGGGGGGCGCGGGGGGCGCCGGGGGGGGTCGGGGGGGGTTCGGGGATGGTTTTTTTTGGGGGTTCTCCGGGGGAAAAGGGGGGAGCTCGGCCCCCCCCGAGCCCGAGGCTCTGCCCTTGGCCGCTCGCCGCGGGATCTCGGCCCCGCGCCAGGACCTTCCCAATGCAATAAAGGAACGGATTTTGGGGAGGGGGGCTCGGGGGGGGGGGAGGGCTGGGGATGGACGGCTGCAATGTATTCAAGCAAAAAAAAAAATAATTCCTCAAAAACCCACGGGAAGGGGGAAAAAAAGCGCCTGGGGGGGAGGGGAGGGGCGGTTTAGGGGGGGGGGGGGGAGCTCGGGGGGGACAGAGGGTGCCCCCCCATCCCCCCCCCCCCCCAGCTCCGTACCCCCTTTTCCCACGGTGTTTGTCACCCCCCCCCCGGACCCCCCCCGGCACAGGGCTACGGCTCCCGGGGGGCTGGGGGGGCCCCCACGGGAGAGCTGACCAATGATTGTAAAACCACCCTCGCTAAAAAGCGCATTTCTGTCCTTTTATTGGGGGGGGGACACGGGGAACACCCCCTGCCCCGGCCGGGGGGACCCTGGGGACCCCCCCAAGGGCTGCTCATGGAACTGGGGGGGGGGGGGGGCTGGGGGAAATCAAGGGCTCGGGGACAGGGGGGAGGTGACAATGGGGGGGCCACCAGCATCGGAGGTGGCGCCGGGGGGGTCCCGCTGGGGACCCCAAGTGCCTCGCGGGGGTCCCGGGGGGTTTTTGGGGGGGGTCGGGCGGCAGCGCGGGGGGGGCTCCCCCGCTCGCTCGGGCGCTGGAATTACTTTAATTTTTTTTAATTTCTCATTTTAGCTTTAAAATGTTCTCGGATAAAAGGGGGGGGGGGGGAAGGCGGGGGCGGGGGGAGGGGAGGGGGGGGGCAAAGCTGAGCTAAAATTTTGTTTTTGGGGATGTCCGGGGGGGGCAGAAGGCGGGAAGGAGATGCAGAAATTCCCTCTCAGGCTGGAAACGCCGGAAGGATCCGACTGTACCGCGAATCCAACAAAAAAAAAAAAAAAAAAAAAAAAAAAAAAAAAAAAATCAAGTGTATTTTTGTATTTTAATAAATATTGTTCCAAATTTGTACCAGAGAGTGCCAGAGGGGTTAAACGGGGGGGGCCCGGGGGGGGCTCGGGGGGGGGAGACCCCTCCCCCCCTGCCTCAAAGGGGTTTTTTGTCCTCTCAGCAGGAAAAGCTTTGGAAAAATCGCGGAGCTGGGAAAGGACGGGAGGAAGAGGATGGAGGAGGGGAGGGGGAGAGGGGACACGGGGGGAACACGGGGGGACACGGGGGGGACACGGGGGACACGGGAGGGACACGGGGGGGACACGGGGGGGACACGGGGGGACACGGGGGGGACACGGGGGGGACACGGGGGACACGGGGGGGACACGGGGGGGACACGGGGGACACGGGGGGGACACGGGGGGGACACGGGGGACACGGGGGGGACACGGGGGACACGGGGGGGACACGGGGGGGAGAAGGGGGGGACATGGAGGGACACGGGGGGGACACTGGGGGGACACAGGGGGACACGGGGGGGGGACATGGGGGGGGACAAGGGGGGGACACGGGGGACGACACGGGGGACACGGGGGGGACACGGGGGGGACACGGGGGGGGACACGGGGGGACACGGGGGGGAGAAGGGGGGGACACGGGGGGGGACACGGGGGGACACTGGGGGACATGGGGGGGACACGGGGGGGACAAGGGGGGGGACATGGGGGGACACAGTGGGGACACTGGGGGACACCGGGGGACACGGGGGGGACAAGGGGGGACATGGGGGGGAAACGGGGGGTGAGGGGACACGGGGGACACGGGGGGTGAGGGGACACTGGGACCCCCTGAGGGGACACCAGGACCCCCCGTTGTGTGGGATGGGGACACTGGGAGGGGACCTCAGCTCTGGGGGGCGCCGGGACCCCCAGCAGGGCAGCGGTGCCAGCGCCACACGGGCTGTGCCAGGGGCTGGGGACAAGGAACACCCCTGTGGGGACCAGGGACACCCCTGTGGGGACAGGGGACACACCTGTGGGGACAGGGGACACACCTGTGGGGACAAGGGACACCCCTGTGGGGACAGGGGACACACCTGTGGGGACAGGGGACACCCCTGAGGGGACAAGGGACACACCTGAGGGGACAGGGGACACACCTGAGGGGACAAGGGACACACCTGAGGGGACAAGGGACACCCCTGTGGGGACAAGGGACACGTCTGTGGGGACAAGGGGACCCTCGGTGTTGGTGCCACCTCCAGCCCCGTGCCCGGGGCGGTGCCACCCGCCGGGGCCGTTCCCCCCGGAGCCCTCGGGGTTCAGAGCTGCCTTTTGGGGCGTTTTGAGGATTTTTGTTGTTTTTGGCAGGTCTGGGTCAGTTTCCCCCCAAAGCACATTCCTGCTTTTCCCTCCATTCCCGAGTGTTCCCAGCCAGGCCGGGGTGGGAACCCCAACACCTCCCCCTGCCCTGCTGCTCCTCCCCGAGCTCCCAAAAACCCTGCGAATGCTGCAGGATTTACGGGATTTACTGGCATTGATCTGAGCCCCAGATCGGGGCAGCTGAGCTCTTCATCATCATCATCGTCATCGTCATTGTCATCGTCATCATTGTCATTGTCATCATCGTCATCATCATAATCATCATCATCACCATTATCGTCATTATCATCATCATCATCATCATCATCGTCATCATCGTCATCGTCATCGTCATCATTGTCATTGTCATCATCGTCATCGTCATCATCATCGTCACCATTGTCATCGTCATCGTCATAATCATCATCATCACCATTATCATCGTCATTGTCATCATCATCATCGTCATCATCGTCATTGTCATCATCATCATTGTCATCATTGTCATTGTCATCATCATCATCGTCATCGTCATCGTCATCATCATCATCATCATCGTCATTGTCATCGTCAGTGTCATCATTGTCATCATCATCGTCATCATCATCATCATCATCGTCATCGCCGTCATCGTCATCATCATTGTCATTGTCATCATCATCATTGTCATCATGATCATCATGGTCATCATTTCCATCTTCATCCTCACATCCTCATCCTCATCCTCATTCTCGTCTTCATCCCCATCTTCATTATCCTCATCTTTATCCCATTCCCATTCCCATTCCCATTCCCATTCCCATTCCCATCCTCATTCCCATCCCCATTCCCATTCCCATCCTCATCCTCATTCCCATTCCCGTTCCCATTCCCATCCCCATTCCCATTCCCATCCTCATCCTCATTCCCATTCCCATTCCCATTCCCATTCCCATTCCCATTCCCATTCCCGTTCCCATTCCCATTCCTGTTCCCGTTCCTGTTCCCGTTCCCATTCCCATTCCCAAATCCCCTCCTCCGGCCTCCCCAGCTCCCAATTCCCGGGATTCCATCCCATCCCTCCATCCCGGGCCCCCCGGAGCAGCCCCAGCTCCATTCCTGGAACGGATCCTTTGGATCAGGGCGGGAATCCGGGATGGGGGGAGGCGAACGCTGACAAATCCGATCCCGGGATTTTTAGGGAATGTCAGGGGAGTCCCCACGGCAGCGGGAACTGGAGCTCTGGGGGCTCCCCGGCATCAGGGAGGGAGCGGGATGGGATCCAATGGGATCCATGGGATCCATGGGATGGGATCCATGGGATGGGATCTGTGGGATGGGATCTGTGGGATGGGAAGGGATGGGATCCATGGGATGGGATCTGTGGGATGGGAAGGGATGGGATCCATGGGATGGGATCTGTGGGATGGGAAGGGATGGGATCCATGGGATGAGATGGGATCCATGGGATCCATGGGATGGGATGGGATGGGATGGGATGGGATCCATGGGATGGGATCCATGGGATGGGATCCATGGGATGGGATCCATGGGATGGGATGGGATCCAATGGGATCCATGGGATCCATGGGATGGGATCCTAGGATGGGATCCATGGGATGGGGTGGGATCCATGGGATCCATGGGATGGGATCCTAGGATGGGATCCATGGGATCCATGGGATGGGATCCATGGGATCCATGGGATGGGAAGGGATGGGATCCATGGGATGGGATCCATGGGATGGGATCCATGGGATGTGGGAGGATGCAGTGGGATGTGGCGGATGCTCCAAGCACAGGGCTGGGATTGGCCCTGGGATTGGGATCAGGGTTGGGATTGACCCTGGGATTGGGGTTGGGATCAGAGCAGGGATCAGGCTGGGGTTGGGATCAGAGCAGGGATCAGGCTGGGGTTGGATCAGGCTGGGATTGGGATCAGGCTGGGATTGGGATCAGGATGGGATTGGGATCAGGCTGGGATTGGGATCAGAGCAGGGATCAGGCTGGGGTTGGGATCAGGCTGGGGTTGGGATCAGGCTGGGGTTGGGATCAGGCTGGGATTGGGATCAGGCTGGGATTGGGATCAGGCTGGGGTTGGGATCAGGCTGGGATTGGGATCAGAGCAGGGATCAGGCTGGGATTGGGATCAGGCTGGGGTTGGGATCAGGCTGGGGTTGGGATCAGGCTGGGGTTGGGATCAGGCTGGGATTGGGATCAGGCTGGGGTTGGGATCAGGCTGGGAATTCCCAGCTCCAGCTGGAGCGGGGGTTCCGGGGCAGTTTCCCGGCGTTCCCGGAGGATCGGTGGCTCCCGCCGGGTCCCTGCGGAGCCGAGGGGCTCCGGGGGTCCCCTGGGCCCTTTGGGGGTCTCCGGGAGCCGCGATCCCGCGGGATCATCCCGGCACCCCCCGCTCGGCGGGGCCGGCTCGTCAGCGGCGGCTCCGGGCCCGTGAGTCAGCAGCAGCCGGAGCCGCCGGATAAAAATATCCCAGGGCTGTGGGGGTGGGCAGGGATCGGCTGCCGGCGGGAACGCGGCCGTGGGAACCGCGGGGACCCCGACCCGCGGCCAGGAACGGGCACGGGCAGCCCACGGCGTTCCTGCATCCCAAATCCCCAATCCCTGAATCCCAAATCCCTGTCCTGCATCCCAAATCCTGAATCCCTGTCCTGCATCCTAAATCCCAAATCCCAAATCCTGAATCCTGAATCCCTGCATCCCCCATCCCTGAATCCCTGCATCCCGAATCCCTGTCCTGCATCCCAAATCCTGAATCCCTGCATCCCAAATCCCTGCCCTGCCTTCCAAATCCCTGCATACTCAATCCCTGCATCCCAAATCCTGAATCCCTGCATCCTGAATTCCTGTCCTGCATCCCAAATCCTGAATCCCAAATCCCTGCATCCTGAATTCCAAATCCCTGCATCCCAAATCCCTGCCCTGCCTTCCAAATCCCTGCATCCCGAATCCCTGCATCCTGAATCCCAAATCCCTGCCCTGCATCCCAAATCCCTGCATCCCAAATCCCTGCATCCCAAATTCCTGCATCCCAAATCCCAAATCCTGAATCCCTGCATCCCGAGTCCCACGTGGCCTCCCCTCTGCCACGTTCCTGGGCATCAGCCCATCCCTTCCCACGGCCTCCCCACGACATTCCCGGGAATGTTCTGGCTCCCACGTGTCCTCCTGCCACAGCATTCCCAGGAATGTTCTGGCTCCCACGTGTCCTCCTGCCACAGCATTCCCAGGAATGTTCCAGCTCCCACGTGTCCTCCTGCCACAGCATTCCCAGGAATGTCCCAGCTCCCACGTGTCCTCCTGCCACAGCATTCCCGGGAACTGTCCCGGCTCCCACGTGTCCTCCTGCCACAGCATTCCCGGGAATCATCCCGGCTCCCACGTGTCCTCCTGCCACAGCATTCCCGGGAATGTTCTGGCTCCCACGTGTCCTCCTGTCACAGCATTCCCGGGAATCATCCCGGCTCCCACGTGTCCTCCTGCCACAGCATTCCCGGGAATGTTCTGGCTCCCACGTGTCCTCCTGTCACAGCATTCCTGGGAATGTTCTGGCTCCCACGTGTCCTCCTGTCACAGCATTCCCAGGAATGTTCCAGCTCCCACGTGTCCTCCTGCCACAGCATTCCCAGGAATGTTCTGGCTCCCACGTGTCCTCCTGCCACAGCATTCCCGGGAATTGTCCCAGCTCCCACGTGTCCTCCTGCCACAGCATTCCCGGGAATGTCCCAGCTCCCACGTGTCCTCCTGTCACAGCATTCCCGGGAACTGTCCCGGCTCCCACGTGTCCTCCTGCCACAGCATTCCCAGGAATGTCCCAGCTCCCACGTGTCCTCCTGTCACAGCATTCCCAGGAATGTTCTGGCTCCCACGTGTCCTCCTGCCACAGCATTCCCGGGAATGTTCCAGCTCCCACGTGTCCTCCTGCCACAGCATTCCCAGGAATGTTCTGGCTCCCACGTGTCCTCCTGTCACAGCATTCCCAGGAATGTTCTGGCTCCCACGTGTCCTCCTGCCACAGCATTCCCAGGAATGTTCTGGCTCCCACGTGTCCTCCTGCCACAGCATTCCCGGGAATGCTCCAGCTCCCACGTGTCCTCCTGCCACAGCATTCCCAGGAATTGTCCCAGCTCCCACGTGTCCTCCTGCCACAGCATTCCCAGGAATTGTCCCAGCTCCCACGTGTCCTCCTGTCACAGCATTCCCAGGAACTGTCCCGGCTCCCACGTGTCCTCCTGCCACAGCATTCCCAGGAATGTTCTGGCTCCCACGTGTCCTCCTGCCACAGCATTCCCGGGAATTGTCCCAGCTCCCACGTGTCCTCCTGCCACAGCATTCCCGGGAATGTTCCAGCTCCCACGTGTCCTCCTGCCACAGCATTCCCGGGAATGTTCTGGCTCCCACGTGTCCTCCTGCCACAGCATTCCCAGGAATTGTCCCAGCTCCCACGTGTCCTCCTGTCACAGCATTCCCAGGAATTGTCCCAGCTCCCACGTGTCCTCCTGCCACAGCATTCCCAGGAATTGTCCCAGCTCCCACGTGTCCTCCTGCCACAGCATTCCCGGGAATGTTACAGCTCCCACGTGTCCTCCTGCCACAGCATTCCCAGGAATGTTCTGGCTCCCACGTGTCCTCCTGCCACAGCATTCCCAGGAATGTTCTGGCTCCCACGTGTCCTCCTGTCACAGCATTCCCGGGAATGCTCCAGCTCCGTCCGGCCGCCATTCCCGGGCAGGTGCAGCTCCGGAATGTGCCGAGGCAGCGCAGCCAAACCCTTGGGATGTGGCTCAGCAATTCCCGGCAGCGCGGGGAGCTGAGCGGGGAGGGACGGCTGCGGTGTCCCTGTGTCACTGTCACTGTGTCCCTGTGTCACTGTGTCACTGTCCCTGTGTCCTGTCCCTGTGTCCGTGTGTCACAGTGTCACTGTCCCTGTGTCCTGTCACTGTCCCTGTGTCCCTGTGTCCTGTCGCTGTGTCCCTGTGTCACGGTGTCACTGTGTCCCTGTGTCCTGTCCGTGTGTCCTGCCCCTGTGTCCCTGTGTCCTGTCACTGTCCCTGTGTCCTGTCCCTGTGTCCCTGTGTCCGTGTGTCCCTGTCACTGTGTCCTGTCCCTGTGTCCCTGTGTCACAGTGTCACTGTCCCTGTGTCCGCGTGTCCCTGTGTCCCTGTGTCCCTGTGTCCCTGTGTCCCTGTGTCCGTGTGTCCTGTCAGGGTGTCCTGTGTCCCAGTGTCCTCCTGTCCCCCTGTTTCCATTTCCTCGTGTCCCAGCATTCCCACATTCCCGTGTCCCAGCATTCCACATCCTCATGTCCCTGTGTTCCCGTGTCCCCACAGCTGGCACCGCCGGCCTGCAGCTGCTGCCACAGCTGGATCTGCCAACAACTGCATCCATGGCAACACCTGGATCCGCAGCCACAGCTGGATCTGCAGCCACAGCTGGATCTGCCAACAACTGCATCCATGGCAACACCTGGATCCGCAGCCACAGCTGGATCTGCAGCCACAGCTGGATCTGCAGCCACAGCTGGATCTGCCAACAACTGCATCCACGGCAACACCTGGATCCGCAGCCACAGCTGGACCTGCAGCCACAGCTGGATCTGCAGCCACAGCTGGATCCACACCCACAGCTGGATCTGCAGCCACAGCTGGATCCAGGGCCACAGCTGGATCTGCACCCACAGCTGGATCTGCAGCCACAGCTGGATCCACGCCTGCATCCGGGTCCACACCTGCACCTGTGTCTGCCACATCTGCACCCACGGCAACACCTGGATCTGCAGCCACACCTGGATCCACAGACCACATCTGGATCTGCCAACAACTGCACCCATGGCAACACCTGGATCCACGCCCACACCTGGATCCGCACCCACACCTGGATCCGCACCCACAACTGCATCCATGGCAACAACTGGATCCACGCCCACACCTGCATCCCTGCCCACATCTGGATCCACGCCCACACCTGCATCCATGGCAACAACTGGATCCACGCCTACACCTGGATCCACGCCCACAACTGCATCCATGGTAACAACTGCATCCCTGCCCACATCTGGATCCACACCCACAACTGGATCCATGGTAACACCTGGATCCACGCCCACAACTGCAGCTGTGTCCACATCTGCATCAACCATGCCTGCAGCCACGGCCACATCTGGACACATAAATCCCACCTGGATCCATAAACCCCACCTGGATCCATTAATCCCACCTGGATCCATAAATCCCATCTGGATCCATAAACCCCACCTGGATCCATAAACCCCACCTGGATCCATTAATCCCATCTTGATCCATAAATCCCGTCTGGATCCATAAATCCCGTCTGGATCCATAAATCCCATCTGGATCCGTGCCCACATCTGGATCCATGCCCACATCTGGATGGGAGCCTCGGTCCCTGAATTTCAGCCCAGGGGCCGGTGAGAGCCGGGGGAGGGATCTGGGATCCACCTCGGGAATGTGGATCAGGGATCAATTACCCAAAAGGACCCCGGAGCTGCAATCAGGGAAATCCCGGGAATTTCAGTATCCGGAGACGTTAACGGGAACAGCTTCAAACAGGGGGATCCATCCGGAATCCAACCCCAGGATCCGCCCAGGGCACGCTCAGTATCCCCTGGGATCCCCTGGGATCCCTCAGAATCACCCGGGATCTTGCCAGATCCCCTGGGATCTCGTGGTATCCCCTGGGATCCCTCAGTATCCCTGGGATCCCTGGGTATCACCGCACCCTCCGGTCCCCCGGATCCCCCCGGATCCCCCTGGATCCCCCTGGATCCCCCTGGATCCCCCTGGATCCCCCCGGATCCCCCGGCCGTACCTCCCGCTGCAGCACCAGCTCCTTGGTGAAGAGCGTGGCCTCCTCGCTGAAGGGCTCCCCCTCCTGCGCCAGCCCCGGAACGTTCCGGGCACCCCGCGGACACTCGATCCCTGCGGGAATAACCGGGAATCAGGGACCGGGAATGGGACCGGGGAATGGATCCTGGGAATGGATCCTGGATCCTGGGAATGGATCCTGGGAATGGATCCTGGGGATGGATCCTGGATGGAACCTGGGGATGGATCCTGGGGATGGATCCTGGGAATGGATCCTGGGAATGGATCCTGGGAATGGATCCTGGGAATGGATCCTGGGAATGGATCCTGGGGATGGATCCTGGGAATGGATCCTGGGAATGGATCCTGGGGATGGATCCTGGGAATGGATCCTGGGAATGGGACACAGGGATGGGACACAGGGACGGGACACAGGGATGGACACAGGGACGGGACACAGGGATGGGACACAGGGATGGGGACAGGGACACAGGGATGGGACACAGGGATGGGACACAGGGATGGACACAGGGATGGGGACAGGGACACAGGGATGGGACACAGGGATGGACACAGAGATTGGGACACAGGGATGGGACACAGGGATGGACACAGAGATTGGGACACAGGGATGGGGACACAGGGATGGGGACACAGGGATGGGACACAGGGATGGGACAGGGATGGGGACACGGGGATGGGACACAGGGATGGGACACGGGGACACATCCAGCCCCCATCCCGACCCCTCTGTCACAGCCGCTCCCCTGTCCCTTGTCCCGCTGTCCCCGGGATCCCCCTGCCCCGGCTCAGAGGGAAGTCCTGCATCATTAATGCTCATTTCCATAATTTGCATAATGAATGAGGGGCCAGGAACTGCAGCTCCCAGCCGGAGCCACATCCCCAGGGCCACGTCGGTGTCACCAACACCAGGGACAGGGACACGGATCCTGCCCGGAGCAGCCGGGAGCGCCCAGAGCCCATCCCAAGGGACACTGTGCCACTGGCTCCTTCCTCATCCTCATCCTCATCATCCTCATCCTCCTCATCCTCATAATCTTCCTCATCCTCATCCTCATCATCATCCTCTTCATCATCCTCATCCTCCTCTTCATCATCCTCATCCTCATCATCTTTTTCCTTATCATCTTCTTCACCCTCATCTTCATCATCCTCATCATCCTCATCCTCATAATCTTCCTCATCCTCATCTTCCTCATCTTCATCATCCTCATCATCCTCTTCCTCATTCTCCTCATCCTCTTCATCATCCTCATCCTCATCTTCCTCATCCTCATCTTCATCATCCTCATCCTCATCCTCCTCATCCTCATCTTCATCCTCATCCTCTTCATCATCCTCATCCTCATCTTCATCCTCATCATCCTCATCCTCATCCTCTTCATCATCCTCATCCTCATCATCATCTTCATCCTCATCCTCATCCACATCTTCCTCATCCTCATCTTCCTCATCCCTATCCTCTTCCTCATCCCCATCCTCCTCATCTTCATCTTCATCCCCATCCTCATCCTCATCTTCATCCTCATCCACATCTTCCTCATCCCCATCCTCTTCCTCATCCCCATCCTCCTCATCCTCATCTTCATCCCCATCCTCATCCTCATCATCATCTCTGGGCCTCTGGAAAAGGGAATTTCTGGAAAAGGGGATTTCTGGGAAAGGGAATTTCTGGGAAAGGGAATTTCTGGGAAAAGGGGATTTCTGGGAAAGGGGATTTCTGGGAAACACAGCAGAATGTGGGATGGGATCAGGAAATCCCGGGATCTTTGTTAATGAGCTGGAACCATCAGGCCCCCCAAAACCCGGGATCAGCCCGGGATCCTCCTTCCAGCCCCGGCTGGGCTCTGATCCCGACCCTTCCTGTGATCCCAAACCCTTCCTGTGATCCCAAACCCTGTCTGTGATCCCAAACCCCGTCTGTGATCCCAAACCCTTCCTGTGATCCCAAACCCTTCCTGTGATCCCAAACCCTTCCTGTGATCCCAAACCCTGCCTGTGATCCCAAACCTGTGATCCCAACCCTGTCTGTGATCCCAAACCCTTCCTGTGATCCCAAACCCTTCCTGTGATCCCAAACCCTTCCTCTGATCCCAAACCCTTCCTCTGATCCCAAACCCTTCCTGTGATCCCAAACCCTTCCTGTGATCCCAAACCCTTCCTGTGATCCCAAACCCTTCCTGTGATCCCAAACCCTTCCTCTGATCCCAAACCCTTCCTCTGATCCCAAACCCTGCCTGTGATCCCAAACCCTTCCTGTGATCCCAAACCCTGCCTGTGATCCCAAACCCTTCCTGTGATCCCAAACCTGCGATCCCAAACCTGTGATCCCAAACCCTTCCTGTGATCCCAAACCCTGCCTGTGATCCCAAACCCTTCCTGTGATCCCAAACCCCTCCTGTGATCCCAAACCCTTCCTGTGATCCCAAACCCTGCCTGTGATCCCAAACCCTTCCTCTGATCCCAAACCTGTGATCCCAAACCCTTCCTGTGATCCCAAACCCTTCCTGTGATCCCAAACCCTTCCTGTGATCCCAAACCCTTCCTGTGATCCGAAACCTGTGATCCCAAACCCCTCCTGTGATCCCAAACCCCTCCTGTGATCCCAAATTTCCCCGCTGAGGAGCATCCCCAGCGCTGCCCCGGGAATGGGAACGAGGGGCTGGAGCTGCTCTCCCTCCCCCAGGAGGGCTCAGGGACCACCACGGAATTTTTTTCCCTCAAAATCCCGAGGGAAGAGCTGAGCAAGCACCGGAATCCTTCGGCTCCTCGGGGCCGGGAGCGCGCTCCGGATCCTCTCCGGGCTCTGGCGCCTCCCAAACCCACCCGAGGGAAGGTTCTGGAAAAGGGGAAGCTGCGAAGGCCGGGCCTGGAGCGCTCGTCCCGCCGGGAATGCCGGCACCCGGAGAAGTTCTCCGGAGCTTTATAAATAGCAGCTAATCCCGAGCCGCGCTTCCCGGGAAGCCGTGACGGATTAATGAGGGATGCGGCCGCCAGCGCCGCGGCCACCGCGCTCCCTGGGCTTCCCAGAGAATTCCAGAACAATCCTGAAGAAATCCAGCGGCCGTGGGGCCGCTCCCAGCCCCGGACCGGCCCTGCAGGGACCGGGAAACAATTCCAGAGCGTCCCAGAGTGTCCCGCGGCATCCTGAGTATCCCAAGGTATCCCTGAGCATCCCACGGATATTCCAGAGCGTTCCTGGGATACCCTGGAGCTTTCCTGGGATATCCTGGAGCATCCCTGGGATATCCTGGAGCTTTCCTGGGATATCCTGGAGCATCCCAAGGCATCCCAAGGCATCCCAGAGCATCCCTGGGATATCCTGGAGCATTCCAGGGCATTCCTGGGATATCCTGGAGCATCCCTGGGATATCCTGGAGCATCCCAAGGCGTTCCTGGGTATCCCAGAGCATCCCTGGGATATCCTGGAGCATCCCAAAGGCATCCCAAGGCATCCCAGAGCATCCCTGGGATATCCTGGAACATCCCAAGACGTTCCTGGGCATCCCAGGGCATTCCACAGCATCCCAGAGTATCCCAGAGCATCCCTGGGATATCCTGGAGCATTTCAGAGCATCCCTGGGATATCCTGGAGCATCCCAAGGCATTCCTGAGTATCCCAGAGCATTCCTGGGATATCCTGGAGCATCCCAAGGCATTCCAGGGCATTCCACAGCATCCCAGAGTATCCCAGAGGATCCCTGGAGGATCCTGCACCAGGATTCCAGGAGGAATTCCTCCCGGACTCTCGGTGGGGACAGATGGATCAGGACCATTCCAGCCTCGATTCCGGGGATTTGGGCGGCTTTGTGGCCCCGGCTGTGCCAGAGCCGGCACCGGGATCCGTCTCCGGCGGGATTGATGGATTCTGGGAGCCGGGAACTGCGGGAATGGGACCGGAACGCCGAGGATCCGCTCCGGGACAGCCCCGCGCTGGGAACGCCGACACGGAAAAGCTCCGGATTCCCATCCCCATTCCGGGAAGGTTTTGGGCCCTTCGGAGCCGCTCGGCCGCTCCAGCAGCCCCGGAGGTGCCCCCTCATCCCTCGGGAATTCTCCCGCTCCCAGCCCCCGCTCCGGGAAGGCGTCAGGAATTTGGGATTAGAGCGGCGCCGGTATTTGCACATATTTATAGTGCTCTGACGGATCTATTTTAGCTGGAAAGCCGGGATGAGCTCCCGCGGGAGCATCCCTGGAGTCACATTTTAAGGGACTTGGCATCTCTTTCTGGTGCTCATTTGCATTTGATATCCATAAAAAAGGCAGGCGTTGATAAAAGGCGGATATTTATCCTATTCCTGGCTTGGCAGAGGAGGCTTGGGAATGGCACCGGGGAGAAATCCAGCAAAAAAACGGGAAAACAAAAGCCAGAAGGTCCCGCCGGGATCGTGGGATGGGATGGGATGGGATGGGATGGGATGGGATGGGATGGGATGGGATGGGATGGGATGGGATCCATGGGATGGGATGGGATGGGATGGTCTTGGGGAGCAATCCCGTCTGGAACAGAGCAGGGTGGAGCAGGAATTCCCATGGAACAGGAATTCCCATGGAACAGGTACCCCCATGGAATAGGAATCCCAATGGAACAGGAATTCCCATGGAACAAGACCACAGAGCAGGAACTTCCATGGAGCAGGAATCCCACGGAAAAGGAATTGCCATGGAACAGGAATTCCCGTGGAGCAGGAATTCCCATGGAGCAGGGATCCCAATGGAATGGGAATTCTCACGGAACAGGAATTCCCGTGGAGCAGGAATTCCCATGGAACAGGAATTCCCATGGAGAAGGAATTCCCACAGAACTGGAATTCCCATGGAGCAGGAATTCCCATGGAGCAGGGATCCCAATGGAATGGGAATTCCCACAGAACAGGAATTCCCACAGAACAGGAACTCCCACGGAACAGGAACTCCCACGGAGCAGGAATTCCCACAGAACAGGAATTCCCGTGGAGCAGGGACCCCCATGGAGCAGGAATTCCTGGATCCCGTGGTGCCAATCCCAGATCCCCAGGACATTGATCCTGGATCCCCCCAGGACATGGATCCCGGAGTGCCAATCTCAGATCCCCAGGACACAGATCCTGGATCCCGCAGTGTCGATCCCGGATCCCCCCAGGACACAGATCCCAGACACCCCCAGGACACAGATCCTGGGGTGCAGATCCCAGATCCCCAGGAGACGGAGCCTGGATCCCCCCAGGACACAGATCCCGGATCCTGTGGTGCTGATCCCAGATCCCCACAGGACACAGATCCCAGATCCCCAGGAGACGGAGCCCAGATCCCCCCAGGACACAGATCTCTGATCCCCCTGGATCCTGGATCCCCCAGATCCCAGATCACCCTGGATCCCGGATCCCCCCAGATCCCCCCGGATCCCGGCGCTCACCGGCGAGCAGGAAGGTGATCAGGCAGGTTTCCTTGGGCAGGAAGAGTTTGAGGCGGGATCCGCTGAACACGTATTCCACCACGGCCTCGGAGCGGCCGGCGCGCTGCAGGAACGGCAGGAACTGCTTCGCCTTCTGCGTGTCCTGCGGGAAATCGGGAACTCAGAGCCCCTCCGGAATCCTGACCCCGGGAATCCCAGCGGGATTGGGGATTGGGGTCTGGGAACGGAGCTGTGTCCAGCCCAGAGCCCCTCTGGAATCCTGGCCTCGGGAATCCCAGCGGGATTGGGGATCGGGGTCTGGGAACGGAGCCGAGCGTGTCCAGCCCAGAGCCCCTCCGGAATCCTGGCCTCGGGAATCCCAGCGGGATTGGGGATCGGGGTTTGGGAACAGAGCTGTGTCCAGCCCAGAGCCCCTCCGGAATCCTGGCCTTGGGAATCCCAGCGGGATTGGGGATCGGGGTCTGGGCACGGAGCTGAGCGTGTCCAGCCCAGAGCCCCTCCGGAATCCCAGCCCTGGGAATCCCATCCCCTGTGCCTGCTGGGATCAGGGTCTGGGAACGGAGCCGAGCGTGTCCAGCCCAGAGCCCCTCTGGAATCTCGGCCCTGGGAATCCCAGCGGGATTGGGGATCGGGGTTTGGGAATGGAGCCGAGCGTGTCCAGCCCAGAGCCCCTCCGGAATCCCGGCCCCCGAATCCCATCCCCTGTTCCCGCTGGGATTGGGGTTTGGGCATGGAGCCGAGCGTGTCCCGCTCAGAGCTCCTCCGGAATCCTGACCCCGCCAATCCCGGTCCCTCCAATCCCATCCCCTGTTCCCGCTGGGATCCAGGTTTGGGAACGGAGCCGAGCGTGTCCAGCCCAGATCCCCTCTGGAATCCCAGCCCCGCCAATCCCATCCCCTGTTCCCGCTGGGATCGGGGTCTGGGCACGGAGCCGAGCGTGTCCAGCTCGGGATGGGCCCCAAACACCGCCCGGATCCGTCCCGGAATCCCAAATACGTCCTAAAGCGCATCTCTAAATACAGCCCAGAATAAACTCCAAATCTATCCAAAAACAGATCCCAAACATATCCCAAAATCCAGCCAAAATCCATCCCCAAACCCCAAATATATCCCAAAACACGTCTCAAAATGCATCTCAAAACACATCGCAAACGACATCCAAAAATCCCAAATCCATCCCAAAATAAATCCTAAATATATCCCAAAACACATCCCAAATACATCCCAAATGCAGCCAAAATCCATCCAAAACGAATCCCTAAACCCATCCCCAAAACCATCCAAATCCCAAATCCCAAATCCCAAATCCCAAATCCCAAATCCCAAATCCCCTCCAGGGCAGGAGCAGCAGGAGAGCTCCGGCCCCATTTCCTCCATCCCTAATGGAGCATCCCGCGGCTTTCCCGGGATCCGCCCCATCCCATCCCATCCCATGGATCCCATCCCATCCCATCCCATCCCATCCCATCCCATCCCATCCCATCCCATCCCATCCCATGGATCCCATCCCATGGATCCCATCCCATCCCATCCCATCCCATCCCATCCCATCCCATCCCATCCCATCCCATCCCATCCCATCCCATCCCATCCCATCCCATGGATCCCATCCCATCCCATCCCATCCCATGGATCCCATCCCATCCCATCCCATCCCATCCCATGGATCCCATCCCATCCCATCCCATGGATCCCATCCCATCCCATCCCATCCCATCCCATCCCATCCCATCCCATCCCTGCATCCAAGGGCTCCACAGAAATCCTTGGAAACATTAATTAACGGAGGAAAACTTAACGAGCTCTGCCGGGAGGTGTGGGGATCCCCAGATCCCCTCAGCAGAGCCGGGGAATCCCGGATTTTCCCTCCGGCATTCCGGATTCCCACCGGCATTCCAGATTCCCACCGGAATCCCGGATTTTCCCTCCAGCATTCCGGTGCTGGCTCCCGGCTCTGGATCCCAGGCTCTGGGGCAGCTCCCGGTTTATTGACCCGAGGGGAAATGGGAACAACCCCGGAGCTCCGGGAAACGGCGCCGGGAGGCTTTTATCCCGTTTATTCCCAGGGGTTTTATCCCGTTTAGTCCCGTGGCTTTTATCCCGTTTATTCCTGTGGGTTTTATCCCTGTGGGTTTATTCCCGTGGGTTTTATCCTTGAGGCTTTTATCCCGTTTATTCCCGTGGATTTTATCCCTGTGGGTTTTATCTCGTTTATCCCTGGGGGTTTATTCCCGTGGGTTTTATCCCTGTGGCTTTTATCCCATTTATTCCTGTGGGTTTTATCCCTGTGGGTTTTATCCCGTCTGTCCCTGTGGGTTTTATCCCCACGTGTTTTATCCCATTTCTCCCCACAGGTTTTATTTCTCCCTGTGGATTTTATTCCTGTGGGTTTTATCCCGTCTGTCCCCGTGGGTTTTATCCCATTTCTCCCCTTGGGTTTTATCCCTGCAGGTTTTATCCCGTTTCTCCCCACAGGTTTTTTCCCGTTTCTCCCCACAGGTTTTATCCCATTTCTCCCCGTGGGATTTATCCCATTTCTCCCCACAGGTTTTATCCCATTTCTCCCCACAGGTTTTATCCCGTTTATCCCTGTGGATTTTATCCCTGCAGGTTTTATCCCGTTTCTCCCCATGGGATTTATCCCGTTTCTCCCCACAGGTTTTTTCCCATTTCTCCCCGTGGGATTTATCCCATTTCTCCCCACAGGTTTTATCCCGTTTATCCCTGCAGGTTTTATCCCATTTATCCCCACAGGTTTTTTCCCGCTTCTCCCCACAGATTTTATCCTGTTTCTCCCCGTGGGATTTATCCCGTTTGGATCCTTACTCCGGAGATGTCGGCCACCCTGTGGATCGGCACCTCCTTCTTGCTGTGCAGCCCCTTCCCGTTCTTGATGGCCCTGCAAGAGGAGCCGGGAATGGATCCTGGGATCAGCGGGAATGAGCTCCTGATGGATCACCGGGATCAGCGGGAATGAGCCCCTGATGGATCCTGGGATCACTGGGAATGAGCCCCTGATGGATCCTGGGATCACTGGGAATGAGCCCCTGAGGGATCCTGGGATCACCGGGAATGAGCCCCTGAGGGATCACTGGGATCACCGGGAATGAGCTCCTGAGGGATCCTGGGATCACCGGGAATGAGCTCCTGAGGGATCCTGGGATCAGCGGGAATGAGCCCCTGAGGGATCCTGGGATCAGCGGGAATGAGCTCCTGAGGGATCCTGGGATCACCGGGAATGAGCTCCTGAGGGATCCTGGGATCAGTGGGAATGAGCCCCAGAGGGATCCTGGGATCACTGGGAATGAGCCCCTGCTGGATCCTGGGATCAGCAGGAATGAGCCCCTGAGGGATCACCGGGAATGAGCTCCTGCTGGATCCTGGGATTACTGGGAATGAGCTCCTGAGGGATCCTGGGATCACCGGGAATGAGCCCCTGAGGGATCCTGGGATCACTGGGAATGAGCTCCTGAGGGATCCTGGGATCACTGGGAATGAGCCCCTGATGGATCACCGGGATCAGCGGGAATGAGCCCCTGAGGGATCCTGGGATCAGTGGGAATGAGCTCCTGAGGGATCCTGGGATCAGCGGGAATGAGCCCCTGAGGGATCACTGGGATCACTGGGATCACCGGGAATGAGCTCCTGCTGGATCCTGGGATCACCGGGATCACCGGGATCCGCCCGGATCACGGCCCTGCCCGGAGCAGCGGGGCTGGAGGAGCCGGGACTGGGAACGTGGGGATGGAACCGAGGATGGAAAAGCAGCGGGAGATCCCAGCTGGATCCAGGCCCAGCCGGATCCTCGTCCCGGCACAGGGATGGGAGCTGGGATCTTCCCGGGATCTTCCCGGGATCTTCCTGGGATGTTCCCTTGGAATGTTCCTGGGATGTTCCCTTGGAATGTTCCTGGGATGTTCCCTTGGAATGTTCCTGGGATGTTCCCTTGGAATGTTCCCGGGATGTTCCTGGGATGTTCCCTTGGGATGAGGCCGTGGGACAGTGACACAGGGGACACAGTGACACACACAGTGACACACACAGTGACACAGGTGACACACACAGTGACACAGTGACACAGGTGACACAGGTGACAGTGACACACACAGTGACACAGGTGACAGTGACACAGTGACACAGGTGACACTCACCGAGCCTCGGCTGCCAGCAGCTCATCGTAGTGTGCCGAGCGCTGGTCGTCGTCCTGCCGGTAGCGCAGCACCGTGGCCAGGCCCTTGCTGACCAGAGCCTCGGCGATGTTACTGCGGGAATGGGAACGGGAATGGGAACGGGAACGGGAATGGGATGGGAATGGGAATGGGAATGGGGATGGGGATGGGAATGGGAATGGGAACGGGAATGGGAACGGGAATGGGAACGGGAATGGGAACGGGGATGGGAATGGGAATGGGAACGGGAATGGGAATGGGAATGGGAATGGGAACGGGAATGGGAATGGGAACGGGAACGGGAATGGGAATGGGAACGGGAATGGGAACGGGAACGGGGATGGGGATGGGGATGGGAATGGGAATGGGAATGGGGATGGGAATGGGGATGGGAATGGGAACGGGAATGGGGATGGGAACGGGAATGGGAACGGGAATGGGTCGGGAACTGGGGCAAGGAGACCCCAATCCTGACCCAATCCCATCCAATCCTGCCCCATCCTGCCCTAATCCCGTTCAATCACATCCCAACCCTGCCCCAATCCCATCCAATCCTGATTCAATCCCATCCTAATCCCATCCCAATCCTGCCCCAATCCCATCCGAATCCCATCCCAATCCTGCCTCAATCTCATCCAACCCTGCCCCAATCCCATCCAATCCTGACCCAATCCCACCCAATCCTGCCCCATCCTGCCCTAATCCCGTTCAATCACATCCCAACCCTGCCCCAATCCCATCCAATCCTGATTCAATCCCATCCTAATCCCATCCCAATCCTGCCCCAATCCTGTTCATTCCCATCCCAATCCTGCCCCAATCTCATCCAATCTAACCCTAATCCCAATCCTGCCCCAATCCTGTCCTAATCCCGTTCAATCCCAAGGGAAGGCCTGGAGTGACACATCCCAGTTCTCTGAGCACACTGGGGGGGGGGGACCAGAACTGGACCCCAAAATTCCACCCCCAAAACCCCATCCCAAAATTCCACCCCAGAATTCCACCCCCAGCTCCCCAACCCCGCAGGCTCAGCATTCCCAGCCCCAGGAGCCTCCTGCACTTCCCAATCCCATCCCAGATTTCCCCCAGACCCGAGGGGAATCTCCCCGATTCCCCCATCCCACTTTTTCCCGGGAATGCAGTTTTGGGGGGGCTGGGGCAGGGTGACCCCCCCCGCCCCCATTCCCAGAGATCCGGGATTTCTGGGATCAGCCGGGGGGGCTGGGGCAGGGTGACCCCCCCGCCCCCATTCCCAGAGATCCGGGATTTCTGGGATCAGCCGGGGGGGCTGGGGCAGGGTGACCTCCCCGCCCCCATTCCCAGAGATCCGGGATTTC
This sequence comes from Poecile montanus, assembly GCA_038429875.1. Taxonomy (NCBI): domain Eukaryota; kingdom Metazoa; phylum Chordata; class Aves; order Passeriformes; family Paridae; genus Poecile; species Poecile montanus. The sequence goes on from CM076502.1 coordinate 1,343,889, forward strand.
TGGGATCAGCTGGGGGGGGCTGGGCTGAGTCCAGCACATTCCACTGCTCTCAGCAAATCCATGGATTCTCCTTTGCCAGCACATCCCTGATTCTCCTCCAATCCCCCCCCTCCAGCTCCCTCCGGATCCCAAACGAGCGGATCCATCCCGAGGATCCAGATCCATCCCAAGGATCCAGATCCATCCCGAGGATCCGGATCCATCCTGGGGATCCAGATCCATCCCGAGGATCCAGATCCATCCCAAGGATCCGGATCCATCCCGAGGATCCAGATCCATCCCGAGGATCCAGATCCATCCCGAGGATCCAGATCCATCCCAAGGATCCAGATCCATCCTGGGGATCCAGATCCATCCCGAGGATCCAGATCCATCCCGAGGATCCGGATCCATCCCGAGGATCCGGATCCATCCCGAGGATCCAGATCCATCCCGGGGATCCATATCCATCCTGGGGATCCAGATCCATCCCGAGGATCCGGATCCATCCCGAGGATCCAGATCCATCCCGAGGATCCGGATCCATCCCGAGGATCCAGATCCATCCCGAGGATCCAGATCCATCCCGAGGATCCAGATCCATCCTGGGGAGGGGGAAGGGCAAATTCCAGGAGCTGGAATTAGGTCTCGGAGCAGGGGGAGGAATCAAAAATTCGGGATTGGCAGGCGAGGGAATCGCTGCAGCCGGAGCAGCTGCGGCAGCCTGGGAATGCTGAGAACCGGGAATGGGAACCCTGGGAATGCTGAGAACCGGGAATGGGAACCCTGGGAATGCTGAGAACTGGGAATGGGAACCCTGGGAATGCTGAGAACCGGGAATGGGAACCCTGGGAATGCTGAGAACTGGGAATGGGAACCCTGGGAATGGGAACCCTGGGAATGCTGAGAACTGGGAATGGGAACTCTGGGAATGCTGAGCATCAGGAATGGGAACCCTGGGAATGCTGAGAACCGGGAATGGGAACTCTGGGAATGCTGAGAACCGGGAATGGGAACTCTGGGAATGCTGAGCATCAGGAATGGGAACCCTGGGAATGCTGAGAACCGGGAATGGGAACCCTGGGAATGCTGAGAACCGGGAATGGGAACCCTGGGAATGCTGAGAACTGGGAATGCTGAGAACTGGGAATGGGAACCCTGGGAATGGGAACCCTGGGAATGCTGAGCACTGGGAATGCTGAGAACCGGGAATGAACACCCCGGGAATGGGAACCCTGGGAATGCTGAGCACTGGGAATGCCGAGCACTGGGAATGGGAACCCTGGGAATGGGAATTCTGGGAATGCTGAGCACTGGGAATGGGAATCCCAGGAATGGGAATCCTGGGAATGCTGAGCACTGGGAATGGCACCCCAGGAATGGGAACCCTGGGAATGAAAACCCCAGGAATGGGAACCCTGGGAATGAACACCCCGGGAATGGGAATGCTGGGAATGGCACCCCGGGAATGCTCGGGAAGGAGCAGGAGCTGGGGGAAGCCAGGGAAGGGCCGGGGGGCTCCCACTGCTCCCTGACATTCCCAATCCCAGAGATCCCGATCCCCATCCCAATCCTGGAGAGGGGAAAAGCTCCCCCCTTGTCCCTCCCTGGGCCACCAGAGAGCCTGGATGTTCCAGAGAATTCCTGGAATTCCCAGCCATGAATTCCAGCTGCTTCCCAGAGCCAAAGCACCACACTGGGATCAGGAATGGGATCAGGAATGGGATCAGGACTGGGATCAGAGCCGGGATCAGGAATGGGATCAGAGCCGGGATCAGGAATGGGATCAGAGCCAGGATCAGGAATGGGATCAGGATTAGGATCAGGGCTGGGATCAGGGCTGGGATCAGAGCTGGGATTGGGGCTGGGATCAGGACTGGGATCAGGAATGGGATCAGGACTGGGATCAGGAATGGGATCAGGACTGGGATCAGGAATGGGATCAGGACTGGGATCGGGGCTGGGATCAGGACTGGGATCAGGAATGGGATCAGGACTGGGATCAGGAATGGGATCAGGACTGGGATCGGGGCTGGGATCAGGAATGGGATCAGGACTGGGATCAGAGCCGGGATCAAGACTGGGATTGAGGCTGGGATCAGGGCTGGGATCAGGATTAGGATCAGGGCTGGGATCAGAGCCGGGATCAGGATTAGGATCAGGGCTGGGATCAGAGCCGGGATCAGGATTAGGATCAGGGCTGGGATCAGGGCTGGGATCAGGGCTGGGATCAGGGCTGGGATCAGGGCTGGGATCAGGATTAGGATCAGGGCTGGGATCAGGGCTGGGATCAGGATTAGGATCAGGATTAGGATCAGGGCTGGGATCAGGGCTGGGATCAGGATTAGGATCAGGATTAGGATCAGGGCTGGGATCGGGGCTGCAGCTCCTGCCCTGGCTCCCACCCCGGCGCTGTCGTGCCCGGAATTCCAAGCAGGCTCAGCCCAGCCCAGAGCACAAGCCAGGCTTTATTCCCTGCTCCATCCCAGCCTGGCAAAGGCCTCGGGACACAGACCCGGCTCTGTTCCGCCCCCGGCATCCCGGGATGCAGCACCGGGAATGGCCCTGCTGGAATATCCCGGGATGCAGCACCGGGAATGGCAGTGCTGGAATATCCCGGGATGCAGCACCGGGAATGGCTCTGGCAGTGCTGGAATATCCCGGGATGCAGCACCGGGAATGGCTCTGGCCATGCTGGAATATCCCGGGATGCAGCACCGGGAATGGCCCTGCTGGAATATCCCGGGATGCAGCACCGGGAATGGCAGTGCTGGAATATCCCGGGATGCAGCACCGGGAATGGCCCTGCTGGAATATCCCGGGATGCAGCACCGGGAATGGCCCTGCTGGAATATCCCGGGATGCAGCACTGGGAATGGCTCTGGCAGTGCTGGAATATCCCGGGATGCAGCACCGGGAATGGCTCTGGCAGTGCTGGAATATCCCGGGATGCAGCACCGGGAATGGCCCTGCTGGAATATCCCGGGATGCAGCACCGGGAATGGCTCTGCTGGAATATCCCGGGATGCAGCACCGGGAATGGCCCTGGCAGTGCTGGAATATCCCGGGATGCAGCACCGGGAATGGCAGTGCTGGAATATCCCGGGATGCAGCACCGGGAATGGCTCTGGCTCTGCTGGAATATCCCGGGATGCAGCACCGGGAATGGCTCTGGCAGTGCTGGAATATCCCGGGATGCAGCACCGGGAATGGCTCTGGCTCTGCTGGAATATCCCGGGATGCAGCACCGGGAATGGCTCTGCTGGAATATCCCGGGATGCAGCACCGGGAATGGCTCTGGCTCTGCTGGAATATCCCGGGATGCAGCACCGGGAATGGCCCTGGCAGTGCTGGAATATCCCGGGATGCAGCACCGGGAATGGCTCTGGCAGTGCTGGAATATCCCGGGATGCAGCACCGGGAATGGCTCTGGCAGTGCTGGAATATCCCGGGATGCAGCACCGGGAATGGCCCTGGCAGTGCTGGAATATCCCGGGATGCAGCACCGGGAATGGCCCTGCTGGAATATCCCGGGATGCAGCACCGGGAATGGCCCTGCTGGAATATCCCGGGATGCAGCACCGGGAATGGCTCTGGCAGTGCTGGAATATCCCGGGATGCGGCACCGGGAATGGCTCTGCTGGAATATCCCGGGATGCAGCACCGGGAATGGCTCTGGCAGTGCTGGAATATCCCGGGATGCAGCACCGGGAATGGCCCTGCTGGAATATCCCGGGATGCAGCACCGGGAATGGCAGTGCTGGAATATCCCGGGATGCAGCACCGGGAATGGCCCTGCTGGAATATCCCGGGATGCAGCACCGGGAATGGCCCTGCTGGAATATCCCGGGATGCAGCACTGGGAATGGCTCTGGCAGTGCTGGAATATCCCGGGATGCAGCACCGGGAATGGCTCTGGCAGTGCTGGAATATCCCGGGATGCAGCACCGGGAATGGCCCTGCTGGAATATCCCGGGATGCAGCACCGGGAATGGCTCTGCTGGAATATCCCGGGATGCAGCACCGGGAATGGCCCTGGCAGTGCTGGAATATCCCGGGATGCAGCACCGGGAATGGCAGTGCTGGAATATCCCGGGATGCAGCACCGGGAATGGCTCTGGCTCTGCTGGAATATCCCGGGATGCAGCACCGGGAATGGCTCTGGCAGTGCTGGAATATCCCGGGATGCAGCACCGGGAATGGCTCTGGCTCTGCTGGAATATCCCGGGATGCAGCACCGGGAATGGCTCTGCTGGAATATCCCGGGATGCAGCACCGGGAATGGCTCTGGCTCTGCTGGAATATCCCGGGATGCAGCACCGGGAATGGCCCTGGCAGTGCTGGAATATCCCGGGATGCAGCACCGGGAATGGCTCTGGCAGTGCTGGAATATCCCGGGATGCAGCACCGGGAATGGCTCTGGCAGTGCTGGAATATCCCGGGATGCAGCACCGGGAATGGCCCTGGCAGTGCTGGAATATCCCGGGATGCAGCACCGGGAATGGCCCTGCTGGAATATCCCGGGATGCAGCACCGGGAATGGCCCTGCTGGAATATCCCGGGATGCAGCACCGGGAATGGCTCTGGCAGTGCTGGAATATCCCGGGATGCGGCACCGGGAATGGCTCTGCTGGAATATCCCGGGATGCAGCACCGGGAATGGCTCTGGCAGTGCTGGAATATCCCGGGATGCAGCACCGGGAATGGCCCTGCTGGAATATCCCGGGATGCAGCACCGGGAATGGCCCTGCTGGAATATCCCGGGATGCAGCACCGGGAATGGCAGTGCTGGAATATCCCGGGATGCAGCACCGGGAATGGCTCTGCTGGAATATCCCGGGATGCAGCACCGGGAATAGCCCTGCTGGAATATCCCGGGATGCAGCACCGGGAATGGCTCTGGCAGTGCTGGAATATCCCGGGATGCAGCACCGGGAATGGCTCTGCTGGAATATCCCGGGATGCAGCACCGGGAATGGCTCTGGCTCTGCTGGAATATCCCGGGATGCAGCACCGGGAATGGCTCTGGCTCTGCTGGAATATCCCGGGATGCAGCACCGGGAATGGCCCTGGCAGTGCTGGAATATCCCGGGATGCAGCACCGGGAATGGCTCTGGCAGTGCTGGAATATCCCGGGATGCAGCACCGGGAATGGCCCTGCTGGAATATCCCGGGATGCAGCACCGGGAATGGCCCTGCTGGAATATCCCGGGATGCAGCACCGGGAATGGCCCTGGCAGTGCTGGAATATCCTGGGATGCAGCACCGGGAATGGCCCTGGCTCTGCTGGAATATCCCGGGATGCAGCACCGGGAATGGCTCTGGCTCTGCTGGAATATCCCGGGATGCAGCACTGGGAATGGCAGTGCTGGAATATCCCGGGATGCAGCACCGGGAATGGCCCTGCTGGAATATCCCGGGATGCAGCACCGGGAATGGCCCTGCTGGAATATCCCGGGATGCAGGGACAGCTCTCCCGGCTCTCCCGGCTCTCCCGGCTCTCCCGGCTCTCCCGGCTCTCCCGGCCCTGGGATTAGGGAGCAGAACACTCAGCTCTGATCCCGGATTTTGCAGGAAGGAGGGAGAGGAAGGGAAGGGAGGGAAGGGAAGCGAGTGCAGCTCCCAGCCCCTGGATCAGGGCGGGAAAGGCAGCGCTGCAGCGCTTTGGGCGCTTTCCAAAATAGCTGCTGCCGGGAAAAAAAACTGGGAATGCGACCAAGGGCCTATGACAAATCCTCCCTACGCAGCTCCCGGAGCCGCTGCCAGCCGGAGCCCGGCCGCTCCACGGGGATGTGCCGGAGCCCCCGCTCCAGGGGATGGGCCAGGGATGGGCCAGAGCTCAGCCTTTCCACAGGGATGTGCCAGGGATGGGCCAGGGATGTTCTGGAGCCCCCGCTCCAAGGGATGGGCCAGGGATGGGCCAGGGATGTGCCAGGGATGTTCTGGAGCCCCCGCTCCAAGGGATGGGCCAGGGATGGGCCAGAGCTCAGCCTTTCCACAGGGATGGGCCAGGGATGGGCCAGGGATGTTCTGGAGCCCCCCGCTCCAAGGGATGGGCCAGGGATGTTCTGGAGCCCCCCGCTCCAAGGGATGGGCCAGGGATGTGCCAGGGATGTTCTGGAGCCCCCCGCCCCCAGGAATGTGCCAGGAATGTGCCAGGGATGTGCCAGGGATTTGCCAGAGCCCCCTCTCTCCACAGGGATGTGCCAGGGATGTTCTGGAGCCCCCTCTTTCCCAGGATGTGCTGGAGCCCCCTGCCCCCAGGGATGTGCCAGAGCTCAGCCTTTCCACAGGGATGTGCCAGGGATGGGCCAGGGATGTTCTGGAGCCCCCTGCCCCCAGGGATGTTCTGGAGCCCCCTGACCCCAGGGATGTTCTGGAGCCCCTCTCTCCAGGGATGTTCTGGAGCCCCCTCTCTCCAGGGATGTTCTGGAGCTCCCTCTCCCCCAGGGATGTGCTGGAGCTCCCTCTCCCCCAGGGATGTTCTGGAGCCCCTCTCCCCCAGGGATGTTCTGGAGCCCCTCTCCCCCAGGGATGTTCTGGAGCCCCTCTCCCCCAGGGATGTTCTGGAGCCCCTCTCTCCAGGGATGTGCCCGAGCCCCTCTCCCCCAGGATTTTCCGGAGCCCCCCTCTCCCCAGGAGGAAAGGCCGCACATTCCAGCCGCAGGGAAGCTGTTCTGGAACATTCCCCACTCCCAAAGCTCCTGGTGGGGAAGGGAAATCAGGGAGGGTCCCTCGGGAAGGACAAACATCCCGGGATGGACAGCGGGGATGAATCCTCCAAAGCCACCCCTGGGACTGGGGGAACCTCATCCCGATATCCCCAAAACCGACACAGCTGGGGGGGGCCAGAATCCCAACAGATCCCACGGGATCCCAACGGATCCCACAGGATCCCAACAGATCCCACAGGATCCCAACGCAGGGATGCCAGGAATGGGGGCTGAGCCAAGGGGGGAGCGAGACTCCCTCACATCCCAGAGCCCTGGAATGGATCCTGGGAATGGATCCTGGGAATGGATCCTGGGAATGGATCCTGGGAATGAAATCTGGGAATGGATCCTGGGAATGGATCCTGGGAATGGAACCTGGGAATGGATCCTGGGAATGGATCCTGGGAATGGCAGGAGGGAATGGCAGTGGGAATGGATCCTGGGAATGGATCCTGGGAATGGAATCTGGGAATGGATCCTGGGAATGGATCCCGGGAATGGATCCTGGGAATGGATCCTGGGAATGGATCCCGAGAATGGATCCCGGGAATAGCAGGAGGGAATGGCAATCCCTGGAAGGACTCACATGCCTCCGATGGACACGGTGGCACACGTGCGCTCCGAGAAGGCCGGGACGGTTTCGGTGGCGCTGCTGGCGGGACGGATGTAATCCACGGAAACGTTCACCTGGAACACGGACACGGCTCAGGGCCAAACCCCCGGGAGCGGCCAGCCAGGCCTTCATCATCATCATCATCATCGTCATCATCATCTTCACCATCATCATCATCATCATCATCTTAATCATCACCACCACCATCATCATCATCATCATCATCTTCACCATCATCATCATCATCATCATCATCATCATCACCATCATCATCATCATCATCATCATCATCTTCACCATCATCATCATCATCATCATCATCATCATCACCATCATCATCATCATCATCACCACCATCTTCACCATCATCATCATCATCATCTTCACCATCATCATCATCGTCATCATCATCCTCCTCATCCTGTTCCTCCTCGTCATCTTCATCCTCACCATCATCCTCACCATCATCATTAACATTGTCATCATCATCTTCATACTCATCATCATCATCATCCTCATCATCTTCATCATCTTCATCCCCATCCTCTTCCTCATCCTCATCCCCATCATCATCCTCATCCTCATCCTCACCATCATCATCATCATCATCATCCTCATCTTCATCCCCATCCCATGGATCCCATCCCATGGATCCCATCCCATGGATCCCATGGATCCCATCCCATCCCGCATTCCCGCTGTTCCAGCCGGGATCCCGGAGCCGTTTCCTGGTGGTTCCAGCCGGAGTTCCGGGCACAGGGAACCGGGACGAGGATCCAGCCGGGATCCCGGAGCCGTTTCCCGGTGGTTCCAGCCGGAGTTCCGGGCACAGGGAACCGGGATGAGGATCCAGCCGGGATCCCGGAGCTGTTTCCCGGTGGTTCCAGCCGGAGTTCCGGGCAGACAGAACCAGGACGAGGATCCAGCCGGGATCCCGGAGCTGTTTCCCGGCGGTTCCAGCCGGAGTTCCGGGCACAGGGAACCGGGACGAGGATCCAGCCGGGATCCCAGAGCTGTTTCCCGGTGGTTCCAGCCGGAGTTCCGGGCAGACAGAACCAGGACGAGGATCCAGCCGGGATCCCGGAGCTGTTTCCCGGCGGTTCCAGCCGGAGTTCCGGGCACAGGGAACCGGGACGAGGATCCAGCCGGGATCCCGGTGCCCGCCGGGTGTTCCCAGAGCTCCGTGGGGATCCCGAGGCGCGGCAGCCCCGGCACTTCCCGGTTCATGGACACGGAAATTCCCGCCGGGACGGGATGGGAGGGCCGGGATCATCCCGGGCCCGGAATCCCATGGAATCCCCACGGGAGGGGCTGGGACAGCTCTGCCAGAGCTCCGGGATCCCGGACACGAACCGGGAACACCTCGGGGTGGATCCTGCTGGATCCATCGGCTCCCACTGCACCAGGGCTCGGGATCAGCCGGGGGATCACGGAATCCCGGGATGGTTTGGGATAGAAGGGACCCCCGAGCCCCCCCAGTGCCCCCCTGCCATGGGGGGTATCCATGGGATCCATGGGATGGGATCCATGGGATCCATGGGATCCATGGGATGGGATCCATGGGATCCATGGTATCAACGGGATGGGATCCATGGGATCCATGGGATGGGATCCATGGGATGGGACCCGTGGGATCCATGGGATCCATGGGGTGGGATCCATGGGATCCATGGGATGGGATCCACGGGATGGGATCCATGGGATCCATGTGATCCATGGGATGGGGTGACCCCTCATCAGGAAAGCCCCCAGCCATGTCCTGCTGTGTCCCAGCGCACGGATGTGCCCAGGGGCAGGAAGGATCCAGAGGGATCCGTGGGATGATCCCCACAGGGATCCCTGGAAGGGCCGGACGGGGCTCGGAGCCAGCGGGGACAGGGGACGTGTCCCTGCCATGGCAGGGCTGGACCCACTCCACGATTCCATGGAATTCCACGGCCAGCCTTGGATCACTCCGGGCACGGAAAGCTGGGAAAGGCCCCGGAGCCGCAGGGACAGCGCCGGGATCATCCCAGGGCAGGGCGGGGTCCGTGTGGCACCAGAGGTGACACCAGAGGTGGCACCAGAGGTGACACCAGAGGTGACACCAGAGGTGGCACCGGCACCCCACGGCTCCGGGGACAGAGGTGAAGCATTCCCGGGATCCAGGGGAGGGTTGGGAAGGGCCGGCCGGGGTTCCAAGGTCAGCCGCAGTCAGGGAGGATTAAAATCACCCCGGCAGCTCCCGGGAGCGAATCCAGCCCGGAACAGCGGCACCGCACCGGGCTGAGCGGCCACAGGGCTGGCACTGTCACCCATGGGGACCTGGGGACCCACAGGGCTGGCACTGTCACCCACGGGGACCCACAGGGCTGGCACTGTCACCCATGGGGACCCACAGGGACCCACAGGGCTGGCACTGTCACCCACGGGGACCTGGGGACCCACAGGGCTGGCACTGTCACCCACGGGGACCCACAGGGCTGGCACTGTCACCCACAGGGACCCACAGGGCTGGCACTGTCACCCACGGGGACCCACAGGGACCCACAGGGCTGGCACTGTCACCCACGGGGACCCACAGGGTTGGCACTGTCACCCACAGGGACCCACAGGGCTGGCACTGTCACCCACGGGGACCCACAGGGATGGCACTGTCACCCACAGGGACCTGGGGACCCACAGGGCTGGCACTGTCACCCACGGGGACCTGGGGACCCACAGGGCTGGCACTGTCACCCATGGGGACCCACAGGGATGGCACTGTCACCCACAGGGACCCACAGGGCTGGCACTGTCACCCACGGGGACCCACAGGGCTGGCACTGTCACCCACAGGGACCCACAGGGCTGGCACTGTCACCCACGGGGACCCACAGGGACCCACAGGGCTGGCACTGTCACCCACAGGGACCCACAGGGATGGCACTGTCACCCACAGGGACTCACAGGGTTGGCACTGTCACCCATGGGGACCTGGGGACCCACAGGGCTGGCACTGTCACCCACGGGGACCCACAGGGCTGGCACTGTCACCCATGGGGACCCACAGGGCTGGCACTGTCACCCACAGGGACCTGGGGACCCACAGGGCTGGCACTGTCACCCATGGGGACCCACAGGGACCCACAGGGCTGTCACCCATGGGGACCTGGGGACCCACAGGGCTGGCACTGTCACCCACGGGGACCCACAGGGCTGGCACTGTCACCCACGGGGACCCACAGGGACCCACAGGGCTGGCACTGTCACCCACGGGGACCCACAGGGACCCACAGGGCTGGCACTGTCACACACGGGGACCCACAGCGCTGGCAGTGTCACCCACAGGGAGCTGGGGACCCACAGGGACCTGGCCAGGGCTGCCAATGTCACCCACGGGGACCCAGCCACCCCTGACAGTGTCACCCACAGGGACCCAGCCACCCCTGACAGTGTCACCCACGGGGACCCGGCCATCGCTGCGTGGGGTCACGGGCACAGAGCTGGGATTGGGGGGATGGGGATGGGGTCCCCAGGACACAGCTCCTGTCCCCTGTCCCCTGTCCCCTGTCCCCTGTCCCAGAGCGGCTGTCCCCTGTCCCCTGTCCCTTGTCCCCTGTCCCAGAGTGGCTGTTCCCAGCTCCTGTCCCCACCCAGGGGGGTTCCCGGGGTGCCACCCTGTCCCGAGGTGGGGGACAGACACCCCCCCATGTCCTGCCCCAGTTCCAGCCCGGGGGGACAGCGGGGACACTCCAGACCCATTCAGGACCCCACGGCACTGGGGACACGTCCCCACCCCTGGGGGACAGCGGGGACACTCCAGACCCATCCCCTGCGGCACTGGGGACACGTCCCCACCCCGGGGGGACAGCGGGGACACTCCAGACCCATCCCTGTGGCACTGGGGACACGTCCCCAACCCCGGGGGGACAGCGGGGACACTCCAGACCCATCCCCTGCGGCACTGGGGACATGTCCCCACCCCGGGGGGACACAGTGGGACACTCCAGACCCATCCCCTGCGGCACTGGGGACACGTCCCCACCCTGGGGGGACAGCAGGGACACTCCAGGCCCATTCCCTGCTCCAGCCCCATTCCCGTGGCACTGGGGACACGTCCCCACCCCTGGGGGACACAGTGGGACACTCCAGGCCCATCCCCTGCGGCATTGGGGACACGTCCCCACCTCCGGGGACAGCGGGGACACTCCAGACCCATTCCCCGCAGCACTTGGGACACGTCCCCACCCTGGGGGACAGCGGGGACACTCCAGACCCATTCCCCGCGGCACTGGGGACACGTCCCCACCCCGGGGGACAGCAGGGACACTCCAGGCCCATCCCCGTGGCACAGGGGACACGTCCCCACCCCGGGGGGACAGCGGGGACCCCTCCCGGGCCCGCCTGGAGAGGGGCTCGGGGCTCACCCCCCACCCACCTTTGGGACGGGGAGGGCGGGGTGGGCTCGGGGCCGCTCCCCGCTATTCCCGCATCCCACGGGGGGCTCCGGGGGGCCGCGGGGACACGGGGGGGGGACAGATGGGGGGTGGGTGGCAGCCCAGACCTGCCGGGCTAAAAATACCCCCCCCGCCCGCGGATCTCCCGGCCCGGCGGCGTCACCCGCTCCCGGGAATATTTTTACATCCCTGGCAGCTCGTGCCGGGTGGAGGGGCCGGGGGGGCTGGGAAAGGGCTCGGGGGGGCTCGGGGGGGCTGGGAAGGGGCTGGGAAAGGGCTCGGGGGGGCTCGGGGGGGCTGGGAAGGGGCTGGGGGGGTGGGAAAGGGCTGGGAAGGGGCTGGGAAAGGGCTCGGGGGGGCTGGGAAGGGGCTGGAGGGGCTGGGAAGGGGCTGGGAAAGGGCTCGGGGGGGCTCGGGGGGGCTGGGAAGGGGCTGGAGGGGGTTGGAAGGGGCTGGGAAGGGGCTGGGGGGGTGGGAGGGGGCTCGGGGAGGGTGGGAAGGGGCTGGAGGGGGCTGGGAAGGGGCTGGGAAGGGGGTCGGGGGAGGCTCAGGGGGGGCTCGGAGGGGGTGTGGGTGCCCCTCGGGTCCCTCCCGTGTCGGGGAAGGCTCCCGGAGAGCCGGCGGGACAGGAGCAGGGACAGGGGCAGGGATGTGCGGGATGATCCCGGCGGGGCAGGGTCAGGGATGTGCGGGATGATCCCTGCGGGATGGGGGCAGATCCAGGGATGTGCGGGATGATCCCGGCAGGGCAGATCCAGGGATGTGCGGGATGATCCCGGCGGGATGGGGGCAGATCCAGGGAAGCTCATCCCGCCCCGCTCCCATCCTGCTGCGGGATCTCCTGGGAATGGCGAGCAGGAGCCGGCCCCGCTTCCCTCCCGGTGCTCCCCGCACCGCTCCCGGGTCAGGGATGGGAGGGGACACAGGGACACAGGGACACAGGGACACGGGGATGGGACACAGGGACACAGGGACACAGGGATGGGACACAGGGATGGGACACAGGGACACAGGGATGGGACACAGGGACACAGGGATGGGACACAGGGATGGGGACACAGGGACACAGGGATGGGACACAGGGATGGACACAGGGATGGGACACAGGGATGGACACAGGGATGGGACACAGGGACACAGGGATGGGACACAGGGATGGGACACAGGGATGGGGACACAGGGACACAGGGACACAGGGATGGGACACAGGGATGGGGTCCTGGGACACCCCAGGGATCCCCTCCTTTCTCTCCCCCGGGCAGGGCGGCATCGCTTCCATGCCCAGGGAATTTCCATCCCGGAGCTCTCCCTTGCCAGCGCCCTCCATCCCAGCGATTAATCCCGGAGTTAATTAGGGAAGAGCCGCGATCCATCTCCCCCGCCCGGCGCAATTATCCGGAGCCGCTCCCCGGCGGAGGAGCCGCTCCTTCCCGACACGCTCCGATGGATCCCACAGATCCACGGCGGCCTGGGCCTGGCTCCCGGGCAAATTCCAGCGGCTGGGAAGGACACGGGGAGAGCCAAAAACCCCAAAGGCAGTCCCCGTGTGCCATGGAAATCCCAGGCTGGAAAATTCCCGCGGCTCGGGAATGAGAGGGCAGGAGGGGGAACACATTCCGTCTCTTCCCAGGGAATCCAGAGCTGCATTCCCACATCCCGGCTCCTCTCCCAGCAGGATCTGAGGGAGACGGAGCCGTGGCAGCCACGACGGGATCGCCGCTTCCCAGAGGGAATTACTGCGGGAAGCCAAGGCTGACCCAGAGTTCCAGCAGGAGGGAACGGGGAGGAATCCGGCTGAGGAATTTTGGGGTGGAAGCCAGGCTGGGTTTGGGGCTCTCCCGTCATGAACTGGAGCAGCCGGAGCTGGAATCCCCTCGGGAATGTTGGGATGGATGGAAAAGGCAGGAGGAGCTCCAGGAGAGCTCCGGGAGAGCTCCAGGAGAGCTCCAGGAGATCCAGGAGAGCTCCAGGAGATCCAGGAGAGCTCTGGGAGAGCTCCAGGAGAGCTCCAGGAGAGCTGGGAGAGCTCCAGGAGAGCTCCAGGAGATCCAGGAGAGCTCCAGGAGCTCCAGGAGAGCTCCAGGAGATTCAGGAGATCCAGGAGAGCTCCAGGAGATCCAGGAGAGCTCCAGGAGATTCAGGAGATCCAGGAGAGCTCCAGGAGATCCAGGAGATCCAGGAGAGCTCCGGGAGAGCTCCAGGAGATTCAGGAGATCCAGGAGATCCAGGAGATCCAGGAGAGCTCCAGGAGAGCTCCAGGAGATCCAGGAGAGCTCCAGGAGATCCAGGAGAGCTCCAGGAGAGCTCCAGGAGATCCAGGAGATCCAGGAGAGCTCTGGAAGATCCAAATCCCAGCCCTGCAGGCTCCTGCTGGAACAGCGGCACCCCAGTAAGACCAGTAGGATTCAGCTGGTGAATCCCAGCCCCGGGAGCTGGGAATGGCCACACAGAGCCGGGATCTCCCGGGATCTCCCGGGATCTCCTGGGATCCCATCGTGCCCAGAGTGGGATCTGAGGGATCTGCCCCAAGCACGGAGCTGCCCTGGGGTGGGACATTCCAGGGAATCCTGCTCCATTGGGATGTGGCTGTGAGGAGCCTCCCAAGGCGCAGGGATGGGATCCCTGAGGATCCCTGAGGATCCCTGAGGATCCCTGAAGATCCCTGCGGATCCCTGAAGATCCCTGAAAATCCCCGAGGATCCCTGAGGATCCCTGAGGATCTCTGAAGATCCCTGAGGATCCCTGAGGATCTCTGAAGATCCCTGAAAATCCCTGAGGATCCCTGAAGATCCCCGAGGATCCCTGAAGATCCCTGAAGATCCCTGAGGATCCCTGAGGATCCCTGAAGATCCCTGAGGATCCCTGAAAATCCCTGAGGATCCCTGAGGATCCCTGAAGATCCCTGAGGATCCCTGAGGATCCCTGAAGATCCCTGAGGATCCCTGAGGATCCCTGAAGATCCCTGAAGATCCCCGAGGATCCCTGAAAATCCCTGAGGATCCCTGAAAATCCCTGAAGATCCCTGAGGATCCCTGAAGATCCCTGAGGATCCCTGAGGATACCTGAAAATCCCTGAGGATCCCTGAGGATCCCTGAGGATCCCTGAGGACCCCCAGAGCCAGGACCCGGGGCAGGAGGAGCTCCCCGAATCCCAGAACACCCCGGAATCCAGGGATCCCCAATTCCAGCCCCTGATCCAACACAGGGCGGTGGGAAACCGGCACCAGTAACCCCGGAATGGCTCAAACTGGGCCGGGAGAATCCCACCGTGAACCCCCCGGCGCCCCCAGACCCTCCACACCCGATTCCCACTAAAAACACCCCCCAGCCGCTCTCTTCCCGTGTCCCGCTTTTCCCCGGAATGCCCAGGCAGGCTCCGAGCTGGAAAGATCCGATCAGGCGGCGGAGCAGCCCCGGCCACGACGGGAATCGATCGGATCGGAGCGTTTAATGAGCGTCGGAAAATCGCGCTCGGCTGCGCTAACGCGGCCCTCGTTCCCACCGCCGCTCCCAACCGGCCGCAGAAAACGCGGGAAAACCAAGGGAAACGAGGCAGAATTCCCGGGAAACGGGGAGAGCATCCCCAGGGTATCCCGGGATTCCCCATGGAGAGGATCCGGAGGGACTCATCCATCGCCTCCCTCATCCCTCATCCCTCACCCCGGCCTCTCCCGGCTCCCTCCGCACCTTCTTCCCGATGAGCTTCTTCCGCAGGAATTCCCGGGCCTCGAACATGTAGGGAATGTCATAGAGGGGCCTCAGCTTCCTGTTCTTGTCCTGCTGGGAGAGGGGACACGGCTCAGCATTCCCATTCCTGACTGGATCGGCCAATCCCACATCCCAGGGATCCCTGGATCGGCCAATCCCAAATCCCCGGGATCCCTGGATCGGCCAATCCCACATCCCAGAGATCCCTGGATTCCCCAGCCCCACATCCCAGAGATCCCTGGATCAGCCAATCCCAAATCCCAGAGATCCCTGGATCGGCCAATCCCACATCCCAGGAATCCCTGGATCAGCCAATCCCAAATCCCCGGGATCCCTGGATCAGCCAATCCCAAATCCCAGGGATCCCTGGATCGGCCAATCCCAAATCCCAGAGATCCCTGGATCAGCCAATCCCACATCCCAGGGATCCCTGGATACACCAGGACTCACATCCCAGAGATCCCTGGATTGGCCGATCCCACATCCCAGAGATCCCTGGATTCCCCGGCCCCACATCCCAGAGATCCCTGGATCGGCCAATCCCACATCCCAGGGATCCCTGGATCCCCCAGCCCCACATCCCAGGGATCCCTGGATACACCAGGACCCCCATCCCAGGGATCCCTGGATCAGCCAATCCCACATCCCAGGGATCCCTGGATCAGCCAATCCCACATCCCAGGGATCCCTGGATCGGCCAATCCCAAATCCCCGGGATCCCTGGATCGGCCAATCCCACATCCCAGAGATCCCTGGATTCCCCAGCCCCACATCCCAGAGATCCCTGGATCAGCCAATCCCAAATCCCAGAGATCCCTGGATCGGCCAATCCCACATCCCAGGAATCCCTGGATCAGCCAATCCCAAATCCCCGGGATCCCTGGATCAGCCAATCCCAAATCCCAGGGATCCCTGGATCGGCCAATCCCAAATCCCAGAGATCCCTGGATCAGCCAATCCCACATCCCAGGGATCCCTGGATACACCAGGACTCACATCCCAGAGATCCCTGGATTGGCCGATCCCACATCCCAGAGATCCCTGGATTCCCCAGCCCCACATCCCAGGAATCCCTGGATTCCCCGGCCCCACATCCCAGAGATCCCTGGATCGGCCAATCCCACATCCCAGGGATCCCTGGATCCCCCAGCCCCACATCCCAGGGATCCCTGGATACACCAGGACCCCCATCCCAGGGATCCCTGGATCAGCCAATCCCACATCCCAGGGATCCCTGGATCAGCCAATCCCACATCCCAGGGATCCCTGGATCAGCCAATCCCAAATCCCCGGGATCCCTGGATCGGCCAATCCCACATCCCAGGGATCCCTGGATACACCAGGACCCAAATCCCAGAGATCCCTGGATCAGCCAATCCCACATCCCAGCCCCCACTTTCGCATCTCCTGCCCCCACATCAGATCCCACAGCCGATCCCACAGATCCCACAGCCAATCCCACAGCAGATCAACATCAGATCCCACAGCAGATCCCATGGCCAATCCACATCAGATCCCACAGCAGATCCACAGATCCCACAGCCAATCCCACAGCAGATCAACATCAGATCCCACAGCAGATCCCACAGCAGATCCCAGGTGCTGCTCCAGCCCCTGGAGAGCTCTGAGGAGCCACTGAGGCAGCTCCGGCCTCTCCCTCAGCCCCTGCCCAGGGGAGCACAGATCCCCTCTCCCGACTTCCAGCCCCCACCGCGGGATCCCGCAGCTTCCCCGGGATCATTCACAGAGCATCCTTGGGATCACCCCTGGAGCTTCCTCGGGATCATTCACAGAGCACCCTCGGGATCACCCCTGGAGCTTCCTCGGGATCATTCACAGAGCATCCTCGGGATCTCCCCTGGAGCTTCCTCGGGATCACTCCCACAGCACCCTCGGGATCATTCACAGAGCACCCTCGGGATCACTCCCAGAGCTTCCTTGGGATCACCCCTGGATCACCCTTGGGATCTCTCCCGGACCCTGGCACCGTTGGGATCCGATGGATCCGGCCCTGGGACGCTCCCGCCCTCGCCAAGGTCACGGCACAGCTCCAACACCGAAGCCCCGTCCAGCACTAATTAATCCTCGTTAACGAACTCCAGATTTACGGCTCAGCTCAGTGCCTGGCACAGGCTGGGAAATCCCGATCCCATCTCCAGGGGACGGCAGATCCCGGCAGATCCCGGCAGATCCCGGCAGATCCCGGCAGATCCTGGCAGAGAATTCCCAAAGGAGGCAGGACTGGAGCCCCCGGCAAAACCCCACGGGGTCTGCAGCCACTGGGACTGGGATGGAAAAGGATCACCCCAAAAAGGGATCACCCAAAAAAGGGATCACCCCGAAAAAGGGATCACCCCAAAAAAGGGATCACCCCAAAAAGGGATCATTCCAAAAAAGGGATCACCCCAAAAAAGGGATCACCCCAAAAAGGGATCACCCCAAGAAGGAGTCACCCCATGAAGGGATCACCACAAAGAGGGGTCACCCCATGAAGGGATCACCTCAAAAAGGGATCACCCCGAAAAAGGGATCACCCCAAAAAGGGATCACCCCACAAAGGAATCATTCCAAAAAAGGGGTCACCCCAAAAAGGGATCACCTCACAAAGGGATCACCCCAAAAAAAAGGATCAGCCCACAAAGGGATCATTCAAAAAAGGGATCATTCCAAAAAGGGATCATCCCAGAAAGGGATCACCCCCAAAAAGGATCATCTTAAAAAGGGATAACCCCACAAAGGGATCATCCCAAAAAGAGGAGTCACCCCAAGAAGGAGTCACCCCACAGAGGGATCACCCCCAAAAAGGGATCACCCCCAAAAAGGGATCACCCCCACACAGGGATCCCCCCCGCAGGGATCCCCCCGCGCAGGGATCACCAGCACAGCCCCCGCCGCGGCGCCGTTGCAGCCCCGGATGTTCCGGGCCCAGCGCTCCCATCCCGCTGCTGCTGCTGCTGCGGTGCCAATTCCCTGCGGGAATTCCCAGCCGGAATTCCCGGCGCTGCCAGGAGCTGGATAATGGGAAGGTTTCAGGGCCCCCAGCTCTGCCCCCTCAGGCCCCGGCTCCGGGAATCCGGTCCAACCTCGGAGCTTTTCCAAACAAACACCAAAATCAACGGAACAGCGGGAACCGAACGGAATTCCACAGGCAGAAAACTCTGGAAATTTCCGGCACCGAAAGAGGGGATTTTGTTGGGTTTAAGGCATTTTCCGAGGAGGGAGTTGGATCCCGGGGATGGAATCACCTCAGAAGCTGTGGGTGCTGTCACAGGCTCCCGGGAATCCATGGAATCAGACTCTCGGGAATCCATGGAATCACAGGACAGCACATGGAATCACATGGAATGCTCAGGGAGAGGCCGGACAGGAATAGCCTGGGGTGGTGGAAATGTCCCTGCCCGTCCTGGATGGGCTCCAAGGTCCCATCCCATGGATCCCATCGATCCCATCCTATGGATCCCATGGATCCCATCCCATTCCCATCCCATCCCACCAATCCCATCAATCCCATCCCATGGATCCCATGGATCCCATCCCATCCCATCGATCCCATGGATCCCATCCCATCCCATGGATCCCATCCCATCCCATGGATCCCATCAATCCCATCCCATGGATCCCATGGATCCCATCCCATCCCATGGATCCCATGGATCCCATCCCATCCCATCCCGGTCTCCTGGAATTCCATGAAATTCCGGTCCCAGCTCTCCTCGGCTGCCGGGGAGACTCATCAGCCATTGAGAAGTTAATTAATCTGAGGCTCACTTAATTAACATGAGCGGCGAGGTCGGAGCAGGGGGGCCCGCGCTCCCTTCGCTCCCGGAGCTCCGGGATCTCCATCCCGAATTTGATGGGAACGCTCCGGTTTGATGGGGGCGGCTCCAGAGGGGGATTCCCGGAATTCCCTCCTCCCCCAGGAGCCCCCCAGGGCCGGCAGCTCCCGCCCAATTAACAGCCGGGAGGGGCCTCATTAAAACCCCGTTCCCAGGGAATTCCGCCGCAGCTTCCGCCGGGATTCCGGGGGGGGATTGATCATGGAATGTCGCATTCCCGGTCCCGCTCCCGGCCCCTTCCCGAGGGCACAGCTGGAACAGCTGGAAACGCTCCCAGAGCTGGGATGGCAAATCCAGCTCCACATTCCAGAGATCCCAGAGATCCCGGGGCGGGGGAACCTGCTCCGTTCTCCTTGTGGGAGAAGGATTCCATCCGGAGCAACGGAGATTCCCGGGAATCCATGGAATCCCAGGCTCACAACAATCCATGGAATCCCAGGCTCTGAGCAATCCATGGAATCCCAGGCTCTCAGAAATCCATGGAATCCCAGGCTCCAAACAATCCATGGAATCCCAGGCTCACAACAATCCATGGAATCCCAGGCTCCCAGGAATCCATGGAACCACAGGCTCTGAGCAATCCATGGAATCCCAGGCTCCCGGGAATCCATGGAACCACAGGCTCTGAGCAATCCATGTTATCCCAGGCTCTCGGGAATCCATGGAATCCCAGACTCCGAGGAATCCATGGAATCCCAGGCTCTGAGCAATCCATGGAATCCCAGGCTCTGAGCAATCCATGGAATCCCAGGCTCCCAACAATCCAGGGAATCCCAGGCTCCCAGGAATCCATGGAATTCCAGGTTCCCAACAATCCATGGAATCCCAGGCTCCCAGGAATCCATGGAATCCCAGGCTCTGAGCAATCCATGGAATCCCAGGCTCCCGGGAATCCATGGAATCCCAGGCTCTCGGGAATCCATGGAATCCCAGGCTCTGAGCAATCCATGGAATCCCAGGCTCTGAGCAATCCATGGAATCCCAGGCTCTGAGCAATCCATGGAATCCCAGGCTCTCAGGAATCCATGGAATCCCAGGCTCCCAGGAATCCATGGAATCCCAGGCTCACAACAATCCATGGAATCCCAGGTTCCCAACAATCCATGGAATCCCAGGCTCTCAGGAATCCATGGAATCCCAGGATCTCAGGAATCCATGGAATCCCAGGTTCCCAACAATCCATGGAATCCCAGGCTCCCAACAATCCATGGAATCCCAGGCTCCCAGGAATCCATGGAATCCCAGGCTCTGAGCAATCCATGGAATCCCAGGCTCTCAGGAATCCATGGAATCCCAGGCTCCCAACAATCCATGGAATCCCAGGCTCTGAGGAATCCATGGAATCCCAGGCTCTCAGGAATCCATGGAATCCCAGGCTCCCAACAATCCATGGAATCCCAGGCTCACAACAATCCATGGAATCCCAGGCTCCCGGGAATCCATGGAATCCCAGGCTCCCAGGAATCCATGGAATCCCAGGCTCACAACAATCCATGGAATCCCAGGCTCTGAGCAATCCACGGAATCCCAGGCTCTCAGGAATCCATGGAATCCCAGGCTCTCAGGAATCCATGGAATCCCAGGCTCCCAGGAATCCATGGAATCCCAGGCTCCAAACAATCCATGGAATCACAGGCTCACAACAATCCATGGAATCCCAGGCTCCCGGGAATCCATGGAATCCCAGGCTCCCGGGAATCCATGGAAGGAATCCCAGGCTCCCAACAATCCATGGAATCCCAGGTTCCCAACAATCCATGGAATCACAGGCTCCCAACAATCCATGGAATCCCAGGCTCCCAGGAATCCATGGAATCCCAGGCTCTCAGGAATCCATGGAATCCCAGGCTCTCGGGAATCCATGGAATTCCAGGTTCCCAACAATCCATGGAATCCCAGGCTCCCGGGAAGGGCCGCTGGCTCCCCAGCGATGTCACCCCACGCTTCACCCCGGAATGAACCCGCCTGGGATGTGCCAGCTGGGAATTCCATCCCGGAGATCCATCCCGGAGGGAACAGGAACGCGCTTCCCGCTTTTCCGGGGCGCTGGGATCGGGGGGAGCGGCCCCGTCCCCCAGGAGCAGCTCCCGGCTCCCCGCGAGCGCATTCCGGGATTTTCCCCCCCCGGTTCCGGGGGGTCCCGAGGGGCGGCAGGAGGGGAGAGCCCCCCCCCGGCGCAATTAGGGAAGCTCATTATCGGTGAAGTAATTAGCAGAGCTAATCAAATCCCAGCGCCGGGGCGGAAGGAGCGGGAGGAGAGCGGGAGCTGCCAGCTGGAAACGGCAGCGCTGGGAGCGGGGAGCGGGACCCCCGGAGACCCCCAGAGACCCCCGGGAGCGGGGAGCGGGACCCCCGGAGCCCCCGGAGCCACCCAGAGCAGGGATCAGGACCCTGCAGCCCCCCGGAGCCCCCTGGAGCGGGGATTGGGACCCCGGAGTTCCCCAGAGTGGGATTGGGACCCTGCAGCCCCTGGAGCCCTCAGGATCAGGACCCCCGGAGCCCCCCAGGAGCAGGGATCAGGACCCTGCAGCCCCCCGGAGCTCACCAGAGCAGGGGTCAGGACACCTGGAGCCCCCAGAGCGGGGAGCAGGACCCTGCAGCCCCCAGAGCCCCCGGGACCAGGACCCCCAGAGCCCCCCGGGAGCGGGGATCAGGACCCTGCAGCTCCCTGGAGCTCCCCAGAGCAGGGATCGGGATCCCCAGAACCCCTGGAGCCAGCGGGGATCGGGACCCCGGAACTCCCCGGAGCAGGGGTCAGGACCCCCGGGGCCCCCAGAGCGGGGATTGGGACCCTGCAGCCCCCGGAGCCCCCGGGATTGGGACCCCGCAGCCCCCCGGGATCAGGACCCCACAGCCCCGCTCCCTGCTGGCTCCAGGACCCCTCTGCATCATCATCCTCATCACCCTGGGCAGGGAGGAAGGCCCAGGGAGCCTCGGATCCGCCGGGAGCCGGAGCGGGAGCGCCGCAGGACAAATGGGAACGGCGGGGAACGATGGAAGCGACGGCACGGAAATAACCGGAGCTGCTTCAGCACAAGGGAGAACTAAAAATAATAAAGTTATAAATGATGGAATCAGGGAATGGTTTGGGATAGAAGGGACCCCCGAGAGACCCCAGTGCCCCCCTGCCATGGCAGGGACCCCTCCCACTGCCCCAGCCTGGGGAAGGGAAGGATCCAGGGGGAGCTTCCAGAACATTGCAGGGCCTGAAGGGGCTCCAGGAGAGCTGGGAATGTTCCCCTGGAGAGGAGAAGGATCCAGGGAGAGCTGAGAGCCCCTGCAGGGCCTGAAGGGGCTCCAGGAGAGCTGGGAATGTTCCCCTGGAGAGGAGAAGGATCCAGGGAGAGCTGAGAGCCCCTGCAGGGCCTGAAGGGGCTCCAGGAGAGCTGCAGAGGGACTGGGACAGGGCTGCAGGGCCAGGAGCCAGGGAATGGCTGCCAGTGCCAGAGGACAGGGCTGGATGTTGGGATGTTGGGAATTGGGAATTGCTGGCTGGGCTGGAATTGCCAGAGCAGCTGGGGCTGCCCCTGGATCCCTGGCAGTGGCCAAGGGCAGGCTGGAGCCTGGGGCTGGGAGCAGCCTGGGCCAGTGGGAGGTGTGGGGGGCACTGGGGGGTTTGGGGGTCCCTTCCCACCCCAATTATCCCAGGATTTTGTGATCCCAGCATTCCTGGCTGAGGAAGAACAGGGCAGGAATTCCCTCTCCGGCCCCAATCCCAAGGAATGACCGGGGGGAGCAGCGAGCCTGGCTCTGCCCATTCCCGGGGGATTCATCATCCCACAGCCCTGGGCTGGTGAGGAAATTGAGACATCCCAAAATATCCTCTCCTTCCACAGATCCCTGCGCTTTTCCCTCCGTCATTTCCCCGCTGCGGCGCTGGAATTCGCTGCTCTCCCAGCCCGACCTCCCCGGGAGCTCCGGGAGAGCCGAAATCCCTGGAAAAGCTGCGCCAGCAGCTCCAGCAGGGCCGGGAGCGTTCCCTGCTCCAGGCATCCCGCTCTGCCCGGAAAAACGGGACACACGGCTCCGCTGCCACGGGAATCCTGTCCTGGAATTCATCCACCCTCAGCCTGCGTCCCCCTCAGCAATGAAGTGCCCGGGAAAAGGTGGAAATCACAGCAGGAAATTGGATTTGTGCTGAATTTCCCTTGGCTGCGGGAATGCAGATCCTCAGCAGCACCTGGAATTGGGGGGTGCATTCCAGGATCCCAAACAAACACCTGGAATTGGGGGGTGCATTCCAGGATCCCAAATCTGGCACCTGGAATTGGGGTACGGCATTCCAGGATCCCAAACAAACACCTGGAATTGGGGGGTGCATTCCAGGATCCCAAATCTGGCACCTGGAATTGGGGTACGGCATTCCAGGATCCCAAACCTGGCACCTGGAATTGGGGGGTGCATTCCAGGATCCCAAACCTGGCACCTGGAATTGGGGGGTGCATTCCAGGATCCCAAACAAACACCTGGAATTGGGGGGTGCATTCCAGGATCCCAAACAAACACCTGGAATTGGGGTACGGCATTCCAGGATCCCAAACAAACACCTGGAATTGGGGTACGGCATTCCAGGATCCCAAATCTGGCACCTGGAATTGGGGGGTGCATTCCAGGATCCCAAATCTGGCACCTGGAATTGGGGGCACATCCGGGACACCCCAAATCTGGCACCTGGAATTGGGGTACGGCATTCCAGGATCCCAAACCTGGCACCTGGAATTGGGGTACGGTATTCCAGGATCCCAAACAAACACCTGGAATTGGGGTACGGTATTCCAGGATCCCAAACAAACACCTGGAATTGGGGTACGGCATTCCAGGATCCCAAACCTGGCACCTGGAATTGGGGGGTGCATTCCAGGATCCCAAACCTGGCACCTGGAATTGGGGGGTGCATTCCAGGATCCCAAACCGGGCACCTGGAATTGGGGTACGGCATTCCAGGATCCCAAACCTGGCAGCTGGCATTGGGGGGCGGATCCGCTGGAATCCAGCGGGGTTCTGGCTGCTCCACACCCAGGAGAGGGAAAACGGGGTCAGTGTTCCCGGAACGGGGATGATCCGGACACCGGGAGATGCCTCTGCTTCCCAAATCCGTCACCGAGGGAACGGGAACGGGGACAGGGACGGAGCCGGCAGCTGCTGCCAGGCACAGCCACCCCAGGGCTCCGGGAAGAGGCTCCAGGAGCTCCCTGCCATTATCCCAGATTCCAGAGGAGAACGGGATACACAGCGGGGCTGCCCCTCCAGCTGTCCCTGCCATTATCCCGGATTCCAGGAGAACGGGATACACAGCAGGGCTGTCCCTCCAGGAGCTCCCTGCCATTATCCCGGATTCCAGGAGAATGGGATACACAGCAGGGCTGCCCCTCCAGCCATCCCTGCCGTTATCCCGGATTCCAGGAGAACGGGATACACAGCAGAGCTGCCCCTCCAGGAGCTCCCTGCCGTTATCCCAGATTCCAGGAGAACGGGATACACAGCAGGGCTGCCCCTCCAGGAGCTCCCTGCCGTTATCCCAGATTCCAGGAGAACGGGATACACAGCAGGGCTGCCCCTCCAGGAGCTCCCTGCCGTTATCCCGGATTCCAGAACCGGATACACAGCAGGGCTGCCCCTCCAGGAGCTCCCTGCCGTTATCCCAGATTCCAGGAGAACGGGATACACAGCAGGGCTGCCCCTCCAGGAGCTCCCTGCCGTTATCCCGGATTCCAGAACTGCAGATCCCGAGGGATGCAGAGCAGAGCTGCCCCTCCAGGAGATCCCTGCCGTTATCCCAGATTCCAGAACCGGATACACAGCGGGGCTGTCCCTCCAGCTGTCCCTGCCATTATCCCAGATTCCAGGAGAACGGGATACACAGCAGGGCTGTCCCTCCAGCTGTCCCTGCCATTATCCCGGATTCCAGAGGAGAACGGGATACACAGCAGGGCTGTCCCTCCAGCCATCCCTGCCGTTATCCCGGATTCCAGAACCGGATACACAGCGGGGCTGCCCCTCCATGACATCCCTGCCGTTATCCCGGATTCCAGGAGAACTGCAGATCCCGAGGGATGCAGAGCAGAGCTGCCCCTCCAGCCGTCCCTGCCCTGGATTTGGGGGCTCCCGGCCCCTCCTGTCCCCACTCCCGGGTCATTCCCATGGATCCTCCCAAGCGGGATCAGGGCAGGAATGGGGAGAGCTGGAATGCGGGAGCGGCTCGGAGCCCAGCCTGGAGCTCAGCCCGGAACACAGCTCAGCTCAGATCCCAGCTCAGATCCCAGCTCAGATCCCAGCTCAGATCCCAGCTCAGCTCAGATCCCAGCTCAGATCCCAGCCCAGCTCAGATCCCAGCTCAGCTCCCAGCTCCCAGCCCAGAGCTCAGCTCAGATCCCAGCTCAGCTCAGATCCCAGCCCAGCTCAGATCCCAGCTCAGCTCCCAGCTCCCAGCCCAGAGCTCAGCTCAGATCCCAGCTCAGCTCAGATCCCAGCCCAGCCCAGATCCCAGCCCAGCTCAGATCCCAGCCCTGATCCCAGCTCAGCCCAGCTCCCAGCCCTGATCCCAGCTCAGATCCCAGCCCTGATCCCAGCCCAGCTCAGCTCCCAGCCCTGATCCCAGCTCAGATCCCAGCCCTGATCCCAGCCCAGCTCAGCTCCCAGCTCAGCTGCCAGCTCAGATCCCAGCCCTGATCCCAGCCCAGCTCAGATCCCAGCTCAGCTCCCAGCTCAGCTCAGATCCCAGCTCAGCTCCCAGCTCCCAGCTCAGCTCCCAGCCCGGAGCTCAGCTCAGATCCCAGCTCAGCCCAGCTCCCAGCTCAGATCCCAGCCCAGCTCAGATCCCAGCCCTGATCCCAGCTCAGCCCAGCTCCCAGCCCTGATCCCAGCTCAGCTCCCAGCCCAGCTCCCAGCTCAGATCCCAGCTCAGCTCAGCTCCCAGCCCAGCTCCCAGCCCGGAGCTCAGCTCAGCTCCCAGCCCTGATCCCAGCTCAGATCCCAGCCCAGCTCAGATGCCAGCTCAGCCCAGCTCCCAGCCCGGAGCTCAGCCCAGCTCAGATCCCAGCTCAGCCCGGAGCGCTCCAAAGCCGCCGCACGTGACGGGAAGGAGGAGAAGCAGCTGTGGAAAAGTGGGACAGCAGGGCCGGGAGCCAGGGAAGAGCTCGGGAGAGCGGAGCTGCCTCCCCTCTGCAGGGGACAGGGACACACTGAGCTGGCATTGGCACTGTCATTGTCATTGTCATTGTCACTGTCACCGTCACTGTCACTGTCATTGTCACTGGCACCGGCACTGGCATTGTCACTGTCACTAGCACTGTCACCAGCACTGGCATTGTCACTGTCACTAGCACTGTCAATGTCACTGTCACTGTCAATGTCACTGTAATTGTCACTGTCATTGTCACCAGCACTGTCATTGTCACTGTCACTGGCACCGGCATTGTCACTGTCACTGGCATTGTCACTGTCACCAGCACTGTCACTGTCGCTGTCATTGTCACTGTCACTGTCACCATCACTATCACCATCACCATCACTGGCACTGGTAGTGGCACTGGCACCATCACTGTCATTGTCACCATCACTGGCACTGTCACCCCAGCCCTGCCTCAGGACACCCTGAGACCCCCTCGGCCCCTGGGGGCTGAGCTGTGCCAATGGATCCAGGATCCCAGAACAGGCAGGAGGGATCCAGGGATGGATCATGGGATGGATCCAGGGATGGATCCAGGATCCCAGAACAGCCAGGATGGATCCAGGGATGGATCCAGGGATGGATCCAGGGATGGATCCAGGATCCCAGCACAGCCAGGATGGATCCAGGGATGGATCCAGGGATGGATCCAGGATCCCAGCACAGGCAGGATGGATTCAGGGATGGATCCAGGATTCCAGCACAGGCAGGATGGATGCAGGGATGGATGCAGGGATGGATCCAGGGATGGATCCAGGATCTCTGGCACAGCCAGGATGGATCCAGGGATGGATCCAGGATCCCAGAACAGGAAGGATGGATCCAGGGATGGATCCAGGGATGGATCCAGGGATGGATCCAGGGATGGATCCACGATCCCAGCACAGGCAGGAGGGATCCAGGGATGGATCCAGGATCCCAGAACAGGAAGGATGGATCCAGGGATGGATCCAGGGATGGATCCAGGATCCCAGAACAGGAAGGATGGATCCAGGGATGGATCCAGGATCCCAGAACAGGAAGGATGGATCCAGGGATGGATCCAGGATCCCAGCCCAGCCCCTGGCACAGCCCAGGTCACCTCCAGGACACCACGGTGACACCGGGGCCGTGCCGGGTGGGACCTTTCCCACCGCCAGGCCCCGCAGATCCAGGGCAGCTCCTCCATGGAAAATCCTTCCCAAGGCTCCCCACGGCTCTGCTGCTTGCTCTGGGAATTTTGGGAGGTTCTGAGGTGCCCCCGGTGTCCCCAGGGGTGCCCGGTGCCACCGGAGCGCAGGAACTGGAGCCAGGGGGGGGCCGTTCCCAATCCATCCCCGCTCCATCCCATCCTTCCCTCACGTCTCCAAACGTCTGGCACCAAACGCAGCCGGTGCTAACGGAGGGGGAATATTCATGATTCCCGATCCTGGGAGCTGCAGGAATGGGGGTGTTTGGATCAAACCCCCCGGCACTGCTGGGGCTGGGGAGGCTCCGAGCGGGGAGGGATGGGAGCCCTGGAATGAACATGGAGCCCTGGGTTAAACAAACACGGAGCCCTGGGATGAACACAGAGAGCCCTGGGATGAACATGGAGCCCTGGGATGAACACGGAGCCCTGGGATGAACATGGAGCCCTGGGATGAACATGGAGCCCTGGGATAAACACGGAGCCCTGGGATGAACACGGAGCCCTGGGATGAACACGGAGCCCTGGGATAAACACACACAGAGCCCTGGGATGAACACGGAGCCCTGGGTTAAACAAACACGGAGCCCTGGGATGAACACGGAGCCCTGGGATGAACACAGAGAGCCCTGGGATGAACAAACACGGAGCCCTGGGATGAACACGGAGCCCTGGGATAAACACAGAGCCCTGGGATGAACACGGAGCCCCTGGGATGAACAGGGAGAGCCCTGGGATGAACACGGAGCCCTGGGATGAACACGGAGCCCTGGGATGAACAAACACGGAGCCCTGGGATGAACACAGAGCCCTGGGATGAACACAGAGCCCTGGGATAAACACGGAGCCCTGGGATGAACAAACACGGAGCCCTGGGATGAACACAGAGAGCCCTGGGATGAACACAGAGCCCTGGGATAAACAAACACGGAGCCCTGGGATGAACACGGAGCCCTGGGATGAACACGGAGCCCTGGGATGAACAGGGAGCCCTGGGATGAACAAACACGGAGCCCTGGGATGAACACAGAGAGCCCTGGGATGAACACGGAGCCCTGGGATGAACAGGGAGCTCTGGGATAAACACGGAGCCCTGGGATGAACACAGAGAGCCCTGGGATGAACACGGAGCCCTGGGATGAACACAGAGCCCTGGGATGAACACAGAGAGCCCTGGGATGAACAAACACGGAGCCCTGGGATGAACAAACACGGAGCCCTGGGATAAACACGGAGCCCTGGGATGAACACGGAGCCCTGGGATGAACAAACACGGAGCCCTGGGATGAACAAACACGGAGCCCTGGGATGAACACGGAGCCCTGGGATGAACACAGAGAGCCCTGGGATGAACAGGGAGAGCCCTGGGATGAACACGGAGAGCCCTGGGATGAACACGGAGAGCCCTGGGATGAACAGGGAGAGCCCTGGGATAAACAAACACAGAGCCCTGGGATGAACACGGAGAGCCCTGGGATGAACAGGGAGAGCCCTGGGATGAACACGGAGCCCTGGGATGAACACGGAGCCCTGGGATAAACACGGAGCCCTGGAATGAACACGGAGCCCTGGGATAAACAAACACCGAGCCCTGGGATGAACACGGAGCCCTGGGATGAACACGGAGCTCTGGGATAAACAAACACCGAGCCCTGGGATGAACACGGAGCCCTGGGATGAACACGGAGCCCTGGGATGAACACGGAGCTCTGGGATAAACAAACACCGAGCCCTGGGATGAACACGGAGCCCTGGCCCGCCTGGGACCGCTCTGAACCGGGAGCAGAACGGAACCGGGATGGGAGCCCTGGGACAAACACAGAGCCCTGGGATGAACACGGAGCCCTGGGATGAACACGGAGCCCTGGGATGAACAAACACGGAGCCCTGGGATAAACATGGAGCCCTGGGATGAACACGGAGAGCCCTGGGATGAACAAACACGGAGCCCTGGGATGAACACGGAGAGCCCTGGGATGAACACGGAGCCCTGGCCCAGCTGGGACCGCTCTGAACTGGGAGCAGGACGGAACCGGGATGGGGCCCAGGGATGAACATGGAGCTCTGGGATGAACACGGAGCCCTGGCCCAGCTGGGACCGCTCTGAACTGGGAGCAGGACGGAACCGGGATGGGAGCCCTGGGACAAACACAGAGCCCTGGGATAAACACGGAGCCCTGGCCCGGCTGGGACCGCTCTGAACCGGGAGCAGGACGGAACCGGGATGGGAGCCCTGGGGCTCTGGGTCTGGAGCCTCCCTGTCCTGCCCGGGGGTGCCGGCACCGCGGGCCCGGCTCTGCCCCCTCGTCCCGCACGGAGCAGAAGCTCCCGAGCCGGGAGCCGGGAACGGAGCCAGCGCAGGCTCATCCCACACTAAACCCAGGGATCGATTCCCGAGGCACGAGGGCCGGAGCGTTAATTGCAGAGCTCAGCTCTGTGCCAGCGCCGAGGCTCTGCTCCAATTCAGCGCAATTTTCCGTGCGCTGAGGAATTCCGGCAGCTCCCGAGGAGCTCAGAAGGTCAAAGCCCCGCTCTCCCGGCGGCGTTTCCACGCTCGTCCAGCGGAGCGAGAAACAGCCGGGGCTGGGCACGGAGCAAAGCTCTGGAGCGGCTCCCGGAGCAGCATTCCCGGGAATGTGAGCTGGCAGGTGCCGGGATCCCCTCGGAGCATCGGTGTCACAACAGCGGGCAGGGCTTGCGGAGCGGAACGCGAGCGCCTGGCGGGAGGAGGCGGCTGGGGAAGGATCTGGCACAGCCGGGTCTCCGGGGGCCGCTCCTGCCAGCGGCGGATCCAGCAGCAGCAGATGGGCTGAGCGGGGCCGCAGCCTCATGGAAAAGCTGCTCCGTAATCGCTGGCAAAGCTCCTAAAGCTCCTGCCCGGCTCCTGCCCGGCTGCTCCGGCACCAGCCCCGCTCCTGCTGCCGCTCCCGCCCGGGGGCTGCTCCCGTTCCGCCGCTGCTCCCTGGGCCGTGAGCGATTTCCCGGGATGCCAGCAGCTGAAATCAATCCATTCGGGAGCCCAGCTGTGCCAGCTCGCAAATGAATCCCAGCCGGAGCGGGCCTGGCAGCTCCGGGGAGCGGCTCCGGACCCATCCCCGGGTCCCCCCCGGCGGATCCGAGCTCCCTGCGCTGCCCGGGATCCAACCCCGCTTCCAGAGCCGCTCCTCCAGCGGGGAGGACTCCGGCAGCTGCTGGGGAACCGAGGGAATCGCAGCTCTTGCTGCCCGCAGGGCACATCCCGGGCTCCCGGCACATTCTGACTGCGGCTCCCATTAAATATTGATCCGGGAACTCCGCTGCCCCCGCGCCTCCTCTGCGGCTCTGCCAATATTTAGAATCCATTAAAGTCGCGTGCGGAGCCCGCTGTGTTCCACAAGCCCGGGATGAGGCGATCCCCGGAGCTGGGAGCGAGCGGGAGCGGCTCGGGATGAGTTCACGGCTTTGTTCCTCGTTAATCTTTCATGCTCGCTGAGTGCGGAGCGATTTGTGCACTACAAACCCCGCGGATCGCAGCCGCCACCGGCTCCGGGCGCATCCTGTCCCCGTTCCCAGCGGGAATTCCCGGCAGCGAGGCCTCGGATCCAACCCCCGGACCCCGGGAACGGCTCCGGGACCGAGCCCGAGGCAGGGACAGGGACAAGGGGGGGACACGGGGGGCTCGGGCGAGCTGGGGATGCCCCGGCTCCTCCAGGATCGTTACCAGAAAAATCCCGGGATGGTTTGGGATAGAAGGGACCCCCAAACCCCCCCAGTGCCCCCCACACCTCCCACTGGCCCAGGCTGCTCCCAGCCCCAGGCTCCAGCCTGCCCTTGGCCACTGCCAGGGATCCAGGGGCAGCCCCAGCTGCTCTGGCAATTCCAGCCCAGCCAGCAATTCCCAATTCCCAACATCCCAACATCCAGCCCTGTCCTCTGGCACTGGCAGCCATTCCCTGGCTCCTGGCCCTGCAGCCCTGTCCCAGTCCCTCTGCAGCTCTCCTGGAGCCCCTTCAGGCCCTGCAGGGGCTCTCAGCTCTCCCTGGATCCTTCTCCTCTCCAGGGGAACATTCCCAGCTCTCCTGGAGCCCCTTCAGGCCCTGGAATGTTCTGGAAGCTCTCCCTGGATCATCCTCATCCCAGTAAAGAATTTTTTCTGGTATTTGGGATAAAATGAACTGGAAGCCCTCGGTGTTTCCAGCCTGGCCTGGGATCCAGGGGCAGCTGCAGCCCCGGCACCGCAGTCCCAGGGATTTGTGGCGGTGCCTCCATCCCCCCCAGGCTTTGGCAGATCCCACCGAGCCATTCCCGGCTGGAAAACGCCGCCCGTGGCAGCCCCTCCTCCCTGGCAGGGCTGTGCCATCAGCCTCTGCAGGGCCCCAGAACATTCCCAGCTCCCGACACGGCGCTGCCAAGCCCTGCAGCCGCCCTCTTCCCAAAATCCAGCTGGCTGCTCCCTGGAAAAGCTCCCGGAGGACACCTGCGGACCATCTGGCAGCGGCACCCACGGGCCCCGGGCTCCCCGCGGGGATCCAGGGTGGCTCGGAGCCGGGAGCGGCGGCTCTTTTCCAGGGATGGAGCAGCTGGGATTGCTAAAAACGGGTGGGATGTGATCTTTCCCGGCTCCTTTCCCGGCTCCTTTCCCGGCTCCTTTCCCGGCTCCTTTCCCGGCTCCTTTCCCAGCTCTCCCGCAGGGTTATAAATCCAACTGGGTTTATAAATCCGACTGGAGCGGCCTCAAAGCGGAGCTGCCCTTGGCTCCAAGGTCGTTCCCTGCCCTGCCTCCGGCGAGGCTGGCGCAGCTCCAGGCTCGGAGCTCTCCCGATCCCGCGGGAATATCCCGGGAAGCGGCGAGGGACAGGGAAAGCAGCAGCTCTGAGGGGTTTGGATCAAACGTTCCCTGCGATCTGCTGGAATCCTGGATGAGCAGGGCGGCCACATCCACGCTCCTCTCCCGGGGAATGAGGGACACGCAGCGGCCTCGACATTCCCGACATTCCCAACACACAAAAATCCCAAATCCAGGCGTCCAGGCCTGGCACCTGCAGGAGCCTCTGGGATCTGCAGGACACAGGCACAGGAATTCCCCCGGAACACCCTGGAATGTTCCACATTCCAGCCGGGATGCCGATCCCCGGCTGCGAGGATCCCACAGGATCCCGGCCCGGATGATCCAGCAGCTCCCTGCCCTTGGAATGCCAGCAGAAAGCCAAGGGAGCCGCAGGCAGCTCCTCTGAGAGCTGGGGAAAAACCTCCCCGAGCCCAAATCCATCTGTTCTCCCTCTTCCCGAAGCCATTTCCAGCTCTCCGGTGCCGCCGGCCTTTCCCTGCCGGGGCGCTGGGAGAGCAGCAGGATCCCCCATCCCAAATCCCGGATCCCTGCTGGGGGCACAGCCATGGAAAACCGGGGAGCCTCAGCCTGGAGTCCCGGGAAAAGACCTCTGGAAGTGTCCCAGGGCTATCCCGATGTTCCCTGGGGAATCCCTCACCTCCAGGGCCAGCCCGACCCGGGAAAGGAGCCGGGATATTCCCAGAGCTCCCGAGGGCCGGAGCTCCAGGGCCCCACGCCGCCCGTTCCGTCGGGATCCGCGCCTTCCGCTCCCCCTCCTCCACACGGCTCCCAGTTAATTAAGAGATCAATTTAGATAAATTGGGGGTTGGAGCAGATCTGTGCTCCAGAAAATTCCGCCGGAGCGGCTGGCGGGGCCGGGAACTGATCCGAGGGAAGGGGAAAAGGGAACGGAGAGATCCCGAACTCTGGGAACGACACCCCGGGAAGCTCCGGGGCAGAACCGGCCCCGGTGGATCCGGTGGGTCCGAGCCCCTCTCGCTCTTCCCGGGAATCGGCTCCTCCTTCCATCCCGAGGAACTGGGATGAGATGAGGCCTCCCGATGGATCCAGGGCCGGCAGACGGCTCCAGGGAGGATGGATCCATCTCCGGATCCGATGGATCCCAAACCCCACCGCAGGCTCCGGGGGCTGAGCCTCGGGAATGGTTCCCTGCATCCACAGGCACCGGGAGCATCCCAAGGATTGGAGCATCCCACACTGGCAGCCCCAGATGGGGATCCCCGGGAGATCCCAGCAATCCCAGAGAGATTCCAGCAATCCCAGAGAGATTCCAGCAGTCCCAGTGAGAGATTCCAGTCATCCCAGTGAGATTCCAGCAATCCCAGGGAGATTCCAGCCATCCCAGGGAGATTCCAGCAATCCCAGGGAGAGATTCCAGCAATCCCAGGGAGAGATTCCAGCAATCCCAGGGAGAGATTCCAGCAATCCCAGTGAAATTCCAGCCTTCCCAGGGAGATTCCAGCAATCCCAGAGAGATTCCAGCAGTCCCAGTGAGATTCCAGCCTTCCCAGTGAGATTCCAGCAATCCCAGTGAGATTCCAGCCTTCCCAGGGAGAGATTCCAGCAATCCCAGGGAGATTCCAGCCATCCCAGGGAGAGATTCCAGCAATCCCAGGGAGATTCCAGTCATCCCAGTGAGATTCCAGCAATCCCAGAGAGAGATTCCAGTCATCCCAGAGAGATTCCAGCCTTTCCAGAGAGATTCCAGCAATCCCAGAGAGATTCCAGCAGTCCCAGTGAGATTCCAGCCTTCCCAGTGAGATTCCAGCAATCCCAGTGAGATTCCAGCCTTCCCAGGGAGAGATTCCAGCAATCCCAGAGAGATTCCAGTCATCCCAGAGAGATTCCAGCCTTCCCAGAGAGAGATTCCAGCAATCCCAGTGAGATTCCAGCAATCCCAGAGAGAGATTCCAGCCTTCCCAGTGAGATTCCAGCAATCCCAGGGAGATTCCAGCAATCCCAGTGAGATTCCAGCAATCCCAGAGAGAGATTCCAGCCATCCCAGTGAGATTCCAGCAATCCCAGTGAGAGATTCCAGCCATCCCAGAGAGATTCCAGCCTTTCCAGAGAGATTCCAGCAATCCCAGTGAGAGATTCCAGCAATCCCAGAGAGATTCCAGCCTTCCCAGTGAGATTCCAGCCTTCCCAGTGAGATTCCAGCAATCCCAGGGAGATTCCAGCAATCCCAGAGAGACTCCAGCAGTCCCAGTGAGAGATTCCAGCAGTCCCAGGGCGATTCCAGCCATCCCAGAGAGATTCCAGCCATCCCAGAGAGATTCCAGCCATCCCAGAGAGATTCCAGCCATCCCAGAGATTCCAGCAGTCCCAGGGAGATTCCAGCCATCCCAGTAAAAGTTTCCAGTCCTTCCAATGAGGTTTTCCAGCCATCCCAGTGTGAGTTTCCAGCCATCCCAGTGAGTTTCCAGCCATCCCAGTGAGATTCCAGCCATCCAGGTGAGCTTTTCCAGCTGTTGCAGCAGCTGGAGCAGCGGGAGATCCGTCTCCATCCCAATCCGTCCCCATCCCGATCCGTCTCCATCCCAATCCGTCTCCATCCCAATCCGTCTCCATCCCAATCCGTCTCCATCCCAATCCGTCTCCATCCCAATCCGTCTCCATCCCAATCCGTCTCCATCCCAATCCGTCTCCATCCCAATCCGTCCCCATCCCGATCCATCCCCATCCCAATCCGTCCCCATCCCAATCCATCCCCATCCCAATCCGTCTCCATCCCGATCCGTCTCCATCCCGATCCGAGCTGTTCCCGGATGGAGCCGAGCACGGAGCCGGCGCTGCCGGGATTCATCCGACGCCTGGAGAGGAGAGGCTGGAGATGAGAGGCTGGAGATGAGGAGAGGCTGGAGAGGAAAGGCTGGAGATGAGGAGAGGCTGGAGATGAGGAGAGGCTGGAGAGGAGGAGAGGCTGGAGAGGAGGAGAGGCTGGAGATGAGGAGAGGCTGGAGATGAGGAAAGGCTGGAGATGAGGAGAGGCTGGAGATGAGGAGAGGCTGAAGAGGAGAGGCTGGAGATGAGAGGCTGGAGATGAGGAGAGGCTGGAGATGAGGCTGGAGATGAGGAAAGGCTGGAGATGAGGAGAGGCTGGAGATGAGAGGCTGGAGATGAGGAGAGGCTGGAGATAAGGCTGGAGATGAGGAAAGGCTGGAGATGAGGAGAGGCTGGAGATGAGAGGCTGGAGATGAGGAGAGGCTGGAGAGGAGGAGAGGCTGGAGATGAGGAGAGGCTGGAGAGGAGGAGAGGCTGGAGATGAGGAGAGGCAGGAGATGAGGAGAGGCTGGAGATGAGGAGAGGCAGGAGATGAGGAAAGGCTGGAGATGAGGAGAGGCTGGAGATGAGGAAAGGCTGGAGATGAGGAGAGGCTGGAGATGAGGAGAGGCTGGAGATGAGGAGAGGCTGGAGATGAGGAGAGGCAGGAGATGAGGAGAGGCTGGAGATGAGGAAAGGCTGGAGATGAGGAAAGGCTAGAGATGAGAGGCTGGAGATGAGGAGAGGCTGGAGATGAGGAAAGGCTGGAGATGAGGAGAGGCTGGAGAGGAGAGGCTGGAGAGGAGGAGAGGCTGGAGATGAGGAAAGGCTGGAGAGGAGAGGCTGGAGATGAGAGGCTGGAGATGAGGAAAGGCTGGAGATGAGGAGAGGCTGAAGATGAGGAGAGGCTGGAGATGAGGAGAGGCTGAAGATGAGGAGAGGCTGGAGAGGAGGAGAGGCTGGAGAGGAAAGGCTGGAGATGAGGAGAGGCTGAAGATGAGGAGAGGCTGGAGAGGAGGAGAGGCTGGAGATGAGAGGCTGGAGATGAGGAGAGGCTGGAGATGAGGAAAGGCTGGAGAGGAGGAGAGGCTGGAGAGGAGGAGAGGCTGGAGAGGAGAGGCTGGAGATGAGGAGAGGCTGGAGAGGAGGAAAGGCTGGAGAGGAGGAAAGGCTGGAGAGGAGGAAAGGCTGGAGATGAGGAGAGGCTGGAGATGAGGAGAGGCTGGAGATGAGGAAAGGCTGGAGATGAGGAGAGGCTGGAGAGGAGAG
Source organism: Poecile montanus (assembly GCA_038429875.1). Taxonomy (NCBI): domain Eukaryota; kingdom Metazoa; phylum Chordata; class Aves; order Passeriformes; family Paridae; genus Poecile; species Poecile montanus. Next base: position 1,380,352 of record CM076502.1, read on the forward strand.
GCTGGAGATGAGGAAAGGCTGGAGAGGAGAGGCTGGAGATGAGGAGAGGCTGGAGATGAGGAGAGGCTGGAGATGAGGAGAGGCTGGAGATGAGGAAAGGCTGGAGAGGAGGAGAGGCTGGAGAGGAGGAGAGGCTGGAGATGAGGAGAGGCTGGAGAGGAGGAAAGGCTGGAGATGAGGAGAGGCTGGAGAGGAGAGGCTGGAGAGGAGAGGCTGGAGATGAGGAAAGGCTGGAGATGAGGAGAGGCTCGAGATGAGGAAAGGCTGGAGAGGAAAGGCTGGAGATGAGGAGAGGCTGGAGATGAGGAGAGGCTGGAGATGAGGAAAGGCTGGAGATGAGGAGAGGCTGGAGAGGAGGAAAGGCTGGAGATGAGGAGAGGCTGGAGAGGAGAGGCTGGAGAGGAGAGGCTGGAGATGAGGAAAGGCTGGAGATGAGGAGAGGCTCGAGATGAGGAAAGGCTGGAGAGGAAAGGCTGGAGATGAGGAGAGGCTGGAGATGAGGAGAGGCTGGAGATGAGGAAAGGCTGGAGAGGAGGAAAGGCTGGAGATGAGGAGAGGCTGGAGATGAGGAAAGGCTGGAGATGAGGAGAGGCTGGAGATGAGGAGAGGCTGGAGAGGAGAGGCTGGAGAGGAAAGGCTGGAGATGAGAGGCTGGAGATGAGAGGCTGGAGATGAGGAGAGGCTGGAGATGAGGAAAGGCTGGAGATGAGGAGAGGCTGGAGATGAGGAAAGGCTGGAGATGAGGAAAGGCTGGAGATGAGGAAAGGCTGGAGATGAGAGGCTGGAGATGAGGAAAGGCTGGAGAGGAGGAAAGGCTGGAGATGAGGAGAGGCTGGAGATGAGGAAAGGCTGGAGATGAGGAGAGGCTGGAGATGAGGAAAGGCTGGAGATGAGGAAAGGCTGGAGATGAGGAGAGGCTGGAGATGAGGAGAGGCTGGAGATGAGGAAAGGCTGGAGATGAGGAGAGGCTGGAGATGAGGAAAGGCTGAAGAGGAGAGGCTGGAGATGAGGAAAGGCTGGAGATGAGGAAAGGCTGGAGAGGAAAAGCTGCAGGATTCCATCGCTCTCTTTTCCATCTGTCACCTCCCGTCTCCTCCATCCGGAGCCATTAGCGCCCGGCAGGGCAGGATGGGATTCCCGACGGAGCTGTGACATCCTGGCGCTCCTGCTCTGATCAGAGGCTGGGAAGAGCCCACGGAGTGGGAAAAGCTTCCAGAGGAGCCTGGAATCAGCCCCAAATTGCCTTTCATGTGTTTTGTATTTTCTATTAAATAAAGGGACGTATGTTCCTAGGATTTATATGGATCACAGAATCCCGGGATTCCTGGGGCTGGAAAAGCTCTCCAAGGTCACCGAGTGCCAGCTGTGCCTGATGTCCTCCTTGTCCCCTGAGTGCCACCTCCAGGAATTCCCTGGACACCTCCAGGGATGGGGACTCCAAAATTCCCCTTCCAGGCCCTGACCCCCTTTCCATGGGGAAATTCCTGAGGCCGTTCCCTCTCCTCCTGTCCCTGTTCCCGGGAGCAGAGCCCGACCCCTCCTCTGCTGATTTCCAATAAATGCTCAGATCTCATCAATATTCCCATGGATTTCCTGTAAATCCCAACACGTTCCACATCCATGGAGAACATTCCACACCCATGGAGAACATTCCACACACATGGGGAACGTTCCACACCCATGGAGAACATTCCACATCCATGGAGAACATTCCACACCCACGGAGAACATTCCACACCCACGGAGAACATTCCACATCCATGGAGAACATTCCACACCCATGGAGAACATTCCACATCCATGGAGAACGTTCCACATCCACGGAGAACATTCCACATCCATGGAGAACATTCCACATCCATGGAGAACATTCCACACCCATGGAGAACATTCCACATCCATGGAGAACATTCCACATCCATGGAGAACGTTCCACATCCATGGGGAACATTCCACACCCATGGAGAACATTCCACACCCATGGAGAACATTCCACATCCATGGAGAACATTCCACATCCATGGGACACATTCCACATCCATGGGACACATTCCACACCCATGGAGAACATTCCACACCCATGGAGAACGTTCCACACCCATGGAGAACATTCCACACCCATGGAGAACGTTCCACACCCACGGAGAACATTCCACACCCATGGAGAACATTCCACACCCATGGAGAACATTCCACATCCATGGAGAACATTCCACACCCATGGAGAACATTCCACACCCATGGAGAACGTTCCACATCCATGGAGAACGTTCCACACCCATGGAGAACATTCCACATCCATGGAGAACATTCCACATCCATGGAGAACATTCCACACCCACGGAGAACATTCCAAACCCATGGAACAAATTCCACACCCATGGAGAACATTCCACATCCATGGAGAACGTTCCACACCCACGGAGCGCTGTCCCTGCCGACGTCTGATCCATAAAAAGTTGTGTCCGCGCTCCCTGAGCTCCGGATCCAGCTCTGGAGTGGCGGCCGGGATGGGATCCCCACCCCGAGCCCCAGAGGAGGAGGAATCCGGTCCCTTCTGGAATTCTTGGATGTTTTTTCCATCATTTTAAGTGCTGGGGTGGAAGGGGAGGGGCGGAGCCGGCGCTGATTGCACTGCCGGTAATTAACGACAGCGCCGGTAATTAACGACAGCGCCGTTAACGACTGGGACGGGAACGCTGAGGAGGATGAAATCCAGGGAGGAATAACCGGGATTGAACTGGAGCGGAACCAGGACCAGAACAGGACACGAAAGGAGATCCCGCTGATCCAGAGGAGATCCCGCTGATCCAGAGGAGATCCTGCTGATCCAGAGGGGATCCCGCTGATCCAGAGGAGATCCCGCTGATCCAGAGGAGATCCTGCTGATACTGAGGGGATTCCGCTGATCCCAAGGAGATCACGCTGATCCAGAGGAGATCCCACTGATCCTGAGGAGATCCCGCTGCTCCCAAGGAGATCCCGCTGATCCCAAGGAGATCCCGCTGATCCCAAGGAGATCCCACTGATCCAGAGAAGATCCCACTGATCCAGAGGAGATCCCGCTGATCCTGAGGAGATCCCGCTGCTCCTGAAGAGATCCTGCTGATCCAGGAGATCCCGCTGATCCTGAGGAGATCCCACTGCTCCTGAGGAGATCCCGCTGATCCCAAGGAGATCCCACTGATCCAGAGAAGATCCCACTGATCCCAAGGAGATCCCCCTGATCCCAAGGAGATCCCCCTGATCCCAAGGAGATCCCACTGATCCAGAGGAGATCCTGCTGATCCAGAGGAGATCCCGCTGATCCAGAGGAGATCCCGCTGCTCCTGAGGAGATCCTGCTGATCCAGAGGAGATCCCATTGATCCAGAGGAGATCCCAATGATCCAGAGGAGATCCTGCTGATCCAGAGGAGATCCCGCTGATCCAGAGGAGATCCCGCTGATCCCAAGGAGATCCCACTGCTCCTGAGGAGATCCCGCTGATCCAGAGGAGATCCTGCTGATCCAGAGGAGATCCCACTGATCTTGAGGAGATCCTGCTGATCCAGAGGAGATCCTGCTGATCCAGAGGAGATCACGCTGATCCAGAGGAGATCACGCTGATCCAGAGGAGATCCCACTGATCCAGAGAAGATCCCAATGATCCAGAGGAGATCCCACTGATCCAGAGAAGATCCCAATGATCCAGAGGAGATCCCACTGATCCAGAGAAGATCCCAATGATCCAGAGGAGATCCCGCTGATCCCAAGGAGATCCCCCTGATCCCAAGGAGATCCTGCTGATCCCAAGGAGATCCCGCTGATCCCAAGGAGATCTTGCTGATCCCAAGGAGATCCCAATGATCCAGAGGAGATCCCACTGATCCCAAGGAGATCCCGCTGATCCAGAGGAGATCCCGCTGATCCAGAGGAGATCCCCCTGATCCCAAGGAGATCCTGCTGATCCCAAGGAGATCCCGCTGATCCCAAGGAGATCTTGCTGATCCCAAGGAGATCCCCCTGATCCAGAGGAGATCCCACTGATCCCAAGGAGATCCCCCTGATCCAGAGGAGATCCCACTGCTCCCCTCCAGCCCCCGGCCCGTGGCAGCTCCGGGCCGCGCGGAGCCGATGCCAGAGGAGCAGCGGGAAGAGGCAGCTCTGGGAATTGCTCCAGGATTCCGCGTGGCCGGAACAAGGCGCCATCCAGGAATTGCCAAATTCCCGTTGCCACAGCAACGCGGGGTCACCTCGGGAGCCGTCGCCCACCAGGCCGGCCCGTGGTGCTCCAGGGTGGAAAACAGCCGGGAAAAGGTGGGGTTGGAGCAACCCTGGCTCGGCCCCGTCGTGTGCACGGGCAGGAACATTCCCAGGAACCGTCCAGGAACCTCCCCAGGAACATTCCCATGAACTTTCCCAGGAACCTTCCAGGAACTTCTTCAGGAACCTTCCCATAAACCTTCCCAGGAACCTTCCAGGAACCTTCCCAGGAACCTTCCAGGAACTTCTTCAGGAACCTTCCCATGAACTTTCCCAGGAACCTTCCAGGAATTTCTCCAGGAACCCTCCCATGAACCTTCCCAGAACCTCCCCAGGAACCTTCCTGGAACCTTCCAGGAACCTCCCCAGGAACATTCCAAGGAACATTCCAGGAACCTTCCAGGCATATCCAGAGGCACTGGAGGAGGATGAGGAGGAGGATGAAGATGAGGATGAGGAAGGATGTGCCAGAACAAGGCAGGCTGTCTGAGGGTCTCGGGAGCTCGGTGATCCCACAGCTCCGAGCACAGCACCAGAGGGAAAAGGAGCAGCACGGGGACAAATCCGTGTCCCGAGGAGCCCCTGCTGGGCTGGGATCGTGGGACACAGCGGCGAGGGCCCAGCTCCCGCAGCCACAGCCCTGTCCTGGACAGGGACACCGCGATGGGAGCCTCATCCCAGCCCCTGGAGCAGCTCGGGGATGGGAGGGGATGAAGGAGGCTCTGTGGCACAGGCCCTGATCCCTGATCACTGATCTGTGATCCCTGATCCCAGATCTGTGATCCCTGATCCCTGATCCCAGAGCTGGGAGGGGATGAAGGAGGCTCTGTGGCACAGGCCCTGATCCCTGATCTGTGATCCCTGATCCCTGAGCTGGGAGGGGATGAAGGAGGCTCTGTGGCACAGGCCCTGATCCCTGATCTCTGATCCCCAATCCCTGATTCCCAATCCCTGATCCCGGTTTCCAGCCCAGCACCGAGCTCTGAGCAGAGTCAGGGACGCTCCGTGTGTGACACAGGGGCCGATCCCTCATCCCAAATCCTGGCACAGCTCCGGAGCTCAGAGCAGGATCAGGTGCATGGCACGGATTGGAGCCGTGTCCCGTTTCTCACAGAGCTCCGAGCAGGGTCAGGGGCGCTCAGCACGGATCAGAGCCGTGTCCTGTTTCCTGCAGAGCTCCGAGCAGGATCAGGTGCATGGCATGGATCGGAGCCGTGTCCCGTTTCCCGCAGAGCTCCGGAGCTCCGAGCAGGATCAGGGGTGCTCAGCACGGATCAGAGCCGTGTCCCATTTCCCGCAGAGCTCAGAGCAGGGTCAGGGGCTCTCAGCACACATTGGAGCCGTGTCCCGTTCCCCACAGAGCTCAGAGCAGGGTTAGGGATGCTCAGCACAGATTGTGGCTGGGTCCCGTTTCCCACAGAGCTCCGGAGCTCAGAGCGGGGTCAGGGGCGCTCAGCACAGGATCAGAGCTGTGTCCCAACTCCTGGCACAGCTCCGGAGCTCAGAGCAGGGTCAGGGGCTCTCAGCACACATCGGAGCCGTGTCCCATTTCCTGCAGAGCTCCAGAGTTTTGAGCAGGGACCACACAGATTGGAGCCCTGTCCCGTTTCCCACAGAGCTCAGAGCAGGGTTAGGGATGCTCAGCACAGATTGTGGCCGTGTCCCGTTTCCCACAGAGCTCCAGAGCTCCGAGCAGGATCAGGGGCACTCAACACGGGATCAGAGCTGTGTCCCAACTCCTGGCACAGCTCCGGAGCTCAGAGCAGGGTCAGGGGCTCTCAGCACAGATCGGAGCCGTGTCCCATTTCCCACAGAGCTCAGAGCAGGGTCAGGGGCTCTCAGCACACATTGGAGCCCTGTCCCGTTTCCCACAGAGCTCAGAGCAGGGTTAGGGATGCTCAGCACAGATTGTGGCCGTGTCCCGTTTCCCACAGAGCTCCGGAGCTCCGAGCAGGATCAGGGGCACTCAACACGGGATCAGAGCTGTGTCCCAACTCCTGGCACAGCTCCGGAGCTCAGAGCAGGGTCAGGGGCTCTCAGCACAGATTGGAGCCGTGTCCCGTTTCCTGCAGAGCTCAGAGCAGGGTCAGGCGTGCTCAGCACAGATCGGAGCCGTGTCCCGTTTCCCGCAGAGCTCAGAGCAGGATCAGGGGCGCTCAGCACAGATCGGAGCCGTGTCCCGTTCCCCACAGAGCTCAGAGCAGAGTTAGGGATGCTCAGCACGGATCGGAGCCGTGTCCCGTTTCCCGCAGAGCTCAGAGCAGGGTCAGGGGCTCTCAGCACAGATCGGAGCCGTGTCCCGTTTCCCACAGAGCTCCGGAGCTCCGAGCGGGGTCAGGGGCACTCAACACGGGATCAGAGCTGTGTCCCAACTCCTGGCACAGCTCCGGAGCTCAGAGCAGGGTCAGGGGCTCTCAGCACACATCGGAGCCGTGTCCCGTTTCCCACAGAGCTCAGAGCGGGGTCAGGGATGCTCAGCACAGATCGGAGCTGTGTCCCGTTTCCCGCAGAGCTCCAGAGCTCCGAGTGGGGTCAAGGGCGCTCCTTGTGCCCGATCCCGGCTCATCCCGGCGCTTTCATGTCCCTTCAAACACAGATCCGGGAGCAAACTGTGCGGGAACAATGCGGCGCTTCCCGACGCTTCCCGACGCTCCGGCTCCTGCCGGCATCACGAGCTGCTCCGGGATGGGGCAGAGCTCCCCGAGCCCGGCCGGCCCCACGGCCCCGGGAGGGAATCCAGGGATTCATTCACCTGGAGCCATCTCCGGCAGCTCTCCCGGGGCTGCCCCACGGCTGGGACACAAATCCCATGGGAACATCCCACAGCGCTCCGGAGCAGCCACGGAACAGGGGCAGGAAAGGAGGGACGGAGCCGCCACCAGAGCCCGTTCCAGCCCCTCCTGCATCCCACGGGATGGGATCCCACAGGAAGGGAACGGGGGGCTCGCTCACCCCAGAGAGAGCAGGAGCCCCACGGGGAGGGGTCTCCACGCAGAGCCACTCCCGGACCCCGGCTGGCCCCTCCCTGTCCCCTCCCTGTCCCCACAGTGTCACCAGGCGCTGGCCCCTCCCTGTCCCCTCCCCGTCCCCACAGTGTCACCAGGCGCTGTCCCCTCCCTGTCCCCTCCCTGTCCCCACGGTGTCACCAGGCGCTGTGCCCTCCCTGTCCCCTCCCTGTCCCCACAGTGTCCCCAGGCGCTGTGCCCTGTCCCCTCCCTGTCCCCACAGTGTCACCTGGGCGCTGTGCCCTGTCCCCTCCTTGTCCCCTCCCTGTCCCCGCGGTGTCCCCAGGCGCTGTCCCCTGTGCCCTCCCCTGTCCCCTCCGTGTCCCGCAGTATCCCCAGGCGCTGTCCCCAGGCACTGTCCCCTCCCCGTCCCCTCCCTGTCCTCTCCGTGTCACCTGGGTGCTGTCCCCTCCCTGTCCCCTCCGTGTCACCAGGCGCTGTCCCCTCCCTGTCCCCTCCCTGTCCCCGCGGTGTCACCTGGCTGCTGTCCCCTCCCCATCCCCACAGTGTCACCAGGCGCTGTCCCCTCCCTGTCCCCACAGTGTCACCAGGCGCTGTCCCCTCCCTGTCCCCTCCCTGTCCCCACAGTGTCCCCAGGCGCTGTCCCCTCCCTGTCCCCTCCCTGTCCCCACAGTGTCACCAGGCGCTGTCCCCTCCCTGTCCCCTCCCTGTCCCCACAGTGTCCCCAGGCGCTGTGCCCTGTCCCCTCCCTGTCCCCGCGGTGTCACCTGGGTGCTGTCCCCTCCCTGTCCCCTCCCCGTCCCCACAGTGTCACCAGGCGCTGTCCCCTCCCTGTCCCCTCCCTGTCCCCGCGGTGTCACCTGGCTGCTGTCCCCCTCGAGCCGCGGGGGGCGGATGCTGGACAGGTGAATGGTTTTGTGGTCCCCGGAGTTGAGCTTCACCACGATGGCGTCGGCATTGAGCACCTGCATCACCTGGGGACAGAGACGGAGTGTGGGCACACCTGGGCACACCTGGGCACACCTGGGCACACCCGGGCACACCTGGGCACACCTGGGCACACCCAAACACACCTGGGCACACCTGGACACACCCAGACACACCTGGGTACACCTGGGCACACCTGGGCACACCTGGACACACCCAGACACACCCAAACACACCTGGGCACATCTGGGCACACCTGGACACACCCAGACACACCCGGACACACCCAAACACATCTGGGCACATCTGGGCACACCCAAACACATCTGGGCACACCCAGACACACCTGGGTACACCTGGGCACACCTGGGCACACCTGGACACACCCAGACACACCTGGGCACTCCTGGGCACACCTGGGCACACCAAGGGCCAGGTGCCCCCAGCGCTGCCAGCCATGCCCAGCACAGAGAGCGGCCCCAGCTCCAGCCTGGCTGTCCCGGGGGTCCCGGGATGGTGACATGGGGACCCCCGGGCACTGCCAGCCGTGTGTGTCCTGTGCCAGGGCTCAGCCCCCTGCGGAACATTCCAGAGACAATTCCAGAGGGGCAGGAGCACCAGCCGGACACCAGGACCATGCTCAGGGAGGAGGGAGCAAGGACAGCCCATGGTGGGAGTGAAATAATCAGGATCAGAAAGCCCAGGAATCCTGGGATGGTTTGGGAGGGAAGGGACCCCCAAACCCCCCCAGTGCCCCCCACACCTCCCACTGGCCCAGGCTGCTCCCAGCCCCAGGCTCCAGCCTGCCCTTGGCCACTGCCAGGGATCCAGGGGCAGCCCCAGCTGCTCTGGCAATTCCAGCCCAGCCAGCAATTCCCAATTCCCAACATCCCAACATCCAGCCCTGTCCTCTGGCACTGGCAGCCATTCCCTGGCTCCTGGCCCTGCAGCCCTGTCCCAGTCCCTCTGCAGCTCTCCTGGAGCCCCTTCAGGCCCTGCAGGGGCTCTCAGCTCTCCCTGGATCCTTCTCCTCTCCAGGGGAACATTCCCAGCTCTCCTGGAGCCCCTTCAGGCCCTGGAATGTTCTGGAAGCTCTCCCTGGATCCTTCTCCTCTCCAGGGGAACATCCCCAGCTCTGGCTCCAGCTCAGGACACTCGTGTTTAACATTCCCGGTTCTCCAGCCCGGCCGAGTGGGTTGTTCTGGATGTTCCCAGTGGAGGACAGGGAGCTTCCCCCGCTCCCAGCACAGCCCAGTTCCCCCAGTGCCGGGGCTGCAGGAGCTGTGGCTCATCCCGGATCCCACACGGCGCATCCCGGGAGCCGCAGGCAGAGCTGGCCCCGCTCCAGCCCCCTCTGCCCGGCAGGGAGAGCGGGATTTGAGGAATTCAGATCCGAGCAGACACCGAGGACCGGCGGCGCTCGGCAAAGCCGCCGGGATCGCCCCGGCCTCTCCCGGCTCCGGGATGTTCCCTCGGCAGGAGCAGCCCAAAGCCGAGCTGCTGCCAAGTGCGGTAATCCAATCTCACGCTCCAGGGCATCCAGGGCCGAGGAGGGAGCGGCCTCTCTCCTTCCTCCCGCCGAGACTCGGGAAAATCGGGATGCGAGCGGAGCCGCCGCGGCCGGGCCAGCTCCGGGGGCAGATCCCGCGCTCCGTTACACATCCAGCACACGGAGCCCCGGGAGCCCCGGGAGCGCCATCACATCGCATTTATTCCCTGGCAGGAGGCAGCAGCCGGCATTCCAGCGGCTCCCGGTATTCCAGCGGCTCCCAGTGCTCCCTTTGCTCTGGCAGCTCCCGGTGCCCCAGCGGCTCCCGGTGCCCCAGCAGCTCCCGGTGCCCCAGCAGCTCCCGGTGCTCCGGCAGTTCCCGGTGCCCCAGCAGCTCCCGGTGCCCCAGTGGCTCCCGGTGCTCCGGAGGGGCTCCCGGTGCCCCAGCAGCTCCCGGTGCTCTGGCAGTTCCCGGTGCTCCCGGTGCCCCAGCGGCTCCCGGTGCCCCAGCAGCTCCCGGTGCCCCAGCGGCTCCCGGTGCTCCCGGTGCCCCAGCGGCTCCCGGTGCTCCCGGTGCCCCAGCAGCTCCCGGTGCTCTGGCAGTTCCCGGTGCTCCCGGTGCCCCAGCGGCTCCCGGTGCCCCAGCGGCTCCCGGTACCCCAGCGGCTCCCGGTGCCCCAGCGGCTCCCGGTGCTCTGGCAGCTCCCGGTGCCCCAGCGGCTCCCGGTGCTCTGGCAGTTCCCGGTGCTCCCGGTGCCCCAGCGGCTCCCGGTGCTCCGGAGGGGCTCCCGGTGCCCCAGCAGCTCCCGGTGCCCCAGCAGCTCCCGGCCCCCGGAGCCGTGCGGGAGCAGCAGCGGGGACCGGCCGGGCCCCTCGGGCCCCCAGAGCCCCTTCCCGGCAGGACGAACTCACGGGACCCCAGAGCCGGGATGAGCCGGCTGCCAGCGGGATACAGGACACGGATACACCGGGAAAGAGCGGGATAGAGCGGGATAGAGCGGGATATGGGACATGGATACACCGGGAAAGAGCGGGATAGAGCGGGATATGGGACATGGATACACCGGGAAAGAGCGGGACAGAGCAGGATATGGGACATGGATACACCGGGAAAGAGCGGGATAGAGCGGGATATGGGACACGGATACACCGGGAAAGAGCGGGATAGAGCGGGATATGGGACATGGATACACCGGGAAAGAGCGGGACAGAGCGGGATAGAGCGGGATAGAGCGGGATATGGGACATGGATACACCGGGAAAGAGCGGGATAGAGCGGGATAGAGCGGGATAGGGGACACGGATACACCGGGAAAGAGCGGGATAGAGCGGGATATGGGACATGGATACACCGGGAAAGAGCGGGATAGAGCGGGATAGAGCGGGATAGAGCGGGATAGAGCGGGACATGGATACAGCGGGACATGGATACAGCGGGACATGGATAGAGCGGGATATGGATACAGCGGGATATGGGATAGAGCGGGATATGGATAGAGCGGGATATGGGATAGAGCGGGATATGGATAGAGCGGGATATGGATACAGCGGGATATGGATACAGCGGGATATGGGATGTAGGACACGGCATGTAGCTGAAGGGACACAGGAAAGGGGACACAGGACACGGGATGGGACAGGGGACACAGGACACGGGACACAGGGACACAGCAGGACACGGGACAGAGCAGGACACAGGACAGGGGACACAGGACAGGGGGACACAATAGGACACAGGAAAGGGGACACAGCAGGACACAGGATGGGACACAGGACAGGGGACACAACAGGACCTAGGACAGGGAACACAGGACAGAGGACACAGAAGGACACAGGACGGGACACAGGACACAGTACAGGGGACACAGGACAGGGGGACACAACAGGACACAGGACAGGGGGACACAGGACACAGCAGGACACAGGACAGGGGACACAGGACACAGCAGGACACAGGACACAGGACAGGGGACACAGCAGGACACGGGACAGGGGACACAGGACACAGCAGGACACAGGACACAGGGCAGGGGGACACAGCAGGACACGGGACAGGGGACACAGGACACAGCAGGACACAGGACACAGGGCAGGGGGACACAGCAGGACACAGGACAGGGGACACAGGACAGGGGACACAGGACAGGGGACACAGGACAGGGGGACACAATAGGACACAGGAAAGGGGACACAGCAGGACACAGGATGGGACACAGGACAGGGGACACAACAGGACCTAGGACAGGGAACACAGGACAGAGGACACAGAAGGACACAGGACGGGACACAGGACACAGGACGGGACACAGGACACAGGACACAGCAGGACACAGGACGGGACACAGGACACAGTACAGGGGACACAGGACAGGGGACACAGGGACACAACAGGACACAGGACAGGGGACACAGCAGGACACAGCAGGACACAGGACACAGTACAGGGGGACACAGCAGGACACAGGACAGGGGACACAGGACAGGGGACACAGCAGGACACGGGACAGGGGACACAGGACACAGCAGGACACAGGACAGGGGACACAGGGACACAACAGGACACAGGACAGGGGGACACAGCAGGACACAGGACAGGGGACACAGGACACAGGACAGGGACACAACAGGACACAGGACAGGGGACACAAGACACAACAGGACACAGCACCCGGAGCCAGGGCTCCCAAGGGACGCCGGTGCCATCGGGACAGAGCAGGGTGGCACAAGGGACACCCACGGGTGCCCACCCTCCCCGGGCAGCCGCTGCCTCCTCCTGCGGGAGGCTCCCGGGGGTGACACGGTGCCAGCGCCGGTGCCACAGGACGGGTCCCTCGGTGTCCCCACGCTCCCAGCCCGCCGCATCCAATTCCCTGATCCAGGATTTCCTGTGGCCTCTCCCGCCCGCCAGAGCCCCGCTGCCAGCGGCTCGGGAGGATGAGCTCGGCTTGTCCCAGCTCCCGGCAGAGCCAGAGCGCTCCGGGCACCGGGAACGGCCCCGGGGAACCGGCCGGGCCCGGCCGCCCCCTCCCGCCGCCGCTCGGGGCACCGAGCCCGCAGCCCCGGCCTGATTCATCACGGAACGGTTCCTCCTGCGAGAGCCGATCCCAACACAGCCTCCAATCACCCACCCCGGGCTCTGCCTGTCCCCAGTACTGGGGACACACAGGGCGGCACAACTGGGACCAGTACAGGACACGAGAGCTCCCAGTCCAGAGCCGGGACCAGAACTGGGACCAGTACAGGACACGAGAGCTCCCAGTCCAGAGCCAGGAGCACAACTGGGACCAGTACAGGGCACGAGAGCTCCCAGTCCAGAGCTGAGAGCACAACTGGGACCAGTACAGGGCACGAGAGCTCCCAGTCCAGAGCTGGGACCAGAACTGGGACCAGTACAGGGCACGAGAGCTCCCAGTCCAGAGCCGGGACCAGTACAGGGCACGAGAGCTCCCAGTCCAGAGCTGAGAGCACAACTGGGACCAGTACAGGACACGAGAGCTCCCAGTCCAGAGCCGGGACCAGAACTGGGACCAGTACAGGACACGAGAGCTCCCAGTCCAGAGCCGGGAGCGGCCCGGCCGGAGGAGGAGGAGGAGGAGGAGGAGGAGGAGGAGGAGGAGGAGGAGGAGGAGGAGGAGGAGGAGGAGGAGGAGGAGGAGGAGGAGGAGGAGGAGGAGGAGGAGGAGGAGGAGGAGGAGGAGGAGGAGGAGGAGGAGGAGGAGGAGGAGGAGGAGGAGGAGGAGGAGGAGGAGGAGGAGGAGGAAGCAGCTCTTCCCTCTGGGAATTGCAAATCCCACCCTCCCGGGGGCTCTGGCAGCAGGAGCCGACCCCCACAAACCCTGGATGGGCCCTGAAGGCGCAGCTGATTCCAAACGCTGATCCCAATCCATGGCAACAGCCACGGACAGACAGACGGACAGACAGACAGACGGACAGACAGACAGATGGACAGACAGACAGACAGACGGACAGACACACAGACAGACAGACGGACAGACACACAGACACACAGACCGATGGACGGACAGACAGACAGACACAGACAGACAGACGGACAGACAGACAGACAGACAGCAGCCGCAAGGCCGCGATCCAGGGACCTCGGGGTGCTGGGATGGGATCTCAGGGTGCTGGGATGGGACATTGGGGTGCTGGGATGGGATCTCGGGGTGCTGGGATCTCGGGGTGCTGGGATGGGATCTCAGGGTGCTGGGATGGGACACTGGGGTGCTGGGATGGGATCTCAGGGTGCTGGGATGGGATCTCGGGGTGCTGGGATGGGATCTCGGGGTGCTGGGATGGGATCTTGGGGTGCTGGGATGGGACACTGGGGTGCTGGGATGGGATCCCGGGGTGCTGGAATGTGAAATGGGGGTGCTGGGATGGGATCTCAGTGCTGGGATGGGACATTGGGGCGCTGGGATGGGACACTGGGGTGCTGGGATCTCAGTGCTGGGATGGGATCTTGGGGTGCTGGGATGGGACACTGGGGTGCTGGGATGGGACACTGGGGTGCTGGGATGGGATCTCAGGGCGCTGGGATGGGACATTGGGGTGCTGGGATTCCACCTTGGGTGGTTTCACTGGAGCTGGGGCAGACACGGATCCCCCCCCCGCCTGTCCCAGCTCCCGAAGCTCCCGACTGCTGCACCCCTAGGACAGCAGCCCCGTCCCGGAGCCAGAGCCCAGCACCACGAGAGGCTCCAGTGTCCCCCCAAACCAAAACTGTCCTTGGGAGGGGCTTTGGCAGCGCCTGGCGCTCGGCAGCAGCTCCGGGGCTCAGCTCTGCCTCATCCCGGCGAGCTCCGGGATGATCCGGCAAAGGGAGCAGAGCTCCGGGCAAAGGGAACAGGATCGGGGCAGGGAGCAGAGCTCCGGGCAAAGGGAACAGGATCGGGACCGGGAGCAGAGCTCCGGGCAAAGGGAACAGGATCGGGACCGGGAGGAGAGCTCCGGGCAAAGGGAACAGGATCGGGGCTGGGAGCAGAGCTCCGGGCAAAGGGAACAGGATCGGGGCTGGGAGCAGAGCTCCGGGCAAAGGGAACAGGATCGGGGCTGGGAGCAGAGCTCCGGGCAAAGGGAACAGGATCGGGACCGGGAGCAGAGCTCCGGGCAAAGGGAACAGGATCGGGACCGGGAGGAGACGGCTCCGGGCAAAGGGAACAGGATCGGGACCGGGAGCAGAGCTCCGGGCAAAGGGAACAGGATTGGGACCGGGAGCAGAGCTCCGGGCAAAGGGAACAGGATCGGGACCGGGACCGGGAGGAGAGCTCCGGGCAAAGGGAACAGGATCGGGGCTGGGAGCAGAGCTCCGGGCAAAGGGAACAGGATCGGGACCGGGAGGAGAGCTCCGGGCAAAGGGAACAGGATCAGGACCGGGAGCAGAGCTCCGGGCAAAGGGAACAGGATCGGGACAGGGAGCAGAGCTCCGGGCAAAGGGAACAGGATCGGGATCGGGGCTGGGAGGAGAGCTCCGGGCAAAGGGAACAGGATCAGGACCGGGAGCAGAGCTCCGGGCAAAGGGAACAGGATCGGGACCGGGAGGAGGCGGCTCCGGGCAAAGGGAACAGGATCGGGACAGGGAGGAGAGCTCCGGGCAAAGGGAACAGGATCGGGGCTGGGAGACGGCTCCAGGCAAAGGGAACAGGATCGGGACCGGGAGGAGACGGCTCCGGGCAAAGGGAACAGGATCGGGACCGGGAGGAGACGGCTCCGGCCCCATCGGGGGGTGCAGGACCCTCCCAGGGAAGGGAACAGGATCGGGGCTGGGAGGAGACGGCTCCGGGCAAAGGGAACAGGATCGGGGCTGGGAGGAGGCGGCTCCGGGCAAAGGGAACAGGATCGGGACCGGGAGGAGACGGCTCCGGGCCGGTCCCACCGGGGGGAGCAGGACCCTCCCGGCAAAGGGAACAGGATCGGGGCTGGGAGGAGACGGCTCCGGGCAAAGGGAACAGGATCGGGACCGGGAGGAGGCAGCTCCGGCCCCACCGGGGGGATCCGGACCCCGAGCCCCGGGGCTGCAGAGGATGCTCCCGGGCCGGCGCATCCCCGGATGCCCCAAATCCCGCAGCTCCCGGGAGCTGACGCAGCCGTTCCGGGAGCTCCTGCAGCCCCTCCGACATTTCCCATCCTCCGCTTTTCTCCTCTCCTCACCAGCCCCGAACCCCCGAGCGAGCCCGAGCCTCTCCCCAGCGCCCCCAGCCCAGCCCCGCGCCCCCAAAATCTGCCGGATTTGCCGCGGTCGATCGCTGCAAAGGCAGGTTGGGATCTTTCTCCTCCTCCTCCTCCTCCTCCTCCTCCCCCTCCTCCCCCTCCAGCAGCTCCTGCGGCAGCTCCGCCGCCTCCAGCGCTCCTCGCAGCGCCGAGCGCGGCTCCAGCCCGGCCCCAGCCCCGGGACACGCGCGGGGCCCCCGGGCTCCGGTCCCGCCGCTCACAAAAACCGGGATTTTTGGATAAAAACCCCAAAATAAAGCCCAAAGTGAGCCGGGATCGCGGGGGGGCTGCGGCTGCCCAAGGCCGAGCTCCAGAGCCCGGCGAGGAGCGGGATGGAGCCCGCGGGAGGAGGAGGAGGAAGGCTCGGGTCCCCTCCCCAAAATCGGGACGCGGAGTTTGGGGGATCCCGGGGAATCCGGACCCTGCTGGAGCGGAACCGGGAGCGATCCCAGCCCGGGGGATCCCGCAGAGCCGGGGGATCGGGGGATCCTGTGAAACCTGATCCCAGCCCGGGGGGATCCCACAGAGCCGGGGGATCGGGGGATCCTGTGAATCCAGCCCCGTAACCCGGGGGGATCCCACAGAGCCGGGGGATCCTGTGAACTCGGTCCTCCAGCCCAGGGGGATCCCACAGAGCCGGGGATCGGGGGATCCTGTGAACTCTGATCCCAGCCCAGGGGGATCCCCCAGAGCCAGGGGATCGGGGGATCCTGTGAAACCTGAGCCCAGCCCAGGGGGATCCCCCAGAGCCGGGGATCGGGGGATCCTGTGAAACCTGCCCCCCAGCCCGGGGGATCACACCCCACAGCACCGGGACTCGATCTCCACCGATCCCAGGGAAAGCTCCAGCCCTGGCACTGATCCTGGCACAGATCCTGGCACAGATCCTGGCACAGATCCTGGCACAGCCCTGGCACAGATCCTGGCACAGATCCTGGCACAGCCCTGGCACTGATCCTGGCACTGATCCTGGCACTGATCCTGGCACAGATCCTGGCACAGCCCTGGCACAGATCCTGGCACAGATCCTGGCACAGCCCTGGCACTGATCCTGGCACAGATCCTGGCACTGATCCTGGCACAGATCCTGGCACAGCCCTGGCACTGATCCTGGCACAGCCCTGGCACAGATCCTGGCACTGATCCTGGCACAGATCCTGGCACAGCCCTGGCACAGATCCTGGCACAGATCCTGGCACAGCCCTGGCACAGCCCTGGCACAGCCCTGGCACAGCCCTGGCACAGATCCTGGCACAGATCCTGGCACAGATCCTGGCACTGATCCTGGCACAGATCCTGGCACAGCCCTGGCACAGCCCTGGCACTGATCCTGGCACAGATCCTGGCACTGATCCTGGCACTGATCCTGGCACTGATCCTGGCACAGATCCTGGCACAGCCCTGGCACAGCCCTGGCACTGATCCTGGCACAGCCCTGGCACTGATCCTGGCACAGATCCTGGCACTGATCCTGGCACTGATCCTGGCACTGATCCTGGCACAGCCCTGGCACTGATCCTGGCACTGATCCTGGCACTGATCCTGGCACAGCCCTGGCACAGCCCTGGCACTGATCCTGGCACTGATCCTGGCACTGATCCTGGCACAGATCCTGGCACAGATCCTGGCACTGATCCTGGCACAGATCCTGGCACAGCCCTGGCACAGCCCTGGCACAGATCCTGGCACAGATCCTGGCACTGATCCTGGCACAGATCCTGGCACAGATCCTGGCACAGCCCTGGCACAGATCCTGGCACTGATCCTGGCACAGATCCTGGCACAGATCCTGGCACAGCCCTGGCACAGATCCTGGCACAGATCCTGGCACAGCCCTGGCACAGCCCTGGCACAGATCCTGGCACAGATCCTGGCACAGCCCTGGCACAGCCCTGGCACTGATCCTGGCACAGCCCTGGCACAGCCCTGGCACAGATCCTGGCACTGATCCTGGCACTGATCCTGGCACAGATCCTGGCACAGATCCTGGCACAGATCCTGGCACAGCCCTGGCACAGATCCTGGCACTGATCCTGGCACAGATCCTGGCACAGATCCTGGCACAGCCCTGGCACAGATCCTGGCACAGATCCTGGCACAGATCCTGGCACAGATCCTGGCACAGCCCTGGCACAGATCCTGGCACAGATCCTGGCACAGCCCTGGCACAGCCCTGGCACTGATCCTGGCACTGATCCTGGCACAGCCCTGGCACAGATCCTGGCACAGATCCTGGCACAGATCCTGGCACAGCCCTGGCACAGATCCTGGCACAGATCCTGGCACTGATCCTGGCACAGCTCAGCACAGCCCTGGCACAGCCCTGGCACAGATCCTGGCACAGATCCTGGCACTGATCCTGGCACTGATCCTGGCACAGATCCTGGCACTGATCCTGGCACAGCCCTGGCACTGATCCTGGCACTGATCCTGGCACAGATCCTGGCACTGATCCTGGCACAGCCCTGGCACAGATCCTGGCACAGCCCTGGCACAGCCCTGGCACTGATCCTGGCACTGATCCTGGCACAGATCCTGGCACAGATCCTGGCACAGCCCTGGCACTGATCCTGGCACTGATCCTGGCACAGCCCTGGCACTGATCCTGGCACAGATCCTGGCACTGATCCTGGCACTGATCCTGGCACAGATCCTGGCACAGATCCTGGCACAGCCCTGGCACTGATCCTGGCACTGATCCTGGCACAGCCCTGGCACTGATCCTGGCACAGATCCTGGCACAGCCCTGGCACAGATCCTGGCAGAGCCCTCCAAGCGGGCACAGGAGCCATTCCCAACCTCATCCCAGCGGACTTGATCCCACAGTCACAGTCCCCACGGGATCAGCTCCCACGGGATCCATTCCCACGGGATCCATTCCCACGGGATCCATTCCCACGGGATCAGCTCCCACAGGATCCATTCCCACGGGATCCATTCCCACGGGATCCATTCCCATGGGATCAGCTCCCCATGGACGGGGCTGGAGCAGCTCCTGCTGTCCCGGCAGCTCCAGAGCTTTTCCATCCCTGCTCCATCCAACCCCAGCACCCAAATCCCCCCGGGATCTGCCAGGCCTGATCCCATTCCTTCATCCCATGGATCTGCCAGGCCTGATCCCATTCCTTCATCCCATGGATCTGCCAGGCCTGATCCCATTCCTGCTCTTCCCTGGGATCTGCCAGGCCTGATCCCATTCCTGCTCTTCCCCAGGATCTGCCAGGCCTGATCCCATTCCTGCTGTTCCCATGGATCTGCCAGGCCTGATCCCATTCCTGCTCTTCCCTGGGATCTGCCAGGCCTGATCCCATTCCTGCTCTTCCCTGGGATCTGCCAGGCCTGATCCCATTCCTGCTCTTCCCAGGATCTGCCAGGCCTGATCCCATTCCTGCTCTTCCCCAGGATCCCCGGACACGATCCCGATCCCAATCCCGATCCCGACAGGACCGGAGCAGCTGGAAGGAGGCCCCGGGGCCGGCTCTGACCCCGCACAGGGATCAGGTCGGATGCGGCTGCTGCGCATTCCCAGGAAATTCCAGCGGCTCCGGAGCCGCTGCCTGGGCGAGGCTGGAGCTCCATCTAGTGGGGCTGATCCACAGATCCCAACCGGATCCCGCAGCTCACGGATCCCAGCCGGGATCATCACAGCTGGGATCATTCCAATGGGGATCATCACAGCTGGGATCATCACAGCCGGGATCATCACAGCAAGGATCATTCCAGCCGGGATCATTCCAGCCGGGATCATCCCAACCGGGATCATTCCAACGGGGATCATCACAGCCGGGATCATCCCAACCGGCATCATCCCACCCTGGATCATCCCAACTGGGATCATTCCAGCCGGGATCATCACAACTGGGATCATTCCAACGGGGATCATCACAGCTGGGATCATCCCACCCTGGATCATCCCAACCGGGATCATCACAACCGGGATCATCCCACCCTGGATCATCCCACCCTGGATCATCCCAACCGGGATCATCACAGCAAGGATCATTCCAACCGGGATCATTCCAATGGGGATCATCCCACCCTGGATCATCCCACCCGGGATCATCCCAACCGGAACCATCCCAACCGGGATCATCCCACGCAGCTTCACCTCCCTCTGGATCCTCCAGATCTGTGCTGGGACAAGGATCCCCACAGAATCCACAGACAGGGATCCCCACGGAATCCAGACAGGGATCCTCTGGAATCCATAGACAGGGATTCCTATTGAATCCAGGGACAGGGATCCCCACGGAATCCACGAACAGGGATCCCCATGGCACACACGGACAGGGATCTCCATGGAATCCACAGACAGGGATCCCATGGAATCCACAGACAGGGATCCCCATGGAATCCACAGACAGGGATCCCCATGGCACACACGGACAGGGATCTCCATGGAATCCACAGACAGGGATCCCCTGGAATCCACAGACAGGGATCCCCTGGAATCCACAGACAGGGATCCCCATGCAATCCATGGACAGGGATCCCCTGGAATCCACAGACAGGGATCCCCTGGAATCCAGGGACAGGGATCCCCATGGAATCCAGGGACAGGGATCCCATGGAATCCACAGACAGGGATTCCCATAGAATCCACAGACAGGGATCCCATAGAATCCACAGACAGGGATCCCATGGAATCCACAGACAGGGATCCCCTGAAATCCACAGACAGGGGATCCCCTGGAATCCAGGGACAGGGATCCCATGGAATCCACAGACAGGGATTCCCATAGAATCCACAGACAGGGATCTCCATGGAATCCACAGACAGGGATCCCCTGGAATCCACAGACAGGGATTCCCATAGAATCCACAGACAGGGATCTCCATGGAATCCACAGACAGGGATCCCCTGGAATCCAGGGACAGGGATCCCCATGGAATCCATAGACAGGGATCCCCATGGAATCCACAGACAGGGATCCCCTGGAATCCAGGGACAGGGATCCCCATGGAATCCAGGGACAGGGATCCCATGGAATCCATGGACAGGGAACACACCAGCACCCACCAGGAGCGGGGCTCAGCAGCATCTCCAGACTTTGGGAACACTGGGAATGGATCCATGGGACATCATCCCCCTGAAGGATCCGGAATGGATCCATGGGCAGCCATTCCCCAGGAAGATCAGGAATGGATCCATGGGCAGCCATTCCCTGGGAACATTGGGAATGGATCCCTGGGCAGCCATTCCCTCCCCTGGAGGATCGGGATCAATGCAGACCCGATCCCGATCCCTGGTCCCGTGGCCGGTGGGAGATGCTGGGACCCCCCCAGATCCTGTCCAGAGCCAAAACCTCTCCCAGGGTTCCTCCTTCCCTTCTCCAGCCTCGAGTGTCCCGGGATCCGTGGCCGGGATCCATTGCTGGGATCCACAGTTGGGATCCATGGCTGGTGATCTGTGGCTGGGATCCACGGCCAGGATCCAGCCGAGGGATCCAGCGGGGTTTGTCCCCCCCTGGAGCTGGGGACCCCGTTCTGTGCCCCAAAGATCCCCAAAGGCCCCCAAAGGTCTCCAAAGGCCCTCAAAGGCCCCCAAAGATCCCCAAAGGTCCCCCCCAGCCCCCCCTGCTCACCTTGGCCATGAACTGTTTGTCCTTCTGGTCCAGGTTTGCCGTGGGGGCCACGTAATCCCTCCAGATCCTCAGCTTGCGCTCCTTGGCAAACCTGGGGACAGGGGACACGGGGCTGGGACACACGGAACAGCCCCGGGAGAGACCCAGGGGATCCCAGAAATCCCAGGGGATCCCAGCCTGGGTCAGCCACACGGGGCTGGGACACACGGAACAGCCCCGGGAGAGACCCAGGGGATCCCAGTGATCCCAGAGGATCCCAGCAATCCATGGGGATCCCAGTGATCCCAGGGGATCCCAGTGATTCCATCGATCCCAGCCCGGGTCAGCCACACGGGGCTGGGGGGGCTGGAGTCGCTCGGGACACCCCATGGATGCAACTGGGATCACTGGGATCAGTGGGATCAGAGGGATCAGCTGGGATCATTGGGATCAGCAGGGAATCACTGGGATCAGAGGGATCAGTGGGATCAGAGGGATCAGAGGGATCAGAGGGATCAGAGGGATCAGAGGGATCAGAGGGATCAGCTGGGATCAGAGGGATCACTGGGATCAGAGGGATCAGAGGGATCAGCAGGATCAGAGGGATCAGCGGGATCAGCGGGATCAGCGGGATCAGAGGGATCACTGGGATCAGCAGGGAATCACTGGGATCAGCAGGATCAGAGGGATCAGCAGGATCAGCGGGATCAGAGGGATCAGAGGGATCAGCGGGATCAGAGGGATCAGCGGGATCACTGGGATCAGCAGGATTACTGGGATCAGCAGGGATCAGCGGGATCACTGGGATTAGCAGGATCAGCTGGGATCAGCAGAATCAGCTGGGATCATTGGGATCAGCAGGATCAGCAGGGATCAGCGGGATCAGCAGGATCAGCTGGGATCAGCAGGATCAGAGGGATCAGAGGGATCAGCGGGATTAGAGGGATCAGCTGGGATCAGAGGGATCACTGGGATCAGCTGGGATCACCTGGGATCAGCTGGATCAGAGGGATCAGCGGGATCAGCAGGATCACTGGGATCAGAGGGATCAGCGGGATCAGCGGGATCAGCGGGATTAGCAGGATCAGCTGGGATCAGCAGGATCACTGCGATCAGAGGGATCAGCGGGATCAGCAGGGATCAGCAGAATCAGAGGGATCAGCAGGACCAGAGGGATCACTGGGATCAGCAGGGATCAGCGGGATCCCCTCCCCACCTCTCGGCCGCGCGCAGTTTGTCGGCGCCGCGGGTGTAGACGGCGATGGACCAATCCACACAGCGAGCAAAACCCTCCCGCAGCAGCAGCTCCGTGATGTTCCCATTCTGTGGGGAGCACGAGCATGGTCAGAGGATCCTCCAGGGATCAGCAGGATTCCCCAGGGTCAGCAGGATCCCCCAGGGTCAGCAGGATCCCCCAGGGATCAGCAGGATCCCCTCCTAGGGTCAGCAGGATCCCCCAGGGATCAGCAGGATCCCCCAGGGATCAGCGGGGTCCCCCAGGGATCAGCGGGATCCCCCAGGGGTCAGCAGGATCCCCCTGGGGTCAGCAGGATCCCCAAAGGGTCAGCAGGATCCCCCAGGGTCAGCAGGATTCCCCAGGGTCAGCAGGATCCCCAAAGGGTCAGCAGGATCCCCCAGGGTCAGCAGGATCCCCCAGGGTCAGCGGGATCCCCCAGGGTCAGCGGGATCCCCCCAGGGGTCAGTGAGATCACCCAGGGTCAGCAGGATTCCCCAGGGTCAGCAGGATCCCCCAGGGGTCAGTTAGATCACCCAGGGTCAGCAGGATTCCCCAGGGTCAGCAGGATCCCCCAGGGATCAGCGGGATCCCCCAGGGGTCAGTGAGATCACCCAGGGTCAGCAGCATCCCCAGGACCAGAGGATCCCCAGGATCAGAGGATCTCTGGGATCAGCAGCACCCCCAGGGGTCAGCAGGATCCCCAGGATCAGGGGATCCCTGGGATCAGCAGCACCCCCTGGGATCAGAGGATCCCCGGGATCAGGGGATTCCCAGGATCAGGGGATTCCCAGGATCAGCAGGATCCCCAGGATCAGCAGGATATCTGGGATTAGGGGATCCCCAGGATCAGCAGGAGCCCCAGGATCAGGGGATCCCCAGGATCAGAGGATCCCCAGGATCAGCAGCACCCCCAGGGGTCAGCAGGATCCCCAGGATCAGCAGGATCCCCGTGACCCCTGGCAGGCACCCCCTGTCCCTGGAGCGGCACTTGCCGGGTGCAGGATGGTGCCCAGGATCAGAGGATCCCCAGGATCAGCAGGATCTCTGTGATCAGAGGATCCCCAGGATCAGCAGGATCTCTGTGATCAGAGGATCCCCGGGATCAGCAGGATCTCTGTGATCAGAGGATCCCCAGGATCAGAGGATCCCCAGGATCAGAGGATCCCTGGGATCAGCAGGATCTCTGTGATCAGAGGATCCCCAGGACCAGAGGATCCCCAGGACCAGCAGCACCCCCGTGACCCCTGGCAGGCACCCCCCATCCCCCAAGCAGCACTTGCCGGGTGCAGGATGGTGCCCAGGATCAGAGGATCCCCAGGATCAGAGGATCCCCAGGATCAGCAGGATCCCCTGGGATCACCAGGATCCCCATGACCCTGCAGCAGGCACCCCCCGTCCCCCGAGCGGCACTTGCCGGGTGCAGGATGGTGCCCAGGATGTTCTGGTTGTGGCAGCTCTCCAGCACGATCTGCACGTCCCTCTGCAGCAGCCGCGACTCCGTGAAGAATTTGGCTTCGGCCGCGAACGGCTCCGGGACCTCGGCATCGGCCTCGCGCTTGAACGTGGGGCACTGCGGGAATGGGAACGGGAACATCGGGAATGGGAACGGGATGGGACCGGGAACATCGGGAATGGGAACGGGATGGGACCGGGAACATCAGGAACAGGCTGGGAAACCACTGGGGAGGAGAGACTGCCCCCATTCCCCGGCTCCAGGGGGGCTTCGGGGGCTGAAATCCGGGAATTTGTGTGAGGACAGAGCCCTCGGAATGTCCCAGGAAATGGGAACCAACTCCAGCCCTGGGAACCTGGAGAGGAACCTGGAGCTGCTGGAGAGAGCCCAGAGGAGACCCCAGAGCTGCTCCAGGCCTGGAGCCCCTCAGTTCCCAGGGATCCAGCCTGGGAGAGCTGGGAATGTTCCCCTGGAGAGGAGAAGGATCCAGGGAGAGCTGAGAGCCCCTGCAGGGCCTGAAGGGGCTCCAGGAGAGCTGGGAATGTTCCCCTGGAGAGGAGAAGGATCCAGGGAGAGCTGAGAGCCCCTGCAGGGCCTGAAGGGGCTCCAGGAGAGCTGGGAATGTTCCCCTGGAGAGGAGAAGGATCCAGGGAGAGCTGAGAGCCCCTGCAGGGCCTGAAGGGGCTCCAGGAGAGCTGCAGAGGGACTGGGACAGGGCTGCAGGGCCAGGAGCCAGGGAATGGCTGCCAGTGCCAGAGGACAGGGCTGGATGTTGGGATGTTGGGAATTGGGAATTGCTGGCTGGGCTGGAATTGCCAGAGCAGCTGGGGCTGCCCCTGGATCCCTGGCAGTGGCCAAGGGCAGGCTGGAGCCTGGGGCTGGGAGCAGCCTGGGCCAGTGGGAGGTGTGGGGGGCACTGGGGGGGTTTGGGGGTCTCTTCTATCCCAAACCATCCCGGGATTCCTGGACTTTTTGATCCTGATTAGTTTGTGGGAATTGGGCAGCAGGAATTGCACAGAGGGAACAGGACAGGAAGGAACTGGGAGAAGGGAATTGCACAGCGGGAATTGCACAGAGGGAATTGCACAGAGGGAATTGCACAGCGGGAATTGCAGCGGGAATTGCAGCGGGAATTGCAGCGGGAATTGCACAGGAAGGAATTGCAGCGGGAATTGCAGCAGGATTCGCAGCGGGATTCGCAGCGGGATTTGCACAGGAAGGAATTGCAGCGGGAATTGCAGCGGGAATTGCACAGGAAGGAATTGCAGCGGGAATTGCAGCGGGAATTGCAGCAGGAATTGCAGAGGGATTTGCAGCGGGAATTGCACAGGAAGGAATTGCAGCAGGAATTGCAGCGGGATTTGCAGCAGGAATTGCACAGGAAGGAATTGCAGCGGGAATTGCAGCAGGAATTGCACAGGAAGGAATTGCAGCGGGAATTGCAGCGGGAATTGCAGCGGGAATTGCACAGGAAGGAATTGCAGCGGGAATTGCAGCGGGAATTGCAGCGGGAATTGCAGCGGGATTTGCACAGGAAGGAATTGCAGCGGGAATTGCAGCAGGAATTGCAGCAGGAATTGCACAGGAAGGAATTGCAGCGGGATTTGCAGCAGGAATTGCACAGGAAGGAATTGCAGCAGGAATCGGGAACGGGCTCACCTTGATCCCCGAGAGCATGACAGTGACCAGGTAGAAGTCGGGCAGCAGCAGAGCTCTCACCACGCTGCCGTCACGAACGTGCTCGATGATGGCTGCGGACACAGGAGATCATCCCAACGGGGACATGGGGACACGGGACACGGGGATATGGGGACACGGGACACAGGGACATGGGGACATGGGGACACGGGGATATGGGGACACGGGGATATGGGGACATGGGGATATGGGGACATGGGGACACGGGGACATGGGGACATGGGGACATGGGGATATGGGGACACAGGGACATGGGAATATGGGGACATGGGGACACGGGGACATGGGGACACGGGAATATGGGGACATGGGAATATGGGGACACGGGAATATGGGGACACGGGGACACAGAGAATATGGGAATACAGGGACACAGTACACAGGGACAAGGGACACAAGGACATGGGACATGGGAGCATGACACAGGAATACAGGGACACAGGGATGTGAGGACACAGGGACACAGGAGAACGGGACACGGGGACAACACAGGGACACATGACCATGGGACAGGGGGACACAGGAACACAGGGATATGGGACACAGGGATATGGTGACACAGAGACACAGGGACATGGTGACACAGGGACACAAGAACACAGGGATATTGTGACACAGGGACATGGTGACACAGGGACACAGGGCCATGGGGATATGGTGACACAGGGACACAGGGACATGGTGACACAGGGACAGGGTGACACAGGGACAGGGCCATGGGGATATGGTGACACAGGGACAGGGTGACACAGGGACATGGTGACACAGGGACAGGGTGACACAGGGACAGGGTGACACAGGACACAGGGCCATGGGGATATGGTGACACAGGGACAGGGTGACACAGGACACAGGGCCACGTTACCATTGACAGGTTTCTGGTGCAGGGAGTCCACGAAGTGCCGGGGGTTCTCCAGGCTGTACTTGAGGTCGCGCACGGTGTGCGAGCCCGAGCCCTCGCTCCACATTCCCTTCTTGGCGCTGCGGGCCTGCTCCTCCAGCTCTGCCAGCCGGCTCTGCTCGGGGCTGCAGGACACGGAGCCTCCATCTCCATCCCCATCCCCATCCCCATCCCAACCCCTGCCAGCCAGCTCTGCTCGGGGCTGCAGGACACGGAGCCTCCGTCCCCATCCCCATCCCCATCCCCATCCCGAGCCTCCATCCCAACCCCTGCCAGCCAGCTCTGCTCGGGGCTGCGGCACACGGAGCCTCCATCTCCATCCCCATCCCCATCCCCATCCCGAGCCTCCATCCCAACCCCTGCCAGCCGGCTCTGCTCGGGGCTGGGGCACACGGAGCCTCCATCTCCATCCCCATCCCCATCCCGAGCCTCCATCCCAACCCCTGCCAGCCGGCTCTGCTCGGGGCTGCGGCACACGGAGCCTCCATCCCCATCCCCATCCCCATCCCAACCCCTGCCAGCCGGCTCTGCTCGGGGCTGCGGCACACGGAGCCTCCGTCCCCATCCCCATCCCGAGCCTCCAGCCCAACCCCTGCCAGCCCAGCCCAGCTCCTCCTGCCCCCTGGCACAGCAGGAACGCAGCGGGAACCCGGGGAAACCGAGGAACCCTTCCCGAGGAACCCTTCCCGAGGAACCCGGGGAACCTTTCCTGAGGAACCTGGGGAACCTGAGGAACCCTCCCTGAGGAACCCAGGGAACCCTTCCCGAGGAACCCAGGGAACCTGAGGAACCCCAGGAACCTTTCCTGAGGAACCTGAGGAACCCAAGGAACCCAAGGAACCCTTCCTTCCCAAAGCCACGGAACACCCCGGGAATGCCTGTGGGATGTGGGAGCTGAGGAGCAGGAGCTGCTCCAATGGCTGGGCCCCCAGAGCCAGGGATGGGGATTGGGATCAGGATCAGGATTGGGATGGGGATCAGGATTGGGATCGGGATCAGGATGGGGATCAGGATCAGGATTCGGATCAGGATTGGGATCAGGATCAGGATTGGGATCAGGATCAGGATGGGAGCTGTGCACGTACTTGTTGGCTCGGATCCCCTCCCGGCGGGAAGCCAATCCTTCGGCCACCAGGGACTCGGCGATGTTCTCACCACTGGTGTCTGGGAGAGAGGAGCAGGAGGGACATGGGAATGGGACAGAATTCCCAGTGATCCCAGGAAAGCAGTGCTGGAACAGCCCCAGAGCTCTCCTGGGGACACCACTGACCCCAGCCTGGGCTCCCTGGGCACTTCCAGGGCCTGACCCCCTTCCCATGGGGAAATTCCTGCTGCTGCCCACCCTGAGCCTGTCCTGATCCACCCTGAGCCTGTCCTGACCCATCCTGAGCCTGTCCTGGCCCACCCTGAGCCTGTCCTGGCCCATCCTGAGCCTGTCCTGGCCCATCCTGAGCCTGTCCTGGCCCATCCTGAGCCTGTCCTGGCCCATCCTGAGCCTGTCCTGGCCCATCCTGAGCCTGTCCTGGCCCACCCTGAGCCTGTCCTGGCCCACCCTGAGCCTGTCCTGGCCCATCCTGAGCCTGTCCTGGCCCATCCTGAGCCTGTCCTGGCCCATCCTGAGGCCGTTCCCTCTCCTCCTGTCCCTGTTCCTGCCAGCACAGCCCGACCCCCCGGCTGTCCCCTCCTGCCAGGGACTTGTGCAGAGCCACAAGGTCCCCCTGATCCCCCTTTGCTCCAGGCTGAGCCCCTTCCCAGCTCCCAGAGCTCTTCCTGGGGCTCCAGAACCTTCCCAGCTCCCAGAGCTCTTCCTGGGGCTCCAGAACCTTCCCAGCTCCCAGAGCTCTTCCTGGGGCTCCAGAACCTTCCCAGCTCCCAGAGCTCTTCCTGGGGCTCCAGAACCTTCCCAGCTCCCACAGCTCTTCCTGGGGCTCCAGAACCTTCCCAGCTCCCACAGCTCTTCCTGGGGCTCCAGAACCTTCCCAGCTCCGTTCCCTGGACACCTCCATCCCCTCCAGGGCTCTCCTGGCAGGAGGGGCCCGGAGCTGTCCCCAGGATTCCAGGGGGTCCCTCAGCAGGGCCAGCACAGGGGACAGTCCCTGCCCCGGGCTGTGCCCACCCTGGGGCTGCCCCAGCCCGGGTCCATCGGCCTCCTGCCCCCCTGGCCCCTCTGGGCTCGTGTCCCCCCAGGGCCTTTCCCATTTTCCAGCCCCTGTGCCCAGCCTGGAGCGCTCCAGGGCAGCTCCTGCCCCTCGGCCTGGCCATCCCTCACCCTGTGGCCTCATCCCAGGTCCCCATCCCACCCTCCCATCCCGCAGCTGCTGCAGGGAACTGTCCCAGCATTCCCACGTTAATGGAGTTTAAACCCTGATAAATTCCAGCAGGAAACGTTTCCAGCCTCATTTCTCCCACCGGCGCCGCTCCCGGCTGGGCTGGAGCTGGGAGGGACGGGGACGGCACCGGGAGAGGCCCCGGAAGGAGCCGATATCCAAACCCATCCCAACCATTCCCAACATCATTCCTGACACATCCAAACCCATCCCAACATCATTCCTGACACATCCAAACCCATCCCAAAATCATTCCTGACACATCCAAACCCATCCCAACATCATTCCCAACATCATTCCCAACATCCAAACCATTCCCAACACATCCAAACCCATCCCAACATCCAAACCCAACATCCAAACCCATCCCAACATCATTCCTGACACATCCAAACCCATCCCAACATCATTCCTGACACATCCAAACCATTCCCAGCCTCATTCCTGACACATCCAAACCCATCCCAAAATCATTCCTGACACATCCAAACCCATCCCAAAATCATTCCTGACACATCCAAACCCATCCCAAAATCATTCCTGACACATCCAAACCCATCCCAACATCATTCCCAACATCATTCCCAACATCCAAACCATTCCCAACATCCAAACCATCCCCAGCCTCATTCCAAACATCCAAACCATTCCCAACATCATTCCCAACACATCCAAACCCATCCCAACATCCAAACCCATCCCAACATCATTCCCAACATCCAAACCCATCCCAGCCTCATTCCTGACACATCCAAACCTATCCCAACACATCCAAACCATTCCCAACATCCAAACCCATCCCAACATCATTCCCAACATCATTCCCAACATCCAAACCCTTCCCAGCCTCATTCCCAGACCCAACTTTTCCTGGGAATCCTCCCATCCCTGAATTTCCCAGAAAACCTCCCATCCCAGCTTTTCCCAGGAAACTCACAGCCTCACTTTTTCCTGGGAAACCCTCCCATCCTGGCTTTTCCTGGGAAACTTCTCATCCCAACTTTTCCCAGGAATCCTCTCAGACCCAGTTTTTCCTGGAAAACCTCCCATCCCAGCTTTTCCCAGGAATTCCCTCATCCCAGCTTTTCCCAAGAATTCCCCCATCCTCACCTTTTCCCAGGAATCCCCATCCCAGCTTTTCCCAGGAATCCTCATCCTCACCTTTTCCCAGGAATCCCCATCCTCACCTTTTCCCAGGAATTCCCATCCTCACCTTTTCCCAGCTTTTCCCATCCTCACCTTTTCCCAGGAATTCCCCCATCCTCACCTTTTCCCAGGAATTCCCCCATCCTCACCTTTTCCCAGGAATTCCCCCATCCTCACCTTTTCCCAGGAATTCCCCCATCCTCACCTTTTCCCAGCTTTTCCCATCCTCACCTTTTCCCAGGAATTCCCCCATCCTCACCTTTTCCCAGGAATCCCCATCCTCACCTTTTCCCAGGAATTCCCCCATCCCAGCTTTTCCCATCCTCACCTTTTCCCAGGAATTCCCCCATCCCAGTTTTTCCCAGGAATTCCCATCCTCACCTTTTCCCAGGAATCCCCATGCTCACCTTTTCCCAGGAATTCCCATCCCAGTTTTTCCCAGGAATCCCCATCCTCACCTTTTCCCAGGAATTCCCATCCCAGCTTTTCCCAGGAATTCCCCCATCCCAGCTTTTCCCAGCTTTTCCCATTCTCACCTTTTCCCAGGAATCCTCATCCTCACCTTTTCCCAGGAATCCCCATCCTCACCTTTTCCCAGGAATTCCCATCCTCACCTTTTCCCAGGAATTCCCCCATCCCAGCTTTTCCCAGCTTTTCCCATCCTCACCTTTTCCCAGGAATCCCCATCCTCACCTTTTCCCAGGAATCCTCATCCCCAGCTTTTCCCAGGAATTCCCCCATCCCAGTTTTTCCCAGGAATCCTCATCCCCAGTTTTTCCCAGGAATCCTCATCCTCACCTTTTCCCAGGTACACCATCCCGTACTCGCGGCCCTGGGGGGTTTTGTACTCCACGGTGAAGCAAACCTCCTTCCCGATCAGCTTCTTCCGCAGGAATTCCCGGGCTGGGAAGCCCCAGGGCTGTGGGAGGGAAGAGCCCTGAGCCTCGGGATTCCCAAATTCCCGGCAGATCCCGCTCTCCTCCCCAGGAACCAACTCCCCCCCAAAGGGATCCCGGGAGCTTTCCCAGCTCCCCAAAACCGGGAAAGCTCCGGGAGCAGCCCCAATTCCCTGGATGGGCCGAGGGCAACTTCCCGGGAGCTGCTGGGGCTGGGAGGGAAAGGGATGAGAACAGAGGGAGCAGAGGGGTGGGAAAAGAGGGAGCAGAGGGGTGGGAAAAGAGGGAACAGAGGGATGGGAACGGAGGGAACAGAGGGATGGGAACGGAGGGAACAGAGGGATGGGAACGGAGGGATGGGAGCAGCCAGGAGCAGAGGAATGAGCCCAGCAGGAGCAGCAGGATGATCCCGGCAGGATGATCCCAGCAGGATGGGAGCAGAGGGATGGGAGCAGAGGGATGATCCCGGCAGGATAAGCCCAGAAGGATGATCCCAGCAGGATGATCCCAGTGGGATGGGAGCAGCAGGATGATCCCAGTGGGATGGAAGCAGAGGGATGATCCCAGCAGGATGATCCCAGTGGGATGATCCCAGCAGGATGATCCCAGCAGGATGGAAGCAGAGGGATGATCCCAGCAGGAGCAGCAGGATGATCCCGGCAGGATGATCCCAGCAGGATGGGAGCAGCCAGGAGCAGAGGGATGGGAGCAGAGGGAGCAGAGGGATGATCCCAGTGGGAGCAGCAGGATGATCCCGGCAGGATGATCCCGGCAGGATGATCCCGGCAGGATGATGATCCCGGCAGGATGATGATCCCGGCAGGATGATGATCCCGGCAGGATGATGATCCCAGCCGGGAGCTGCGGGCTCTCCCAGCCCCACGCCGGGCACGGGAGGCTCCGGAGCGGCTCCGTTGGTTCCCGGTGCGCGCTCCCGGGCGCGCTCCCGCTGCAGCGCGGGTGGGCGGGAGCGCGGCCGGAGGTGGGAACATGACGCGCTCATAAACAATTAGCACAATTAGCGGGGCTGACAGGCGTCACTTTGGCACAGAGTGACATTTAGAGGCTCTTTGGAAGACAAAACTCCCCAGGGAGAGCAATTATCTGTCAGCGCTGCTCCCGCCGCCCCCGGCCCGCGGGAGGGGGAACCGGGTGGGACCGCCCCGTGTGCCCCAAACCATCCCCCAAAACATCCCACATGTCCTAAAACATCCCCAAACCATCCCAAAACCATCCCAAAACCATCCCCTGTGTGCCCCAAACCATCCCCTGTGCCCCAAACCATCCCCCAAAACATCCCACATGTCCTAAAACATCCCCAAACCATCCCAAAACCATCCCAAAACCATCCCCTGTGTGCCCCAAACCATCCCCAAACCATCCCAAAACCATCCCCTGTGTGCCCCAAACCATCCCCAAACCATCCCAAAACCATCCCCTGTGTGCCCCAAACCATCCCCAAACCATCCCCTGTGCCCCAAAACATCCCCCAAAACATCCCACATGTCCCAAAACCATCCCAAAACCATCCCAAAACCATCCCCCAAAACATCCCACATGTCCTAAAACATCCCAAAACCATCCCCTGTGTGCCCCAAACCATCCCCCATGTCCCAAACCATCCCCTAAAACCATCCCACATCCCCAAACCATCCCCAAACCATCCCCTGTGCCCCAAACCATCCCCCAAAACATCCCACATGTCCCAAAACATCCCCAAACCATCCCCAAACCATCCCCAAACCATCCCCAAACCATCCCAAAACCATCCCCAAACCATCCCAAAACCATCCCCTGTGTGCCCCAAACCATCCCCTGTGCCCCAAACCATCCCCCAAAACATCCCACATGTCCCAAAACCATCCCAAAACCATCCCAAACCATCCCCAAACCATCCCCTGTGCCCCAAACCATCCCCCAAACCATCCCCAAACCATCCCCTGTGCCCCAAACCATCCCCCAAACCATCCCCTGTGCCCCAAACCATCCCCCAAAACATCCCACATGTCCCAAAACATCCCCAAACCATCCCCAAACCATCCCCAAACCATCCCCCATGTCCCAAACCATCCCCAAACCATCCCACGTCCCCCAAAACCATCCCCTGTGTGCCCCAAACCATCCCCTAAAACCATCCCACATCCCCAAACCATCCCCCAAACCATCCCCCGTGCCCCAAACCATCCCCAAACCATCCCACATCCCCCCAAACCATCCCCAAACCATCCCCAAACCATCCCACGTCCCCCAAAACCATCCCCTGTGTGCCCCAAACCATCCCCTAAAACCATCCCACATCCCCAAACCATCCCCCAAACCATCCCCCGTGCCCCAAACCATCCCCAAACCATCCCACATCCCCCCAAACCATCCCCAAACCATCCCCAAACCATCCCACGTCCCCCAAAACCATCCCGAGCCCCCCCGAGCCCCCCGTGCCCCCCAGGTGCAGAAGGAGAGGATTCCCCCAAATCCCCCCTGGGGCTGGGGCAGCACTGGGGGTCCCTGGCAGCACCGGGGGGGGGTCCCAGGACAGCACTGGGGGGGGTCTGGGCAGCACTGGGGGGGTCCCAGGACAGCACTGGGGGGTCCCTGGCAGCACCAGGGGGGGTCCCAGGGGGGGTCCCATAGCACTGGGGGTCCCATGGCACCGGGGGTCACCGGGGGGGTCACTGGGGGGGTCACTGGGGGGTCCCATGGCACCGGGGGTCACCGGGGGGGTCACTGGGGGGTCACTGGGGGGTCACCGGGGGGGTCACCGGGGAGGTCACCGGGGAGGTCCCATGGCACCGGGGGTCACCGGGGGGGGTCACCGGGGGGGTCACCGGGGGGGTCAGGGCAGCACCAGGGGGTCCCGGGCAGTACCGGGGGGGTCACCGGGGGGGTCACCAGGGGGGTCACCAGGGGGGGTCCCATGGCACCAGGGGGGTCACCGGGGGGGTCACCGGGGGGGTCACCGGGGGGGGGGGGGTCACCGGGGGGGTCACTGGGGGGGGGGTCACTGGGGGGGGGTCACTGGGGGGTCACCGGGGGGGTCCCATGGCACCGGGGGGGTCACCGGGGGGGTCCCGGTCACACTCACCTCGTCAGGGCTGTCCCTGGCCTCGGGCTGGCTGGGGGCCGCACGCCGGGCCAGGCTCCCTGCCCGGATGTTGCTGAGGTTGATCTGACGCTCGGGGGGGGGACCCCCACGGGGCTGACCCCGAACGATGATGGCACAGCCAGACAGCACCTGGGGGGACACAGGGGACAGGGGGGTCACAGACTGTCCCCAATGGTGACACAGAGGGGTCACAGACTGTCCCCAATGGTGACACAGGGGGTCACAGACTGTCCCCAGTGATGGCACAGCCAGACAGCACCTGGGGGGACACAGGGGGGACAGGGGGGGACAGGAGGGGTCACAGACTGTCCCCAGTGATGGCACAGCCAGACAGCACCTGGGGGACACAGGGGACACAGGGGGGGACAGGAGGGGTCACAGACTGTCCCCAGTGATGGCACAGCCAGACAGCACCTGGGGGACACAGGGGGGACAGGGGGAGTCAGGGGGTGTCCCCAGTGATGGCACAGCCAGACAGCACCTGGGGGACACAGGGGACAGGGGGGGACAGGAGGGGTCACAGACTGTCCCCAATGGTGACACAGGGGGTCACAGACTGTCCCCAGTGATGGCACAGCCAGACAGCACCTGGGGGACACAGGGGACAGGGGGGGACAGGAGGGGTCACAGACTGTCCCCAATGGTGGCACAGCCAGACAGCACCTGGGGGACAGGAGGGGACACAGGGGGGTCACAGACTGTCCCCAATGGTGGCACAGCCAGACAGCACCTGGGGGACACAGAGGGGACAGGGGGGGTCACAGGGGGGTCACAGACTGTCCCCAATGGTGACACAGGGGGGTCACAGACTGTCCCCAGTGATGGCACAGCCAGACAGCACCTGGGGGGACAGGAGGGGACAGGGGGAGTCAGGGGGTGTCTCCAGGGACAGGGGGGCTCAGGGGGTGTCCCCGGGGACAGGGAGGGCTCAGGGGGTGTCCCCAATGGTGACAGGGGGTTCAGGGGGTGTCCCCAATGGGGACAGGGGGGCTCAGGGGGTGTCCCCAGGGACAGGGGGGCTCAGGGGGTGTCCCCAATGGTGACAGGGGGTTCAGGGGGAGTCCCCAGGGACAGGGGGGGTTCAGGGGGTGTCCCCGGGGACAGGGGGGGTTCAGGGGGTGTCCCCAGGGACAGGGGGGGCTCAGGGGGTGTCCCCGGGGACAGGGGGGGTTCAGGGGGTGTCCCCAGGGACAGGGGGGGTTCAGGAGGTGTCCCCAGGGACAGGGGTGGCTCGGGGGGTGTCCCCAGGGACAGGGGGGGCTCAGGGGGTGTCCCCAGCCCGGCAGTGCAGGGTGGGATGAGCACAGACAGGGGACACTGCACGGACACACGGAATTCCAGGGATGAGCTCGGCCCCACCGAGGGGCGCAGGGCAGGAGCTGGAAATGAGGGATGGGACCAAAATCCTGGGGGGACCCTGCCCCTGTCCCCACCTGCAGAGCTGCCCCAGCCCTGGGGACACAGCAGCAGCACCTGGAGCTGCTGGAGAGAGCCCAGAGGAGACCCCAGAGCTGCTCCCAGAGCCCCTCAGTTCCCAGGGATCCAGCCTGGGAGAGCTGGGAACGTTCCCCTGGAGAGGAGAAGGATCCAGGGAGAGCTTCCAGAACATTCCAGGGCCCCTGAAGGGGCTCCAGGAGAGCTGGGAATGTTCCCCTGGAGAGGAGAAGGATCCAGGGAGAGCTGAGAGCCCCTGCAGGGCCTGAAGGGGCTCCAGGAGAGCTGCAGAGGGACTGGGACAGGGCTGCAGGGCCAGGAGCCAGGGAATGGCTGCCAGTGCCAGAGGACAGGGCTGGATGTTGGGATGTTGGGAATTGGGAATTGCTGGCTGGGCTGGAATTGCCAGAGCAGCTGTGGCTGCCCCTGGATCCCTGGCAGTGGCCAAGGGCAGGCTGGAGCCTGGGGCTGGGAGCAGTGGGGGGCACTGGGGGGTTTGGGGGTCCCTCAGAGCTCACCTGGGGTCACCTCTGGGCACCACGGAGCATTTGGAAAATCAGGATTTTACTCCTGGTGCTTCCCAGACGCTCCCAGGGCTCCCTCACCCCCCCAGCCCCAACATTCCCCCAGCAGGGCTGGGATCCGGAGATCCCCCTGATCCTGGGATCTCCACAGGGATCTCCCTGCTCCTGGGATCTCCCTGCTCCCTGAGGATCTCCCTGGGATCTCCCTGGGATCCCCCTGGGATCTCCCTGCCCCCAGAGCTGTTTCCAACCCCTGTCCCAGCTCCCCACACCCCGGAACCCCCAGGGACATTCCTGGGGTCCCCAACCCCTCCAGCCCCGTTCTCAGGACACCAGATCCCCCTGGAATGAGCCCCCCGAGCCCACCCCGAGGCTCTGGGTGCCCCCCTGAGGCTCTGGGTGCCCCCCCCGAGGCTCTGGGTGCCCCCCGAGCCCACCCCAAGGCTCTGGGTGCCCCCCCGAGGCTCTGGGTGCCCCCCGAGCCCACCCCAAGGCTCTGGGTGCCCCCCCAAGGCTCTGGGTGCCCCCCTGAGGCTCTGGGTGCCCCCCCCGAGGCTCTGGGTGCCCCCCGAGCCCACCCCGAGGCTCTGGGTGCCCCCCTGAGGCTCTGGGTGCCCCCCCGAGGCTCTGGGTGCCCCCCGCACCCCCTGGAGCCGTGGCAGAGCCCCAGGCACCCCCAGAGCGCTCCCAGCGCTCTGTAATTAACGACTCGGCGGTCTCCTGGCTGTAATTAACCCCGAGCTGTAACGAACCGGGCACGGGGGGTGCTGGAGCCCGGCCCCTGGAGCCCCCCTGGGATCCCTGGAGGAGCTGCTCTGTGTTCTGGGGTCACTGGGGTGCTCTGGGGGGGATTTTCCATCCCCCAGGACCCCCTGCTCCATGTTTTGGGGTCACTGGGGTGCTCTGGGGGGGATTTTCCATCCCCAGGACCCCCTGCTCCGTGTTTTGGGGTCACTGGGGTGCTCTGGGGTGATTTTCCATCCCCCAGGACTCCCTGCTCCATGTTTTGGGGTGCTCTGGGGGGGATTTTCCATCCCCCAGGACCCCCTGCTCCGTGTTTTGGGGTCACTGGGGTGCTCTGGGGGGGATTTTCCATCCCCCAGGACCCCCTGCTCCGTGTTCTGGGGTGCTCTGGGGGGGATTTTCCATCCCCCAGGACCCCCTGCTCCATGTTTTGGGGTCACTGGGGGGATTTTCCATCCCCCAGGACCCCCTGCTCCGTGTTTTGGGGTGCTCTGGGGGGGATTTTCCATCCCCCAGGACCCCCTGCTCCATGTTTTGGGGTCACTGGGGGGATTTTCCATCCCCCAGGACCCCACAGAGGGGTCCCAAGCCCCGAGTGCCACCCACACGTGTGGGGACACCGGCCCCGCTGTCCCTGTCCCACCCCAGGTGCCACCTGCCCCAGGCAGGGCTCCAGCAGAGAAATTTGGGTTTAAACCAGGCTGAATCAGGTCTGGAGAAGGGAGGGGACACAGGGACAGGGACAGGGACACGGCACCAGAGCAGGGAACCCAAACCCCACACCCAGAGCTGCCCCTGGGGGCACAAAGGGTTAAAAATCCTGACAGGAGAAGGGGGAAAATTCCTGGGGAGGGATCTGAGCACCCCGAAATCACCCTGGGGACCCCCATGGGGGCACAAACAGCCAGGGGAGGGATCTGAGCACCCCGAAATCCTGCTGGGGACCCCCATGGGGCACAAACAGCCAGGGGAGGGTTCTGAGCACCCCAAAATCCTGCTGGGGACCCCCCTGGGGCACAAACAGCCAGGGGAGGGGTCTGGACACCCCAAAATCCTGCTGGGGACCCCCATCCCCGTGGGGCACAGGCAGGGGAGGGATCTGAACACCCCAAAATCCCACTGGGGACCCCCGTGGGGCACAAACAGCCAGGGGAGGGGTCTGGACACCCCAAAATCCTGCTGAGGACGCCCATCCCTGTAGGGCACAGCCAGGGGAGGGCTCTGAGCACCCCAAAATCCGCGGGCTGGGCAGGAGCCACACGTGGCACGGGGACAGTGCCAGGCCCAGCTCCGGTGTCCCCAAAGCCGGAGCTCGGAGCTCCAGCGGCCACCCCAAACCCCGGCAGCCCCGGGCAGGGTCCCGGTGTCCGTTCCCGCACCCCCAAACCCGGGGGATCCATCCCGACACCCCCGTGCTGCCATCCCGGACTCGCAGGGTCCGTCCCCGGTGTCCCCAGCCCGGTGACAGCCGGGACAAGGGCTGGGATCCCCCCGGACCCCCCCGGATCCCCCCGGATCCGGTGACAGCCGGGACAAGGGCTGGGATCCCCCCGGATCCCCCCGGATCTCCCGGGAACCCCGCAGGCTCCGGGGACACGGCAGGGACCGGGCTGGGGCGGGACACGGCACCGGGACACGGGGGACGGACCGAACCCGACCGACCTTCGCTCTCCCGGGCCCCGCTGCCGGCGCACGTGGGGACCGGACCGGGGACACCGGGGACACCGGGGGGACCCTTCCCGGGGACACCGGGGGACCCTTCCCGGGGACACCGGGGGACCCTTCCCGGGGACACCGGGGGGACCCTTCCCGGGGACACCGGGGGGTCCTTTCCCGGGGACACCGGGGGGTCCTTTCCCGGGGACACCGGGGGGACCCGTCCCGGGGACACCGGGGGTCCCTTCCCGGGGACACCGGGGGGACCCTTCCCGGGGACACCGGGGGTCCCCATCCCCGCGCTCTGCCCGTGCGGACCCGGGCCGGGGCTCGGGGATCCCGCCCGGCCCGCGGGGATGTCCCGGGAAGGGGAAGCACGTGCGGCACCCCCGGGACGGCCCCGCCGCTCCTCGGGGCTCCGGGACCGCCGGTCCCGCCCGGGACACCGAGCCCGTCCTGCCCCAGCCCGGTACCGGGACGGTGCCGGGACAGCGGGGGGAGCCCAGCCCGGTGCCGGGACAGCGGGGGGAGCCCAGCCCGGTACCGGGACAGCGGGGGGAGCCGAGCCCGGTACCGGGACAGCGGGGGGAGCCGAGCCCGGTCCCGGGACAGCGGGGGGAGCCCAGCCCGGTACCGGGACGGCGGGGGGAGCCCAGCCCGGTACCGGGACAGCGGTGGGAGCCGAGCCCGGTACCGGGACGGCGGGGGGAGCCCAGCCCGGTACCGGGACAGCGGCGGGGGAAGCCGCGCGGGGCCCGCGGGCTGCGGACGGTAACGGGTCCGTAACGGCCGCGGGAAGGGACCGGGGAGCACCGGAGGGGCTGCAGCGGAGCCGGGGCACCGCGGGGAACGGACGGGCTCCCGGCTCCCGGGCAGCGAGGCGGGGGAGCGGAGCGCGGTCCCGGAGCAGCCAGCGGGAGCCGGGGGTCCCCGGTGAGAGGAGCGGCGGGCACAGCCCTTACCATCTTGACGATGCCGCGCTGGACGACGGGCGGCGGCGCGGAGCCGGGCTGGCCGGGGTTGGCCGCGGAGGCCATGGCGGGGCCGGGTCGGGCGCGGGCGGCGGGAGCGCGGCGGGGCCCGGGGCGAGCGCGGAAGGGACCGCGGGGCGGGGCCGGGGCGGCGGGAGGAGGGGGGCGTGGCCTCCGCTCGGCCCCGCCCCCCTCGCGGCCGGCGGCCAACGGGCGGCCGCTCCCGCCGCGCGCGCCGCCCCGCCCCCCCGCGCCTCGGCCAATAGCGGCGCGCGGGCGGTGACGTCACGGGCGGCGCGGCCCCGCCCGGCCCGGCGCGCGGGAGGGGGGGCGGGACTTCCGGGGCGCGCGGCGCCAGGGACACGTCGGCAAAGGCCGCCCGCGCGCACACGTGGCCTCGAGCACCGCCGGGGGCGGGGACACACTGGGACACGCCCCCTTCCTGGCCATGGGGGCGGGGACACACAGGGACACGCCCCTTTCCTAACCATGAGGGCGGGGACACACAGGGACACGCCCCCTTCCTGGCCATGAGGGTGGGGACACACAGGGACACGCCCCCTTCCTGTTCCTGGGGGTGGGGACACACAGGGACACGCCCCCCTTACTGCCATGAGGGTGGGGACACACAGGGACACGCCCCCTTCCTGGCCATGAGGGTGGGGACACACAGGGACACGCCCCCTTCCTGGCCATGAGGGCGGGGACACACAGGGACACGCCCCTTTCCTGGCCATGAGGGTGGGGACACACAGGGACACGCCCCCTTCCTGGCCATGAGGGCGGGGACACACAGGGACACGCCCCTTTCCTGACCATGAGGGCGGGGACACACAGGGACACGCCCCTTTTCAGGCTCATGGGGGCGGGGACACACAGGGACACGCCCCTTTTCAGGCTCATGGGGGCGGGGACACACAGGGACACGCCCCTTTCCTGGCCACGAGGGCGGGGACACACAGGGACACGCCCCCTTCCTGGCCATGAGGGCGGGGACACACAGGGACACGCCCCCTTCCTGCTCCGGGGGGTGGGGACACACAGGGACACGCCCCTTTCCTGTTCCTGGGGGTGGGGACACACAGGGACACGCCCCCTTCCTGTTCCTGGGGGTGGGGACACACAGGGACACGCCCCCTTCCTGGCCATTAGGGCGGGGACACACAGGGACACGCCCCCTTCCTGCTCCTGAGGGCGGGGACACACAGGGACACGCCCCCTTCCTGCTCCTGGGGGAGGGGCCACAGAGGGACACGCCCCTTTTGTCACCGGAGCGCCCAGAGGGGACCCCCGGGACCGGGCTGGGCTGGGGCTGGGGGCCCGGGGGAGCGGGGATCCCCCTGGACATTCCCATGGGATCGGGGATCCCCCTGGACATTCCCATGGGATCGGGGACCCCCTGGACAGTTCCATGGGATCGGGGACCCCCAGGACATTCCCATGGGATCGGGGATCCCCCTGGACATTCCCATGGGATCGGGGATCCCCCAGGACAGTTCCATGGGATCGGGGATCCCCCAGGACAGTTCCATGGGATCGGGGATCCCCCTGGACAGTTCCATGGGATCGGGGATCCCCCAGGACATTCCCGTGGGGAACGGGGACCCCCCAGTGCGGCCCCAGTGGGGTCAGCAGGGAGGGTCCCCCGGCACTGAGCGGGCTCTCCGTGACACCCCCGTGACACCCCCGTGACACCCCCGTGACACCCCCGTGACACCCCCGGTCCCCCCCGTGACACCCCCGTGACACCCCCGGT
This sequence comes from Poecile montanus, assembly GCA_038429875.1. NCBI lineage: Eukaryota > Metazoa > Chordata > Aves > Passeriformes > Paridae > Poecile > Poecile montanus. Next base: position 1,421,597 of record CM076502.1, read on the forward strand.
CCCCCCCGGTCCCCCCCGTGACACCCCCGGTCCCTCCCGTGACACCCCCGGTCCCCCCGTGACACCCCCGGTCCCCCCCGTGACACCCCCGGTCCCCCCCGGTCCCCCCCGTGACACCCCCGGTCCCTCCCGTGCCCGGCCGGAGCCCCGGGGCCGCCGGAGCCTCCCGGTGCCGCTGCCAGCCCGGACCCGGCGGGGTTTGGGGGGAGAACGGGGGGAAACGGGACCCCGAGAGCCGCGGGGTGAAACCCCCGAGCGGGGGAGGGATCGGGGCACACCTGGAGGGATCGGGGCACACCTGGGGAGGGATCGGGGCACACCTGGGGAGGGATCAGGGCACACCTGAGGGGATCAGGGCACACCTGGGGGGATCGGGGCACACCTGGGGAGGGATCGGGGCACACCTGGAGGGATCAGGGCACACCTGGGGGGATCGGGGCACACCTGAGGGGATCAGGGCACACCTGGGGAGGGATCAGGGCACACCTGGGGGGATCGGGGCACACCTGGGGGGATCAGGGCACACCTGAGGGGATCGGGGCACACCTGGAGGGATCGGGGCACACCTGGGGAGGGATCGGGGCACACCTGGGGAGGGATCAGGGCACACCTGAGGGGATCGGGGCACACCTGGGCAGGGATCAGGGCACACCTGGGGCAGGGATCGGGGCACACCTGGGGGGGGATCGGGGCACACCTGAGGGGATCGGGGCACACCTGGGCAGTGTTCGGGGCACACCTGGGGGGATCAGGGCACACCTGAGAGGGATCGGGGCACACCTGAGGGGATCGGGGCACACCTGGAGGGATCGGGGCACACCTGGGGAGGGATCGGGGCACACCTGGAGGGATCGGGGCACACCTGGGGAGGGATCGGGGCACACCTGGGGGGATCGGGGCACACCTGGGGGGGGATCGGGGCACACCTGAGGGGATCGGGGCACACCTGGGCAGTGTTCGGGGCACACCTGGGGGGATCAGGGCACACCTGAGAGGGATCGGGGCACACCTGAGGGGATCGGGGCACACCTGGAGGGATCGGGGCACACCTGGGGAGGGATCAGGGCACACCTGGGGAGGGATCGGGGCACACCTGGAGGGATCGGGGCACACCTGGGGAGGGATCGGGGCACACCTGGAGGGATCAGGGCACACCTGGAGGGATCGGGGCACACCTGGGGAGGGATCGGGGCACACCTGGAGGGATCGGGGCACACCTGGAGGGATCGGGGCACACCTGGGGAGGGATCGGGGCACACCTGGAGGGATCGGGGCACACCTGGAGGGATCGGGGCACACCTGGGGAGGGATCGGGGCACACCTGGAGGGATCGGGGCACACCTGGGCAGGGATCTATTCCCCCCGGTCCCCTCGGGACCATCCCCGGGTCATCCCGGTTCATTTCCCCCGATCCCTGCGGATTTTCCGATGTTTCCCCACCCCCGTTCTCCGTGTCCCGGGGCAGCCCCCGCCCCTTTCCCGGGGGTCCCGGGGGTCCCGGGGGTCCCGCTCCAGGATTCCTCTGCCCTGCCTGTGCCAGAGTCTCCCGATCCACCAGGATTCCCCTTCCCTCTCTCTCTCCCTGCCCTCCACAGCCTCCCGCCGCTCCCCCTCCTCTCCTGCTTTTCCCTCATCTCCGCCTTTTTGATGCTCGTTTATTCATTTCTGGGATTTCTCCCCGTTTTTAACACCCGGCCCCTGACCGAGGACAGGAAATCTCTGCCCAAATCCTGCCGGGGCAGCTGGATTCCTCCTTTCCTCCTTTCCTCCTTTCCTCCTTCCCTCCTTCACTCCTTCCCTTCTTTCCTCCCTCACTCTTTTCCTATTTTCCTCTTTCATCTTCCCTCTTTCCTCCTTTCTTCCTTTCCTCCTTTCCTCTTTCTTCCTTTCCTCCTTTCATCTTTCCTCCTTTCCTCCTTTCCTCTTTCCTCCTTTCCTCCTTTCCCCATTTCCTCCTTTCCTCCTTTCCTCCTTTCCTCCCTCCCTCCTTCCCTTCTTTCCTCCTTTCCTCTTTCATCTTTCCTCCTTTCCTTTCTTCCTTTCCTCATTTCCTCCTTTCCTCTTTCTTCATTTCCTCCTCTCCTTCTTTCCTCCTTTACTCTTTTCCTATTTTCCTCTTTTCCTCTTTCATCTTCCCCCTTTCCTCCTTTCTTCCTTTCCTCCTTTCCTTTTTCCTCTTTCCTTCTTTCCCCCATTTCCCCGTTCTCATTTATTCATTTCTGGGATTTCTCCCCGTTTTTAACACCCGGCCCCTGACCGAGGACAGGAAATCTCTGCCCAAACCCTGCCGGGGGCAGCTGGATTATCCCAATCCATGGAATTCCCGGGCCAAATCCTCCCCATGTCCCGCCTGGCAGCTGCATCCCACCGGGATGAATCCTCCAAACCCCCGAATTGCCTCTTTTAGCCCGAATCCCTCAATAATCATCGTTTTGATGGAGAGGAGACTGGGATGGTGGGAGGGAGGGAGGGGATAAGCTCCGTTCCTTCGCTCGGCTGAGTCACCCGGGATGGATTTGAGTTTCCAGCGGAATTTCTGCAGCGGAGCAGAGCGGGAATCCCCAGGGGCTCAGCGAGGAGCAGGGACAGAGCCCCGGATGGTCCCAAACAGCCCCGGCCGTGCGGGGAGGAGGGAAATGAGGGAATGGCGGGATGGGTTCGGGTGGGAAGGGACCCCAGAGCCCCCCCAGAGCACCCCAGAGACCCCCAGAGCCCCTCCAGAGCCCCCCAGAGCTCCCCAGAGGCCCCCAGAGACCCCCAACACCCCCAGAGCCCCCCAGAGACCCCCAGAGCCCCCTGAGCCCCCAGAGCACCCCAGAGCCCCCCAGAGACCCCCAGCACCCACAGAGACCCCCAGCACCCACAGAGACCCCCAGAGCCCCCCAGAACCCCCCCAGAGACCCCCCCGAGCCCCCCAGAACCCCCCAGAGCCCCCCAGAGCCCCCTCGAGACCCCCAGAGACCCTCAGAGACCCCCAGAGCCTCCCCAGAGCCCCTCAGAGACCCCCCAGAGCCCCCCCAGAGACCCCCAGCACCCACAGAGACCCCCAGAGCCCCCCAGAGCCCCCCCCGAGATCCCCAGAGACCCCCAACACCCCCAGAGCCCCCCCAGAACCCCCCCAGAGCCCCCCAGAGCCCCCCAGCCAGGGCAGGGTCACCTCCACTGTCCCAGCCCGGCCTGGGGCTCTCCAGGGATGGGAATTCCCTGGAAAAGCTGGGAATGCTGAAATCCCCGGGAGCTGCCCCTCATCCCGCTGCGCTCCCGGGAGCCCGGAGCTGGCCCTGGGATGAGCAGAGGGAACAGCGGGAGCTGCCCGGGGGTGGCAGCGAGGCCTCCTCTGGACAGGGATGGGAATTCCCAAATCCGGGGATCCCGGATCCCGTCCCTGTGCGCAGCTGGGAGAGCTCGGAGCGTGTCCTGGGACACGGGGAGTCCTGATCCCAGCGTGTCCCTGATCCCAGTGGATCCCTGATCCCATCCTGTCCCTGATCCCATCCCGTCCCTGATCCCAGCCTGTCCCTGATCCCATCCTGTCCCTGATCCCATCCCGTCCCTGATCCCAGCGTGTCCTGGGACACGGGGAGTCCTGATCCCAGCGGATCCCTGATCCAATCCTGTCCCTGATCCCAGCGGATCCCTGATCCCAATATGTCCTGGGACTGAGTGAGTCCCTGATCCCAGAGTGTCCTGATCCAATCCTGTCCCTGATCCAATCCTGTCCCTGATCCCAGTGGATCCCTGATCCCATCCCGTCCCTGATCCCAGCGTGTCCCTGATCCCATCCTGTCCCTGATCCCATCCTGTCCCTGATCCCATCCTGTCCCTGATCCCAGCGTGTCCCTGATCCCAGCGTTTCCTGGGACACGGGGAGTCCTGATCCCAGCGGATCCCAGAGTGTCCTGATCCAATCCTGTCCCTGATCCCAACATGTCCTGATCCCAGCCTGTCCCTGATCCCAGTGGATCCCTGATCTGATCCTGTCCCTGATCCGATCCTGTCCCTGATCCCAACATGTCCTGATCCCAGCCTGTCCTGTGTCCGGGTTCCTTTGAGCCCCTGGCTGTTGTTCCCTGTGGGATGGGGTCTCTGCCGCTCCTGCTCCCACCAGCGCCTCTCCGGGAACGCAAAGACAATTCCAGATAAAATCCCAGGAATGAGCTGCTGTGCTTTGACAGCTTTACCTTGCTGCAGGAATCCCCTGGGATAATTCCCTGTTCTCCTCCCTCCGTGTCTGTTCCGCTCCCTCTGTGGCCCTGCTCCCATTCCTGTTTCTTTCCATCTCCCCATTCCTGTTTCCCTCCCTCTCCCCATTCCTGTTTCTTTCCCTCTCCCCATTCCTGTTTCCCTCCCTCTCCCCATTCCTGTTTCCCTCCATCTCCCCATTCCTGTTTCCCTCCCTCTCCCCATTCCTGTTTCCCTCCATCTCCCCATTCCTGTTTCCCTCCATCTCCCCATTCCTGTTTCCCTCCCTCTCCCCATTCCTGTTTCCCTCCATCTCCCCATTCCTGTTTCTTTCCATCTCCCCATTCCTGTTTCCCTCCATCTCCCCATTCCTGTTTCCCTCCCAGTCCCCATTCCTGTTTCTTTCCATCTCCCCATTCCTGTTTCCCTCCCTCTCCCCATTCCTGTTTCCCTCCATCTCCCCATTCCTGTTTCCCTCCATCTCCCCATTCCTGTTTCCCTCCATCTCCCCATTCCTGTTTCCCTCCCAGTCCCTGTCCCTTGGCCCCTCCGTGTCCCTGTTCCACCTTCTCTGTTTTCCCAGTCCCGTGTCCCTCCACATCCGTGTTCCACCCTGTCCCTGTTCCCGTGTCCCCTCCATGTCCCTGGAACCGTGTTCCTCCCTGTCCCTGTGTCGTTCTGTGTCCCGTTCCCGTGTCCCCTCCATGTCCCTGGTACTGTGTCTCCCTGTCTGTGTTCCCATTTCCATGTCCCATTCCCGTGTCTCCCTGTCCCTGTGCCATTCTGTATCCCATTCTCCTGTCCCTGTCCCCATTCCCGTTCCCATTCCCATTCCCATTCCCATTCCCATCCCATTCCCATTCCCATTCCCATTCCCGTTCCCGTTCCCATTCCCGTTCCCATTCCCATTCCCATCCCCATTCCCGTTCCCATTCCCATTCCCATTCCCATTCCCATCCCATTCCCATTCCCATTCCCATTCCCGTTCCCGTTCCCATTCCCGTTCCCATTCCCATTCCCGTTCCCATTCCCGTTCCCATCCCCGTTCCCATTCCCGTTCCCGTTCCCATTCCCGTTCCCGTTCCCATTCCCATTCCCGTTCCCATTCCCGTTCCCATTCCCTTTCCCGTTCCCAGCTCCAGCCGCACTCCTGGGGTGGGAGAGGCTCAGCTCCCCCTCCCTGGAGCAGCTCCAGAGGGAAAAACCTCCCGGAGATCTCCGGTGGGATCGGGATGGGACCCTGGAGAGCCCCGGGAGGAGCAGCTCTGCCCCAAACCACGGCCGGGGCTGGCACGGGACACTCCCGGAACCCTCTGGAACAGCCCGGAGACACCGGCATGGGGACGGGAGGGGTTTGGGAATTGGGATGGGATGGGGATGGAGACGGGATGGGGATGGAGACGGGATGGGGATGGAGATGGGATGGGGATGGAGATGGGAGGGATTTGGGAATGGGGATGGGGATGGGGATGGAGACAGGATGGATGTGGGGATGGGGATGGGGATGGAAACAGGAGGGATTTGGGGATGGTGATGGAGATGGGATGGATGTGGGGATGTGAATGGAGATGGGGATGGATTTGGGGATGGGGATAAAGATCAGATGGAAATGGGGATGAAGATGGGAAATGGGATTGGGAATGGGGATGGAGATAAAGGTGGAGATGGAGGCAGAGGTGAAAGGAGAGGAAAAGAAAGGATACAAAGATGGAGACTGCGGATGGAGATGGAGACTCAGACACAAATACAGAGGCAAAAGAAATGATGGAAAGAGAATTGAAGATGCAGATGAAAATGGAGATGAAGGTGGAGATGATGGCTCTGCTCAGTTGGATCCCTGTCCCCTGCAAAGTCCCTGGGAGAGCCATGGGGGACACGGCTGAGCTGCTGCCACCAGCGCCTTTCCTGGGACACCCCGGCTTTGTGCTCCCCTCCACAGCCCCCGGTGACCCCAACACGCCCCCAATCCTGCCTGGGGACAGAGGGGACCGGGTTCTCCTTTCCTCCTTTCCCCCTTTCCTCCTTCCCTCCTTCATTCCTTTCCTCCCTCCCTCCTTTCCTCCTTCCCTCCTTCATTCCTTTCCTCCCTCCCTCCTTTCCCCCTTTCCTCCTTCCCTCCTTCATTCCTTTCCTCCCTCCCTCCTTTCCTCCTTTCCTCCTTTCCTCCTTTCCTCCCTCCCTCCTTTCCTCCTTCCCTCCTTCCCTCCTTCCCTCCTTTCCCCCTTTCCTTCTTTCCTCCTTTACTCTTTTCCTCTTTTCTTCCTTTCCTCTCTCATCTTTCCTCCTTTCCTCCTTTCCTCCTTTCCTCCTTTCCTCCTTTCCTCCTTTACTCTTTTCCTCTTTCCTCCTTTCCTTTTTCTTCTTTCCTCCTTTCCTCCTTTCCCCCTTTCCCCTTTTCCTCCTTTCCTCCTTCCCTCTTTCCCTCCTTCCCTTTTTCCTCTTCCCTCCTTCCCTCCTTCCCTTTTTCCTCTTCCCTCCTTCCCTCCTTTCCTCCTTTACTCTTTTCCTCTTTTCCTCCTTTCCTCTTTCATCTTTCCTCTTTCCTCCTTTCTTCCTTTCCTCCTTCCTTTTTCCTCTTTCCTCCATTCCCCCGTTTCCCCGTTCCCCCTCTCCCCCATTTCCCCATCCCTGTTGGAGTTCCCATCTTCCCAGGCAGGAGCGGCCACTCGTGTCCCCAGCACCCCCCGATGCCGAATGTGCCACTCCCGGGATTTTCGGCATCCTCAAACCCCTGCAATTCCCGGCCTTTCCAAGGGAATCATCCCCGCGGGATCCCGGGATTTTCGGCATCCTCAAACCCCTGCAATTCCCGGCCTTTCCAAGGGAATCATCCCCGCGGGATCCCGGGATTTTCGGCATCCTCAAACCCCTGCAATTCCCGGCCTTTCCAAGGGAATCATCCCCGCGGGATCCCGGGATTTTCGGCATCCTCAAACCCCTGCAAAGGTCACAGGAGCACAAGCGCCGCTCCACGGCGGCTCCTGGATGTGCTCTCCACCTCTCCGGAGCTCCGTGCCCACCTCTCCGTGATCCCATCTCTGTCCCCATCTCTCCAGCTCTGTCCCCACCTCTCCAGCTCTGTCCCCACCTCTCCGTGTCCCCAGCTCTGCCCCACGTCTCCAGCTCTGTCCCCAGCTCTGTCCCCACCTCTCTGTGTCCCCACCGCTCCGTGTCCCCAGCTCTGTCTCCATCTCTCCGTGTCCCCACCGCTCCAGCTCTGTCCCTGCGCCTCCCCTGATCGCCCCCCACCTCTCCTTCCTCCCCCTCTCCATCACCCCCTGTCTGCACCCCTTCAGCTCTGCACCTTTCCATGGCTCTGGAATTCCGCCTCCATCTCTCCATCATCTCTCCATCTGTCCATCTGTCCATCTGTCCATCTCTCCATCTCTCCATCTCTCCATCTGTCCATCTGTCCATCCCTCTAACTCTCCATCTGTCCATCTCTCTGTCTGTCCTTCTGTCCATCTGTCCATCCCTCCATCTCTCGCTTCATCTGTCCATCTGTCCATCCCTCCATCTGTCCATCTCTCCATCCCTCCATCTCTCCATCTGTCCATCTGTCCATCTGTCCATCCCTCCATCTCTCCATCTCTTTCTCCATCTGTCCATCTCTCCATCCCTCCATCTCTCCATCATCTCTCCATCTGTCCATCTCTCCATTTCTCAATTTGTCCATCTCTCCATCCCTCCATCTCTCCATCTCTCCATCTGTCCATCTGTCCATCTGTCCATCCCTCCATCTCTCCATTTTAGCATTTCTCCACCTGTCTTCTCACCTCTCTGTCTCCATCTCTCCCCTCTCCACATCTTCATCTCTCCGTGTCCCCACAAGTCCCCCCGCTCCTCCTCTCCTCCTCTCCTCCTCTCCTCCTCTCCATCTCTCCATTTCAGCACCTCTCCATCTCCCTCCACCTCTCCATCTCCCTCCACCTCTCCATATCCCCACAACTCCAGCTCTCCACATCTCCTGTCCCCACCTCTCCACCTCCTTCCCTTCCCGATTCCATCTCTCCATTTCACCCTCTCTCCATCTCTGTGTCCGTCTCTGCTCTCCACGGGTCCATCTCTCTTTCCACCTCCCCCCATCTCCCCATCTCCCTGTTCTCCTCTCCTCTCCTCTCCTCTCCTCTCCTCTCCTCTCCTCTCCTCTCCTCTCCTCTCCTCTCCTCTCCTCTCCTCTCCTCTCCTCTCCTCTCCTCTCCTCTCCTCTCCTCTCCTCTCCTCTCCTCTCCTCTCCTCTCCTCTCCTCTCCTCTCCTCTCCTCTCCTCTCCTCTCCTCTCCTCTCCTCTCCTCTCCTCTCCTCTCCTCTCCTCTCCTCTCCTCTCCTCTCCTCTCCTCTCCTCTCCTCTCCTCTCCTCTCCTCTCCTCTCCTCTCCTCTCCTCTCCTCTCCTCTCCTCTCCTCTCCTCTCCTCTCCTCTCCTCTCCTCTCCTCTCCTCTCCTCTCCTCTCCTCTCCTCTCCTCTCCTCTCCTCTCCTCTCCTCTCCTCTCCTCTCCTCTCCTCTCCTCTCCTCTCCTCTCCTCTCCTCTCCTCTCCTCTCCTCTCCTCTCCTCTCCTCTCCTCTCCTCTCCTCTCCTCTCCTCTCCTCTCCTCTCCTCTCCTCTCCTCTCCTCTCCTCTCCTCTCCTCTCCTCTCCTCTCCTCTCCTCTCCTCTCCTCTCCTCTCCTCTCCTCTCCTCTCCTCTCCTCTCCTCTCCTCTCCTCTCCTCTCCTCTCCTCTCCTCTCCTCTCCTCTCCTCTCCTCTCCTCTCCTCTCCTCTCCTCTCCTCTCCTCTCCTCTCCTCTCCTCTCCTCTCCTCTCCTCTCCTCTCCTCTCCTCTCCTCTCCTCTCCTCTCCTCTCCTCTCCTCTCCTCTCCTCTCCTCTCCTCTCCTCTCCTCTCCTCTCCTCTCCTCTCCTCTCCTCTCCTCTCCTCTCCTCTCCTCTCCTCTCCTCTCCTCTCCTCTCCTCTCCTCTCCTCTCCTCTCCTCTCCTCTCCTCTCTCCCCCCGTTTTTTCCCGTTCCGTTTTCCCGGTTCCCGAGGTCTCCGCCGCCGCCGCGCCCGATCCTCTCCCGGTACGCACGGTCCTGTGCCCTCCGCCGCGGCTCCCCCCGGCCCGCGGGGCTCCCCCGGGCTCCCCGAGCTCCGGGCGGCTCCGGGGGCTCCTCCGGGTCCCGGCGGGTCGGTCCCGGGAGCGGCGAGGCTGCGGCCGGGGCCGTGCGCTCCGGAGCCCGGCGCGCCCGGTCCCAGCGCGCACGGCCCCGGGGGCGGCCCCGCGGCTCCAGGCCCTGCCCGGAGCCCCCCGAGTGCCGCCCCCCGCCCGGGCCCGGGGACAGGGGCCCGGGGACGGGCCCGGTGCTCCCGCCCGGTGCCGAGCCCCGCTGCCCGCGGCCCCCTCCCCGCGTTACGCACGGGGCTGGCCGGACCCGGGGGCTCCGCCGGGGATCCCCCGCGGCCGGGGCGGAGCTGGGGGGGTCCCGGGCGGCCGGGGCGGAGCGGGGGGATCCGGGCCCGGGTTCCAGCGCTCCCCGCGCCGCCGGGAGCCCGAGGCCGAGCGCGGGGTGCGGCACAGCCGGGGCGCCCCGGGGGCGGCGGGGGGCGGCGCGGAGGCTCCCCGGGGGCCGGGGCCGGGCCCGGGCCCCGCAGGGCTGTGGTTAATGTGTAATTCGGAGCATATGGTATTTTCCAAAGGCGGGCGGTTGTGCGGAGCCGGGGGCCGGGGCCGGGGTGCAAATAACGCCGGATGACTCGCGGGGCCGGGCGCGGAGGGCCACGGTGATGGGCTCCTCGCTGGCTAATATTTGCTCTTCAAATATTTTACTTGAAAGGTTTACAACGTTGTTTTTTTTTTTTAATCTTCCAAGAAGGGGCCATCTGTGCCGGTGGCTCGTCTGGAACACACCGGGGAGTCCCCGCCGGGGCCCAGCCGCCACCCCGGGGGCCGCCTTCTATTTGTTCAGCACCCAAAATAAATCAAATCGATGTAATAAAAGCGAAGCTGGATTTATGATTGAATCCCATATGTCCCTGTTTGCTTTGCGGGAGAGACGCGGGAGCGCAGCCCCTCGGGGGGCTCGGCCGGGGGCTCCCCGGGGATGCTCCGGGGCGCGGGGCCGCGCTGTCCGCCGGCCGCAGGTGCTGAAACACCGGCGCTCCCCCGGCACCGACTCCGTGCCCGGCCCGGGGGGGGGGCTCCGAGCGCCCCCCGAGTCCCGACGGAGCCCCCCCCGGGCGCGGTCACATCGGGCCGCCCCTTCCTCCCCGTGCTCCTCTCCCTCCTGCCGTGACATCACGGCCCCGCTCCCGGCACCGAGCGCCCGCCCGGCTCCCGGCACGACCCGCTCCAGCCCCGCCGAGGCTCCTCAGGTACCTCCCTGCGCCGCTCCGGCCGTTCCCGCTGGCCCGAGCCTCCTTTCCCCGGGCGAAAGCCGCAGGAATTCGCTGTAGGAGCTGGAGCCGAGGGCGCTCCCACCTGGAGAAGTTTTGGGGTCCCGGGGGTCTCCGGCCCCGGGCCGCTGCTCCCGCTCCTTCCTTGTCCCGGTTCCGCACGGGGACCGAGCTCCCCCCGGGCCGGGGATCCCCGGCACCATCCAGGACGCACCGAGAGCTCCCGGCTCGGTTTTCCCGGCGCTCCCGGCTCGCCTTTCCCGGCGCTCCCGGCTCGGTTTTCCCGGCGCTCCCGGCTCGGCTCTCCCGGGGCTCCCGGCTCGGCTCTCCCGGGGCTCCCGGCTCGGCTCTCCCGGGGCTCCCGGCGCTCCCGGCTCGGCTCTCCCGGGGCTCCTGGCTCGCCTTTCCCGGGGCTCCCGGCTCGGCTGTCCCGGCGGTCCCGGCTCGCCTTTCCCGGGGCTCCTGGCTCGGCTGTCCCGGCGCTCCCGGCTCGGCTATCCCGGGGCTCCCGGCTCGGCTGTCCCGGCGGTCCCGGCTCGGTTTTCCCGGCGCTCCCGGCTCGGCTGTCCCGGCGGTCCCGGCTCGCCTTTCCCGGGGCTCCTGGCTCGCCTTTCCCGGCGCTCCCCGCTCGGCTCTCCCGGGGCTCCCGGCGCTCCCGGCTCGGCTGTCCCGGCGCTCCCGGCTCGGCTGTCCCGGCGGTCCCGGCTCGGCTGTCCCGGTGCTCCCGGTTCCCTGCGGGGACAGAAATCCCCGTGTCACCTCCGGGCACGGCACGGGCGGTGCCGGGGGTGCTGCCCGAGGGAACTCGGGTCCTGTTCCCCCTTGCCGGAGCATCGCTCCAGGGCCATCCATCCCTCTCCGAGCAGAGGGACGGGGGATGCGCCTCGGCATTCCCGCTCACCTGCGGGAAACCTGCGGGGAACCTGCGGGAAACCTGCGGGAAACCTGCGGGAAACCTGCGGGAAACCTGCGGGGAACCTGCGGGAAACCTGCGGGAAACCTGCGGGGAACCTGCGGGAAACCTGCGGGGAACCTGCGGGGAACCTGCGGGAAACCTGCGGACTCGTCCCTCTGGTTGGATTTATTTTGCTTTTCCTGAGTTTCACCGAGGGTCGGTGCCGCCAAACAACTCCCTCGGGCTGCACAAGGAAGAGGCGAGGCGGGATTTGGGGATTGTGGCAGGGAGAGCCCCGCACTGGGGGTGTCCGGGGGGTTTTGGGGTGTTCCGGGTGAAATCCCGGCTGAACTGGGGGCTCTGGCGAGGCTCGGTGGCTCCGCTGGTGCTCAGCGATGCCCGAGGTGTTCAAGGGAGAGAGGCACCGGCACCGGTGTCCCTGCGGGAATCCTGCCGGGAAATCCTCTGGAGCCAGCCTGGGAGAGCTGGGAATGTTCCCCTGGAGAGGAGAAGGGTCCAGGGAGAGCTTCCAGAACATTCCAGAGCCTGAAGGGGCTCCAGGAGAGCTGGGAACGTTCCCCTGGAGAGGAGAAGGATCCAGGGAGAGCTGAGAGCCCCTGCAGGGCCTGAAGGGGCTCCAGGAGAGCTGGGAATGTTCCCCTGGAGAGGAGAAGGATCCAGGGAGAGCTGAGAGCCCCTGCAGGGCCTGAAGGGGCTCCAGGAGAGCTGGGAATGTTCCCCTGGAGAGGAGAAGGATCCAGGGAGAGCTGAGAGCCCCTGCAGGGCCTGAAGGGGCTCCAGGAGAGCTGCAGAGGGACTGGGACAGGGCTGCAGGGCCAGGAGCCAGGGAATGGCTGCCAGTGCCAGAGGACAGGGCTGGATGTTGGGATGTTGGGAATTGGGAATTGGGAATTGGGAATTGCTGGCTGGGACGGTGCTGGCCATGGGGAACCCTCCATTCCCTGTGGATGCCGGCACTGGGCCGGGCCGGGGTGGGCGTGGGGACCCCGCTGTCCCCCGTGGGGTGCCCAGGGGAGCTCTGAGGCCGCTGGGACGCGGCTCCGTTCCGTGCCCGTGGCCGCGGGCAGCACGGGCAGCGCTCCCGGCCTCTCCCGAGCCTCTCCAGAGCCCTGTGATCTCTTTTCCGGGTCTTTATCCCCCGCGCCTGGAGCGGGAGGATTTCCCAAGCTGCCCTCGAGTGTTTCCAGCCCGCTCCCGGATTCCTGCCCGTGTCCCTTCCCCTCGCAGCAGGGTCGCGCCTGAGCCCTGGACACCGGAGCTGATTTATCCCATCCCGGAGCATCCCCCGCGTCCCACTGGGAATTCCCAGGCACCCACAGCCCCCCGAAGCCTCTCCACGATGCAACACCGAGGTGGGAACGGGGGATGTGCCGCGCCGCCGTTCCCTGCTCCGGCACAAACGCGTCCAGCCCGGCTCCGATTCACCTCCCGCCCCCCTGCCCTTCCCAAATTCTCCCCTCTTTCCGTTTCTCCAGCTTCCTGGGGCCGGTGCCCCCATTCCCGGCCTGCACCCACCCCCCAGCATCGAGCCCCACGTCCCTCCGAGCCCCAGCTCCCCCTCCCCAGCCCCTCGGCTCCCGCCCCCTCCCCGCTGCTGTCCCGGCAATTCGGGAGGGCAGAGCCGGCAGCCCCCGCTGTCCCCCAGCCCCGTCCCCCTCCCCAGGGCCCAGCGGGGTGAACCAGCTCGGGGGGCTCTTCCTGAACGGCCGCCCCCTCCCCACGTGCAAGAGGCAGAGAATCATCGCTCTGGCGGCGAGCGGCGCCCGCAGCTCCGACATCTCCCGCAGCCTCAAGGTGCGGCCGGGCCGGGGTCGGGGGGCTCCTTCCCCCTCCCCAAAGCCCCCCCGAGGCTGAAGTGGTGTCCGCAGGTGTCCAACGGCTGCGTCAGTAAAATCCTGCGCCGTTATTACCGGACGGGCGCCGTGGGGCCCAAGGCGGCGGGGGGCAGCAAGCCCCCCATGGCCACCCCCGCCCTGGTGGCCCGGATCGCGAGGATGAAGCTGGAGCGGCCCGGGATCTTCGCCTGGGAGATCCGGCGGCAGCTGCACAACGAGGGAACCTGCGGCAGCAGCGCCATCCCCAGCGTGAGTCCTGCGGGAATCCCGGGAATGCCGCAATTCCCAGCGCCGGGGAGGGCAGGGGGGTCCCGGCCCACGGCGGGGGGCGGCAGGGCCGGGGGAGGAGGGAATGAGAGCCCGGGAAAGGCTCGGGATATGGGAATGAGAGCCCGGGAAAGGCTCGGGATATGGGAATGATGTCCCGGGAAAGGCTCGGGATATGGGAATGAGAGCCCGGGAAGGGCTCGGGATATGGGAATGAGAGCCCGGGAAAAGCTCGGGATATGGGAATGAGAGCCCGGGAGGGTCTCGGGATAAGGGATGGGTGTCCCGGGAAAGGCTCGGGATAAGGGAATGAGAGCCCGGGAAAGGCTCGGGATATGGGAATGAGAGCCCGGGAAAGGCTCGGGATATGGGAATGAGAGCCCGGGAAAGGCTCGGGATATGGGAATGATGTCCCGGGAAAGGCTCGGGATATGGGAATGAGAGCCCGGGAAAGGCTCGGGATATGGGAATGAGGGCCCGGGAAAGGCTCGGGATATGGGAATGAGAGCCCGGGAAAGGCTCGGGATAAGGGATGGGTGTCCCGGGAAAGGCTCGGGATATGGGAATGAGAGCCCGGGAAAGGCTCGGGATATGGGAATGAGAGCCCGGGAAAAGCTCGGGATATGGGAATGAGAGCCCGGGAAAGGCTCGGGATATGGGAATGATGTCCCGGGAAAGGCTCGGGATATGGGAATGAGAGCCCGGGAAGGGCTCGGGATATGGGAATGATGTCCCGGGAAAGGCTCGGGATATGGGAATGATGTCCCGGGAAAGGCTCGGGATATGGGAATGAGAGCCCGGGAAAAGCTCGGGATATGGGAATGAGAGCCCGGGAAAGACTCGGGATATGGGAATGAGAGCCCGGGAGGGTCTCGGGATATGGGAATGAGAGCCCGGGAAGGGCTCGGGATAAGGGAATGATGTCCCGGGAAAAGCTCGGGATATGGGAATGAGAGCCCGGGAAAGGCTCGGGATATGGGAATGATGTCCCGGGAAAAGCTCGGGATATGGGAATGAGAGCCCGGGAAAGGCTCGAGATATGGGAATGAGAGCCCGGGAAAGGCTCGGGATATGGGAATGAGAGCCCGGGAAAGGCTCGGGATATGGGAATGAGAGCCCGGGAAAAGCTCGGGATATGGGAATGAGAGCCCGGGAAAGGCTCGGGATATGGGAATGAGGGCCCGGGAAAGGCTCGGGATATGGGAATGATGTCCTGGGAAGGGCTCGGGATAAGGGAATGAGAGCCCGGGAAAGGCTCGGGATATGGGAATGAGAGCCCGGGAAAGGCTCGGGATATGGGAATGAGGGCCCGGGAAAAGCTCGGGATAAGGGATGGGTGTCCCGGGAAAGGCTCGGGATAAGGGATGGGTGTCCCGGGAAAGGCTCGGGATATGGGAATGAGAGCCCGGGAGGGTCTCAGGATATGGGAATGAGAGCCCGGGAAAAGCTCGGGATAAGGGAATGAGAGCCCGGGAAGGGCTCGGGATAAGGGATGGGTGTCCCGGGAGGGTCTCGGGATAAGGGAATGAGAGCCCGGGAAAGGCTCGGGATATGGGAATGAGAGCCCGGGAAAGGCTCGGGATATGGGAATGAGAGCCCGGGAAAGGCTCGGGATATGGGAATGAGAGCCCGGGAGGGTCTCGGGATATGGGAATGAGGGCCCGGGAAGGGCTCGGGATAAGGGATGGGTGTCCTGGGAAAGGCTCGGGATATGGGAATGAGAGCCCGGGAAAAGCTCGGGACAATGGGAATGATATCCCAGGAAAGGCTCAGGACAGTGGGAATGAGGGCCCGGGAAAGGCTCGGGATATGGGATGGATGTCCCGGGAAGGGCTCGGGATATGGGATGGATGTCCCGGGAAGGGCTCGGGACAGTGGGAATGATATCCCAGGAAGGGCCGGGAGTGATGGAAAGGGTTCGGCTCCGTGGGAAGGACTCGGGAATGGGAAGGACCCACAGGGAAGGGCTCGGTGCTCGCTGAGACGCGGAGCAGGAGCAGGCGGGGAGGGGAAGGCAAATCGCTCCTTCCCAGGGGAAGCAGAGCCCCGAGCGCCGCCCCCGAGCCCGGCTGCCTCCCCGGGACACACCGGGACCCCCGTGCCCCGTTAGGTTCGGTCAGTCCCGGGCGTTCCGGGATCACGGGCAGGGGGTGGGTGGGCTCAGCCCCGGAGCCCTCCATGTCCCCGTTAGGTTCGGTCAGTCCCGGGCGTTCCGGGATCACGGGCAGGGGGCTCTGTCCCGGAGCCCCCCGTGCCCCGTTAGGTTCTGTCAGTCCCGGGCGTTCCGGGATCACGGGCAGGGCTCGGCCCCGGGCCGGAGAATCCCAGAGACAGCTCCGGGCCCCCCGTGTCCCCCCGGTTCCCCTCCCGGCACATCCCCTCTCCCCTGCCCAGGTCTCCTCCATCAACCGCGTGCTCAGGACCCTGCCCAGCGACCTCCGGCTGGCGGCCGAGCCCCGGGAGCCGCGGCCACGGCGTGAGCCTCGCCCCAAAGCCCGGAGCCCTCCCGACCCCTCCCGGGCCCTCCGGGGAGCCCCCGGCACCGGCTCCTCCTCCATCCCCCGCCCTCCTGTGCCCGCAGCGTCCCCCCGGACCGCGACCCCCGGCCCGCAGCCGCCCCCGGCCCCGGGCAGCCCCCGGGAGGGGAGCGGGAGCAGGAACGGGAGCAGGAACGGGAGCGGGAGCAGGAACGGGAGCGGGAGCAGGAACGGGAGCAGGAGCAGGAGCAGGACCGTGTTCTCCCGGCAGCAGGCGGAGGCTCTGGAGAGAGGTGCGCTCCCCACGGGAGCGGGGCTGTTCCCAAGGTTGGGAATTGCCGCTTTCGGGATGGGCTCCTGCCCCTGGGGGTGGCCCGGCCAGCGCTGCGGGGCCCCAAAGCAACTCAGAGCGCCCCAAATCAACCCAGAGCGCCCCAGAGCAACCCAGAGCGCCCCAGAGCAACCCAGAGAGCCCCAAATCAACCCAGAGCGCCCCAAATCAACCCAGAGCGCCCCAAAACAACCCAGAGCGCCCCAAAGTAACCCAGAGCGCCCCAGAGCAACCCAGAGAGCCCCAAATCAACCCAGAGCGCCCCAAAGTAACCCAGAGCGCTCCAGAGCAACTCAAACCACCCCAGAGCACCCCAAACCAACCCAGAGAGCCCCAAAACTACCCAGAGCGCCCCAAATCAACCCAGAGCGCCCCAGAGCAACTCAAACCACCCCAGAGCACCTCAAATCACCTCAAAGCACTCCAAACCTCCCCGGAGCTCCCCAAACCTCCCCGGAGCACCCCAAACCTCCCCGGAGCTCTCCAAACCTCCCCATAGCACCCCAAACCTCCCCGGAGCTCCCCAAACCTCCCCAGAGCTCTCCAAACCTCCCCAGAGCTCTCCAAACCTCCCCGGAGCTCCCCAAACCTCCCCGGAGCTCCCCAAACCTCCCCAGAGCTCTCCAAACCTCCCCGGAGCTCCCCAAACCTCCTCGGAGCTCCCCAAACCTCCCCAGAGCTCCCCAAACCTCCCCGGAGCTCCCCAGCTCGCTGCCCCGGGCTCTGGCTGCAGACACTGCCCGGATCCGGGGGTGGCTGCCCGGACCCCCCCGGGTGACCCCGATCCCCCCGCAGAGTTCCAGCGGGGACAGTACCCGGACACCGCCACCCGCGAGAGCCTGGCCGCGGCCACCCGGCTCCCGGACAGCACCGTCAGGGTGAGAGGGGTCCTGGGGCAGGGGGGACCGGGGCCCTCCCGCCCCCGGGGACAGCTCCGTGACCCTCACACGGGTGGGGACAGCTCCGTGACCCTCACAGGGTGGGGACAGCTCCGTGACCCTCACAGGGTGGGGACAGCTCCGCACAGGGGTGGGGACAGCTCCGTGACCCTCACAGGGGTGGGGACAGCTCCGCACAGGGCTGGGGACAGCTCCGTGACCCTCACAAGGTGGGGACAGCTCCGCACAGGGGTGGGGACAGCTCCGTGACCCTCACAGGGCTGGGGACAGCTCCGCACAGGGCTGGGGACAGCTCCGCACGGGGGGGGGGGACAGCTCCGTAACCCTCACAGGGGTGGGGACAGATCCGCACCGCTCACGGGCTGGGGACAGCTCCGTGACCCTCACAAGGTGGGGACAGCTCCGCACAGGGGTGGGGACAGCTCCCCACGGGCTGGGGACAGCACCGCACAGGGGGGGCTCCCCAAGGCAGGGATTGTCCCGGGATCGGGGGGCTCTCCCTGGCACAGCTGGCACATTCCCTGGCACATTCCCTGGCACATTCCCTGGCACACCTGACACACTTGACACACATCTGGCACAGCTGGCACACCTGACACACTCCCTGGCACACCTGACACAGCTGGAACACACCTGACACACATCTGGCACAGCTGGCACACATCTGGCACACCTGGCACACTCCCTGGCACCCCTGGCACATCCCTGGCACATCCCTGGCACATCCCTGGCACCCCCGGCACACTCCCCTCACGTTCCCCCCAGCAGCTGCAGCCCCACTGCCCTGTGCCGCTGCCGAGCCTCTCCCGGTGCCCGCAGCCCCTTCCCCTCGGGCCCCGGCAGCCCCGGCAGCCCCGGCAGTCCCGGCAGTCCGGGCAGTGCCAGCAGCGGGTCCCCGGTGCCAGGGCAGCGCTGCCCGTCAGTGCCCCCCCGCACCCCGGGGAGTGCCGTGCCCTGTGCCGGGGCGGGATCCGAGCCCTTGTCCCTGTCCCTGTTCGTGTCCTTTTCCCTGTCCCTGTCCCTGTCCCTGTCCCTGTGTCCCTGTCCCTGTCCCTGTCCCTGTGTCCCTGTCCCTGTCGGTGTCCACGCTCGGGATCAGGACCCTTCCTCTGCCCGTGGCCATGTCTGGGACCGAGCCCCTCTCTCTGCCCGTGTCCCGCGCGTGTCCCCGGTCACTCCGGGGTGTCCCCGGTCACTCCTGGGGTGTCCCCGGTCACTCCCGGGGTGTCCCCGGTCACTCCTGGGGTATCCCCGGTCACTCCCGGGGTGTCCCCGATCACTCCCGGGGTGTCCCAGATCACCCCCGGTCACTCCCGGGGTGTCCCCGGTCACTCCCGGGGTGTTCCTGGTCACTCCTGGGGTGTCCCCGGTCACTCCCCGGGTGTCCCCGATCACTCCCGGGGTGTCCCAGATCACCCCCGGTCACTCCCGGGGTGTCCCAGATCACCCCCGGTCACTCCTGGGGTGTCCCCGGTCACTCCCGGGGTGTCCCGGGGTGTCCCCGGTCACTCCGGGGGTGTCCCCGGTCACTCCCGGGGTGTCCCGGGGCTCGCGGCCGTGCCAGGCCCGTGTGGGACGGGCGGGGGGCGGCCTCAGCTCCCGGCTCTCCCCAGGTTTGGTTCTCCAACCGCCGAGCCAAGTGGCGCCGGGAGAACGAGCAGCAGCAGCCGGAGCCCGGCGGCGCAGGTGACAGCCCGGGCACCGAGGGGACACCCGGGGGTGGCCCTGGGAGGGAGCGCGGCTGAAATTTGGGGCTGGGAGCTGGGCAAGGACGCGGCCGCTGTCCCACCGGTGAGCCAGGACATTGTCCCCTCCCGTCCCCACGCAGGCTCCTGGTGCCACTGGACCCCGGCCGCTCTCGGTGCCGCCGCCGCCACCACCCGGGTAGGACACGGCCGGTCCCGCTGGAGCCCCGGACCCTCTGCCGGAGGTCCCGGAGCACCCCTGTGACCCTCTGGTGTCCCCGCAGCCCCTCCCGGACCCCCCCTCGGGCTCTGCGCGGCCCCTCCCCGGCCTCGCCCCGCACCCGCGGCCCCCGGCCCCGCTGCACCTCTGCGCCTCCGGCCCCTGCGCCTGGGACGAGGCTTGCTGCGGTACGAGGGGCCGGGACCCCCGGGCTTCTGGGGCTGCGGGTCCCGGGGACGCCGCCCGAGCCCCGTGTCCTTCCCGCAGGTTCGGTTCCCGGTGGGAGCCCCGCTCCATCGCCCTGGCAGACCTTGGAGAGCCTCCCCCTGGCCCTGCTGCCCCCCGGGCTCACCCCGCTGGCAGCCTGGGGCCCGGAGCCCCTCTGAGTCCCGGTGCCACCGTCCCCCGAGCTCCCCGAACCCCCCGAGCCCCTCTGAGCCCCGGTGCCACCGTCCCCCGAGCTCCCTGAGCCCCCCGAACCCCTCTGAGCCCCGGTGCCACCGCCCCCCGAGCCCCCCGAGTCCCCGAGCCCCCCGAACCCCTTTGAGCCCCGGTGCCACCGTCCCCCGAGCTTCCTGAGCCCCCCGAACCCCTCTGAGCCCCGGTGCCACCGTCCCCCGAGTCCCCGAACCCCCCGAACCCCTCTGAGCCCCGGTGCCACCGTCCCCCGAGCTCCCCGAACCCCCCGAACCCCTCTGAGCCCCTCTGAGCCCCGGTGCCACCGTCCCCCGAGCTCCCCGAACCCCCCGAGCCCCTCTGAGCCCCGGTGCCACCGTCCCCCGAGCCCCCCGAGTCCCCGAGCCCCTCTGAGCCCCGGTACCACCGTCCCCCGAGTCCCCCAAGCCCCCTGAGCCCCCCGAGCCCCCTGAGCACCCTGAGCCCCCTGAGCCCCCCGCCCGCCCCCACGGCTCGAGGGGTCCCGGCAGGACGGGGGTCCCGGCAGCGCCGGAGCCTTGAGGGTACCCGTGAAGGGCGAGCTCCGCTGGCAGCCGGGCGAGCACGGCTGGGCCAGCCCGAAGCACCTCCAGGCACGGGCGGATCGCGGAATTCGGGGTCCCGGAGCCGTCCCGGGGGTGCCCCGGGGCTGCAGCGCCTCGTCCCGAGCCAGGACAGCTCTTTGGAGCAGCGACCCCGGCGGAGCAGAGGGAATGTCCCGGGGGCCGGGGTCCCAAATGCGCACGGGGGAACGGGATGGGGGTCCCGGCAGCCCCCGAGGCCGGAGCTGCGGGCAGAGGGGACGGCCCCGGGTGGCCCCTGGGTGACACCCAGCTCAGGGTGGCACCTCCCGCACCTCCGCGTCCCTCGGGGCTCCCGGCTGGAGCCGCTCCGCTCCCGGGCCGCTCGGGCATTAAAGCGCTTTCCCCGCTCCTCCCCGGCTCCGCGCTCGTCTCCTCGCACGGTCCCCGCTCGTTCCCCTCCCGGCTCCCGGCCCGGGCCCTCCCTGCCCTGCCCGGGAGGCCGAATCGCGCCGAGACCGCGGTGAACACGAGCACGAGCAGCGTTATTCCAACAACAAACTCAGCTCCAGCCTGGGCTGGGCGCGGGGGAGGGCGGGGGGCGCCGGAGCGGCCCCGGGCGCTGCGGCTGCCCCGGAGCCCGCGGGCGCGGCTCCGGCTCGGAGCAGCCACAGGCGGCTCTGCTCATCCTCCGGCTCAGCCCAGCTGCTCCCTCAGGAACCGCAGGAAATTCCTCAGCAGCTCACAGAACTTCAGCAGGCTCTGGTACGGCACCGAGATGAGCAGGAGCCGGTCCGCTTCCCGTGTCGGCACCGGCTCCTCGGGCTCCAGGGCCGCGTCTGCCTCCGGGGCCGGCTCTGGCTCCGGTACCGGCTCTGGCTCTGGCTCTGGCTCCGGGGCCGGCTCTGGCTCTGGCTCCTGTGCCGGCTCTGGCTCTGGCTCTGGCTCCGGTACCAGCTCTGGCTCTGGTTCTGGTTCCAGCTCTGGTTCTGGCTCTGGTTCTGGTACCGGCTCTGGTTCCAGCTCTGGCTCCAGTACCGGCTCTGGCTCTGGCTCTGGTGCCGGCTCTGGCTCTGGCTCCGGTTCTGGCTCTGGCTCTGGTTCCGGCTCTGGCTCTGGTTCCGGCTCTGGCTCTGGCTCCGGTTCTGGCTCTGGCTCTGGCTCTGGTTCTGGTTCCAGCTCTGGCTCTGGTTCCGGCTCTGGCTCTGGCTCTGGCACTGGCTCTGGCTCCGGTACCAGCTCTGGCTCCGGTACCAGTTCTGGCTCTGGTTCCAGCTCTGGCTCTGGCTCTGGTTCCAGCTCTGGCTCTGGCTCCGGTACCGGCTCTGGCTCTGGTTCCAGCTCTGGCCCCTGCCCTGGCTCTGGCTCCGGTTCTGGCTCTGGCTCTGGCTCCGGTACCGGCTCTGGCTCCTGCCCCGGCTCTGGCTCCGGTGTTGGAGCAGCTGCTGCCGCTGGGAGCAATCCCCTCTGGAGCAGGTTTGGGCCGCTGTGGCCCCGTCCCAGGGCTCTGCCCCCGTCCCTGGCCTGGCCCGGGATTGTGCCGGGATTGCCCAGGCCTGGGGGCAGCGTCTGCACCCGGCCTGAGGCGGGCACAGACACAACTCCCGTTGGTTTGGGTTCCTTGGTGGGAAACCAACGGGTGGCACTGACAGAGACACATGGAGCAGGACAAACTGACCAGGACAAACTGACCAGGGCAAACTGACCGGGACAAACTGACCAGGGCAAACTGACCAGGACAAACTGACCAGAGCAAACTGACCAGGACAAACTGACCAGGAAAAACTGACCAGATCACACTGACCGGGACAAACTGACCGGGAAAAACTGACCAGGAAAAACTGACCAGGACAAACTGACCGGGAAAAACTGACCAGGAAAAACTGACCAGATCACACTGACCGGGACAAACTGACCGGGACAAACCGACTGGGACAAACTGACCAGGGCAAAGTGACCAGGACACACAGACCGGGACACACTGACCAGGACAAACTGACCGGGACATTGACCAGGACAAACTGACCGGGACACACAGACCGGGACACACAGACCGGGACACACTGACCAGGACACACTGACCAGGACAAACTGACCAGGACAAACTGACCAGGACACACTGACCAGGACACAACAGTCAGGACACACTGACCAGGACACACTGACCAGGACACACTGACCATGTCACACTGACCAGGTCACACTGACCAGGTCACACTGACCAGGACACACTGACCAGGACACACTGACCATGTCACACCAGTCAGGACACACTGACCAGGTCACACCAGTCAGGTCACACTGACCAGGACACACTGACCATGTCACGCTGACCATGACACACTGACCATGTCACACCAGTCAGGACACACTGACCAGGACACACTGACCAGGTCACACCAGTCAGGTCACACCAGTCAGGACACACTGACCAGGTCACACTGACCAGGTCACACCAGTCAGGTCACACTGACCAGGACACACTGACCATGACACACTGACCATGTCACACTGACCAGGTCACACTGACCATGTCACACTGACCATGTCACACTGACCAGGTCACACCAGTCAGGTCACAAACACCTCCAGGCCAGCAGAGCCCCTGTGCTCATCAGCTGCCCGGGGTTGGGGGTTCAGGTGTCACAGAGGGACACAGAGGGCCCAGGACACGGAGTGACCCCTGCCCACCATGGCCGGGATCCCGAGCCCTCGGTGCCACCAGGGCAGCATCACCTGCACTTGGAGAGGCTGGGCCACCATGGCCATCCCAGTGCTGGCCCAGTGGATGCTGTGGGCTGGCAGAGCAAGCAAATCTCGTTAATGGTTTAATTGGATTGAGCCAAAGGGGAGAGTCTGCACTGCCTGGACAGCGTGCCCCTCTGAACCGGCCAGGACAGAGACTGATTCCATTCCTGCACCTCGGGAAATTCCTGTAATTCACACCCTGAACCCAGACTGATTCCATTCCTGCACCTGGGACAATTCCTGTCATTGACACCCTGAACCGGCCAGGACAGAGACAATTCCATTCCTGCACCTTGGGAAATTCCTGTAATTCACACCCTGAACCGAGACAATTCCATTCCTGCACCTTGGGAAATTCCTGTCACTCACACCCTGAACCGAGACAATTCCATTCCTGCACCTGGGACAATTCCTGCACCTGGGACAATTCCTGTCATTCACACCCGGAATCAGGGGCCAGGACAGAGACTGATTCCATTCCTGCACCTGGGACAATTCCTGTAATTCACACCCTGAACCCAGACTGATTCCATTCCTGCACCTCGGGAAATTCCTGTCACTCACACCCTGAACCCAGACTGATTCCATTCCTGCACCTGGGACAATTCCTGTCACTCACACCCTGAACCGAGACAATTCCATTCCTGCACCTGGGACAATTCCTGTCATTCACACCCGGAATCAGGGGCCAGGACAGAGACAATTCCATTCCTGCACCCTCGGCAATTCCTGTCACTCACACCCTGAACCGAGACAATTCCATTCCTGCACCTGGGACAATTCCTGTCACTCACACCCGGAATCAGGGGCCAGAGCTCCAGGCTGTCAAAAACACCTTTTCCATTTCTGACTGGGGATGAATTCTTTCTTTGTGCCGTGGGAACTGGGTGTGATTGGGAGGCCGGGTGTTAATTACCGGGCGTTAATTACCGGGCGTTAATTACCGCGGCTCCTTCCCTGCTGCTGGAAGCCGTGCCCTGGAGCATCCAAACCCTTCCCAATGTCCATAACCTGGGATCTGAGCAGGGATCACCCCAAGTGAGGCTGACACCAGCAGGCTCTGGGGGCTCCTTCTGCAGAGCACCCAAATTCAGCACCCCGTGAGCTGACCTGTCACCCACCAGTGAAACCACGGCTGCGGAGGGACTGACCGGGGAATCGTGGAATCTCACACTGCTCTGAGCTGGAAAAGGCCAGGAGGTGACCTTGTCACCTGCCATGGACCACCACGAGGTGACACGGTGGCTGTCCCAGCCCTGGGCAGGGGGAACGAGCACCACTGGCCTCGAGGCCACCTCATCATTACCCAACAATGATCCCGAGGGAAGGGAAATCAGAGGAGTTTCCCCCAGATCCCTCTCAATCCAGTGCCTGACGACACGGTGGGTTTGACTCCAGGCTTGTCACCAAACAAATCGAGATGAGAACAAGACTGAGGTGAGAACAGGATGGAGATGAGAACAGGACTGAGGTGAGAACAGGATGGAGATGAGAACAGGATGGAGATGAGAACAAGACTGAGGTGAGAACAGGATGGAGATGAGAACAGGATGGAGATGAGAACAAGAGCGAGATGAGAACAAGACTGAGATGAGAACAAGATTGGGATGAGAACAGGATGGAGATGAGAACAGGATCGAGACAAGAGCAAGACTGAGATGAGAACAAGATTGGGAGGAGAACAAGATTGGGATGAGAACAGGATGGAGATGAGAACAAGACTGAGATGAGAACAAGAGTGAGATGAGAACAGGATGGAAATGAGAACAGGATCGAGACAAGAGCAAGACTGAGATGAGAACAAGATTAAGATGAGAACAAGATTGGGATGAGAACAAGATTGGGATGAGAACAGGATGGAGATGAGAACAAGATTGGGATGAGAACAGGATGGAGATGAGAACAGGATGGAGATGAGAACAGGACTGAGATGAGAACAAGATTGGGATGAGAACAAGACTGAGATGAGAACAGGATGGAGATGAGAACAGGATGGAGATGAGAACAAGAATTGAGATGAGAACAGGATGGAGATGAGATGAGAACAAGCTGGAGATGAGAACAGGATGCAGATGAGAACACTGAGATGAGAACAAGATCGAGGTGAGAACAAGACTGAGATGAGAACAGGGTGGAGATGAGAACAGGATGGAGATTAGAACAAGACTGAGATGAGAACAAGACTGAGGTGAGAACAGGATGGAGATGAGAACAAGATCGAGGTGAGAACAGGATCGAGATGAGACCAAGCTGGGCTGGAGGCTCCAGGGAATCGCTGCCATCCCCAAATGACATCACAACCTCAGCCGGAGTTTGGGGAGCAGCCGGAGCCCCTCGGGTGGGGCTGGAGCCGCATCGGAGCCAAACCTGGGGATGTGGCCATGGGCAGCACCGTGAGAATTGCACACACACAGAGGAGTTTGGTGAGAATTGCACACACACACAGAGGAGTTTGGTGAGAATTGCACACACACACACAGAGGAGTTTGGTGAGAATTGCACACACACACAGAGGAGTTTGGTGAGAATTGCACACACACAGAGGAGTTTGGTGAGAATTGCACACACAGAGGAGTTTGGTGAGAATTGCACACACAGAGGAGTTTGGTGAGAATTGCACACACACACAGAGGAGTTTGGTGAGAATTGCACACACACACAGAGGAGTTTGGTGAGAATTGCACACACACAGAGGAGTTTGGTGAGAATTGCACACACACACAGAGGAGTTTGGTGAGAATTGCACACACAGAGGAGTTTGGTGAGAATTGCACACACACAGAGGAGTTTGGTGAGAATTGCACACACACACACAGAGGAGTTTGGTGAGAATTGCACACACACACACAGAGGAGTTTGGTGAGAATTGCACACACACACACAGAGGAGTTTGGTGAGAATTGCACACACACAGAGGAGTTTGGTGAGAATTGCACACACAGAGGAGTTTGGTGAGAATTGCACACACACAGAGGAGGAGTTTGGTGAGAATTGCACACACACACACAGAGGAGTTTGGTGAGAATTGCACACACAGAGGAGTTTGGTGAGAATTGCACACACAGAGGAGTTTGGTGAGAATTGCACACACACACAGAGGAGTTTGGTGAGAATTGCACACACACAGAGGAGTTTGGTGAGAATTGCACACACACACAGAGGAGGAGTTTGGTGAGAATTGCACACACAGAGGAGTTTGGTGAGAATTGCACACACACACACAGAGGAGTTTGGTGAGAATTGCACACACAGAGGAGTTGGGTGAGAATTGCACACACACAGAGGAGTTTGGTGAGAATTGCACACACACAGAGGAGTTTGGTGAGAATTGCACACACACAGAGGAGGAGTTTGGTGAGAATTGCACACACACAGAGGAGTTTGGTGAGAATTGCACACACACACACAGAGGAGTTTGGTGAGAATTGCACACACACACACAGAGGAGTTTGGTGAGAATTGCACACACACACACAGAGGAGGAGTTTGGTGAGAATTGCACACACACAGAGGAGTTTGGTGAGAATTGCACACACACACAGAGGAGTTTGGTGAGAATTGCACACACACAGAGGAGTTTGGTGAGAATTGCACACACAGAGGAGGAGTTTGGTGAGAATTGCACACACAGAGGAGGAGTTTGGTGAGAATTGCACACACACACAGAGGAGTTTGGTGAGAATTGCACACACACACAGAGGAGTTTGGTGAGAATTGCACACACACACACAGAGGAGTTTGGTGAGAATTGCACACACACAGAGGAGTTTGGTGAGAATTGCACACACACACACAGAGGAGTTTGGTGAGAATTGCACACACACACAGAGGAGTTTGGTGAGAATTGCACACACACACAGAGGAGTTTGGTGAGAATTGCACACACACACAGAGGAGTTTGGTGAGAATTGCACACACACACACAGAGGAGGAGTTTGGTGAGAATTGCACACACACAGAGGAGTTTGGTGAGAATTGCACACACACACAGAGGAGTTTGGTGAGAATTGCACACACACAGAGGAGTTTGGTGAGAATTGCACACACACAGAGGAGTTTGGTGAGAATTGCACACACACAGAGGAGTTTGGTGAGAATTGCACACACACACACAGAGGAGTTTGGTGAGAATTGCACACACACACACAGAGGAGTTTGGTGAGAATTGCACACACACACAGAGGAGTTTGGTGAGAATTGCACACACACAGAGGAGTTTGGTGAGAATTGCACACACAGAGGAGTTTGGTGAGAATTGCACACACACAGAGGAGTTGGGTGAGAATTGCACACACACACACAGAGGAGTTTGGTGAGAATTGCACACACACAGAGGAGTTTGGTGAGAATTGCACACACACAGAGGAGTTTGGTGAGAATTGCACACACACACAGAGGAGGAGTTTGGTGAGAATTGCACACACACAGAGGAGTTTGGTGAGAATTGCACACACAGAGGAGTTTGGTGAGAATTGCACACACACACAGAGGAGTTTGGTGAGAATTGCACACACAGAGGAGTTTGGTGAGAATTGCACACACACACAGAGGAGTTTGGTGAGAATTGCACACACACAGAGGAGTTTGGTGAGAATTGCACACACACACAGAGGAGTTTGGTGAGAATTGCACACACAGAGGAGTTTGGTGAGAATTGCACACACACAGAGGAGTTTGGTGAGAATTGCACACACACACACAGAGGAGTTTGGTGAGAATTGCACACACAGAGGAGTTTGGTGAGAATTGCACACACACACAGAGGAGTTTGGTGAGAATTGCACACACACAGAGGAGTTTGGTGAGAATTGCACACACACACAGAGGAGTTTGGTGAGAATTGCACACACAGAGGAGTTTGGTGAGAATTGCACACACACACAGAGGAGTTTGGTGAGAATTGCACACACACACACAGAGGAGTTTGGTGAGAATTGCACACACACACACAGAGGAGTTTGGTGAGAATTGCACACACACAGAGGAGTTTGGTGAGAATTGCACACACAGAGGAGGAGTTTGGTGAGAATTGCACACACACAGAGGAGGAGTTTGGTGAGAATTGCACACACACACAGAGGAGGAGTTTGGTGAGAATTGCACACACACAGAGGAGTTTGGTGAGAATTGCACACACAGAGGAGTTTGGTGAGAATTGCACACACACACAGAGGAGTTTGGTGAGAATTGCACACACACACACAGAGGAGTTTGGTGAGAATTGCACACACAGAGGAGGAGTTTGGTGAGAATTGCACACACACAGAGGAGTTTGGTGAGAATTGCACACACACAGAGGAGTTGGGTGAGAATTGCACACACACACAGAGGAGTTTGGTGAGAATTGCACACACAGAGGAGTTTGGTGAGAATTGCACACACACAGAGGAGTTTGGTGAGAATTGCACACACACACACAGAGGAGTTTGGTGAGAATTGCACACACAGAGGAGGAGTTTGGTGAGAATTGCACACACACACAGAGGAGTTTGGTGAGAATTGCACACACAGAGGAGTTTGGTGAGAATTGCACACACACACACAGAGGAGTTTGGTGAGAATTGCACACACAGAGGAGTTTGGTGAGAATTGCACACACAGAGGAGCTGGGTGAGAATTGCACACACACAGAGGAGTTTGGTGAGAATTGCACACACACACACAGAGGAGTTTGGTGAGAATTGCACACACAGAGGAGTTTGGTGAGAATTGCACACACACACACAGAGGAGTTTGGTGAGAATTGCACACACACAGAGGAGTTTGGTGAGAATTGCACACACAGAGGAGTTTGGTGAGAATTGCACACACACACAGAGGAGTTTGGTGAGAATTGCACAC
This sequence comes from Poecile montanus, assembly GCA_038429875.1. NCBI lineage: Eukaryota > Metazoa > Chordata > Aves > Passeriformes > Paridae > Poecile > Poecile montanus. Next base: position 1,450,320 of record CM076502.1, read on the forward strand.
ACACAGAGGAGTTGGGTGAGAATTGCACACACAGAGGAGGAGTTTGGTGAGAATTGCACACACACACACAGAGGAGTTGGGTGAGAATTGCACACACACACACAGAGGAGTTTGGTGAGAATTGCACACACAGAGGAGTTTGGTGAGAATTGCACACACACACAGAGGAGTTTGGTGAGAATTGCACACACACAGAGGAGTTTGGTGAGAATTGCACACACACACAGAGGAGGAGTTTGGTGAGAATTGCACACACACAGAGGAGTTTGGTGAGAATTGCACACACAGAGGAGTTTGGTGAGAATTGCACACACACACAGAGGAGTTTGGTGAGAATTGCACACACAGAGGAGTTTGGTGAGAATTGCACACACACACAGAGGAGTTTGGTGAGAATTGCACACACACAGAGGAGTTTGGTGAGAATTGCACACACACACAGAGGAGTTTGGTGAGAATTGCACACACAGAGGAGTTTGGTGAGAATTGCACACACACAGAGGAGTTTGGTGAGAATTGCACACACACACACAGAGGAGTTTGGTGAGAATTGCACACACAGAGGAGTTTGGTGAGAATTGCACACACACACAGAGGAGTTTGGTGAGAATTGCACACACACAGAGGAGTTTGGTGAGAATTGCACACACACACAGAGGAGTTTGGTGAGAATTGCACACACAGAGGAGTTTGGTGAGAATTGCACACACACACAGAGGAGTTTGGTGAGAATTGCACACACACACACAGAGGAGTTTGGTGAGAATTGCACACACAGAGGAGGAGTTTGGTGAGAATTGCACACACACAGAGGAGTTTGGTGAGAATTGCACACACACAGAGGAGTTGGGTGAGAATTGCACACACACACAGAGGAGTTTGGTGAGAATTGCACACACAGAGGAGTTTGGTGAGAATTGCACACACACAGAGGAGTTTGGTGAGAATTGCACACACACACACAGAGGAGTTTGGTGAGAATTGCACACACAGAGGAGGAGTTTGGTGAGAATTGCACACACACACAGAGGAGTTTGGTGAGAATTGCACACACAGAGGAGTTTGGTGAGAATTGCACACACAGAGGAGTTTGGTGAGAATTGCACACACACACACAGAGGAGTTTGGTGAGAATTGCACACACAGAGGAGTTTGGTGAGAATTGCACACACAGAGGAGCTGGGTGAGAATTGCACACACACAGAGGAGTTTGGTGAGAATTGCACACACACAGAGGAGGAGTTTGGTGAGAATTGCACACACAGAGGAGTTTGGTGAGAATTGCACACACACACAGAGGAGTTTGGTGAGAATTGCACACACACAGAGGAGTTGGGTGAGAATTGCACACACAGAGGAGGAGTTTGGTGAGAATTGCACACACACACACAGAGGAGTTGGGTGAGAATTGCACACACACACACAGAGGAGTTTGGTGAGAATTGCACACACAGAGGAGTTTGGTGAGAATTGCACACACACACACAGAGGAGTTTGGTGAGAATTGCACACACACAGAGGAGTTTGGTGAGAATTGCACACACACACACAGAGGAGTTTGGTGAGAATTGCACACACACACACAGAGGAGTTTGGTGAGAATTGCACACACACACACAGAGGAGTTTGGTGAGAATTGCACACACACACAGAGGAGTTTGGTGAGAATTGCACACACAGAGGAGTTTGGTGAGAATTGCACACACAGAGGAGTTTGGTGAGAATTGCACACACACAGAGGAGTTTGGTGAGAATTGCACACACACACACAGAGGAGTTTGGTGAGAATTGCACACACACAGAGGAGTTTGGTGAGAATTGCACACACACAGAGGAGTTTGGTGAGAATTGCACACACACACACAGAGGAGTTTGGTGAGAATTGCACACACACAGAGGAGTTTGGTGAGAATTGCACACACACACACAGAGGAGTTTGGTGAGAATTGCACACACACACAGAGGAGTTTGGTGAGAATTGCACACACACACACACAGAGGAGGAGTTTGGTGAGAATTGCACACACACAGAGGAGTTTGGTGAGAATTGCACACACAGAGGAGTTTGGTGAGAATTGCACACACAGAGGAGTTTGGTGAGAATTGCACACACACAGAGGAGTTTGGTGAGAATTGCACACACACACACAGAGGAGTTTGGTGAGAATTGCACACACACACAGAGGAGTTTGGTGAGAATTGCACACACACACAGAGGAGTTTGGTGAGAATTGCACACACACACACACAGAGGAGTTTGGTGAGAATTGCACACACAGAGGAGTTTGGTGAGAATTGCACACACACACAGAGGAGTTTGGTGAGAATTGCACACACAGAGGAGGAGTTTGGTGAGAATTGCACACACACACACAGAGGAGTTTGGTGAGAATTGCACACACAGAGGAGGAGTTTGGTGAGAATTGCACACACACAGAGGAGTTTGGTGAGAATTGCACACACACAGAGGAGTTTGGTGAGAATTGCACACACACACACAGAGGAGTTTGGTGAGAATTGCACACACACACACAGAGGAGTTTGGTGAGAATTGCACACACACAGAGGAGGAGTTTGGTGAGAATTGCACACACACACACAGAGGAGTTGGGTGAGAATTGCACACACACAGAGGAGTTTGGTGAGAATTGCACACACAGAGGAGGAGTTTGGTGAGAATTGCACACACACACAGAGGAGTTTGGTGAGAATTGCACACACACAGAGGAGTTTGGTGAGAATTGCACACACAGAGGAGTTTGGTGAGAATTGCACACACACACAGAGGAGTTTGGTGAGAATTGCACACACAGAGGAGTTTGGTGAGAATTGCACACACACACACAGAGGAGGAGTTTGGTGAGAATTGCACACACACAGAGGAGTTTGGTGAGAATTGCACACACACACAGAGGAGGAGTTTGGTGAGAATTGCACACACACAGAGGAGTTTGGTGAGAATTGCACACACACAGAGGAGTTTGGTGAGAATTGCACACACACAGAGGAGTTGGGTGAGAATTGCACACACAGAGGAGGAGTTTGGTGAGAATTGCACACACACACACAGAGGAGTTTGGTGAGAATTGCACACACACAGAGGAGGAGTTTGGTGAGAATTGCACACACACACACAGAGGAGTTTGGTGAGAATTGCACACACAGAGGAGTTTGGTGAGAATTGCACACACACACAGAGGAGTTTGGTGAGAATTGCACACACACACACAGAGGAGTTTGGTGAGAATTGCACACACAGAGGAGTTTGGTGAGAATTGCACACACAGAGGAGTTTGGTGAGAATTGCACACACAGAGGAGTTTGGTGAGAATTGCACACACACAGAGGAGTTTGGTGAGAATTGCACACACACACAGAGGAGTTTGGTGTGAATTGCACACACACACAGAGGAGTTTGGTGAGAATTGCACACACACACACAGAGGAGTTTGGTGAGAATTGCACACACACAGAGGAGTTTGGTGAGAATTGCACACACAGAGGAGTTTGGTGAGAATTGCACACACACACACACAGAGGAGTTTGGTGAGAATTGCACACACAGAGGAGGAGTTTGGTGATATTTCCATCACTCTCCACTCTGGATGGAGCCGTCTCTCAGGCCAGCTCGTCCCTGTGTTTTCAGAGCCCTCTGCTCAGGGTTTATTGGGGGCACCGTGGGCTCTGGGACCTGATCTCCCCCCGTGGGCTGGGGTTCAATCGTGTCTGTGATTAATGATTTTTATTCCATAACAATTGGGCGTGTCCTGGAGCTGGGCCCGGCCCTGGTCCCACAGGAGAGCCCCAAACACCCAGGGTGGGGCTGGGGGGACCCCGGGAGTGAAGGGGAGTGAAGGGGACCCGGGAGTGAAGGGGAACCGGGGAGTGAAGAGGAGTGAAGGGGACCCCAGGAACGATGGGGACCCCAGGAGTGAAGGGACCCCAGGAACGATGGGGACCCCAGGAGTGAAGGGACCCCAGGAACGATGGGGACCCCAGGAGTGAAGGAACTCCAGCAGTGAAGGGAACCCCACTAGTGAAGGGGACCCCAGGAGTGAAGGAACCCCAGGAGTGAAGGGACCCCAGGAACGATGGGGACCCCAGGAGTGAAGGGAACCCAGCAGTGAAGGGACCCCAGGAATGATGGGGACCCCAGGAGTGAAGGAACTCCAGCAGTGAAGGGAACCCCGGGAGTGAAGGGACCCCAGGAGTGAAGGGACCCCAGCAGTGAAGGGGACCCCAGGAATGATGGGGACCCCAGCAGTGAAGGGAACCCCCGGGAGTGAAGGGGACCCCGGGGAGCAAAGGGGACCCCAGCAGTGAAGGAACCCCAGCAGTGAAGGGACCCCAGGAACGATGGGGACCCCAGCAGTGAAGGGACCCCAAGAGTGAAGGGGACCCCAGGAACAATGGGGACCCCAGCAGTGAAGGAACCCCAGGAGTGAAGGGAATCCAGCAGTGAAGGGACCCCAAGAGTGAAGGAACCCCAGCAGTGAAGGGACCCCAGCAGTGAAGGGAACCCCGGGAGTGAAGGGAACCTCAGGAATGATGGGGACCCCAGCAGTGAAGGGACCCCAGCAGTGAAGGAACCCCAGGAGTGAAGGGACCCCAGGAACAATGGGGACCCCAGGAATGAAGGGAACCCCAGGAGTGAAGGGACCCCAAGAGTGAAGGGAACCCCAGCAGTGAAGGGAACCCCAGGCCGGGCTGCCATGCAGGGCTGGGAGGGACGTGTGAAAAACGAGCTTCACATCATTGTTATAGAATTTAAAAGTTTAATAAAAAAACAATTCGGAGAAAAAAATAAAGTAAAATGTACAGATATGGCTGGGTGTCTCTGCATTCACCTCACTGACAAAGGATTGTGCCTTAAAAACAGAACCCTGCTACAGATCCAGAAATTCTCAATCATATCCAGAAATTCTCATCCAGATCCAGAAATTCTCAATCATATCCAGAAATTCTCAATCATATCCAGAAATTCTCAATCAGATCCAGAAATTCTCACACAGATCCAGAAATTCTCACACAGATCCAGAAATTCTCAAACATATCCAGAAATTCTCATCCAGATCCAGAAATTCTCAAACATATCCAGAAATTCTCAATCAGATCCAGAAATTCTCACACAGATCCAGAAATTCTCAAACATATCCATAAATTCTCATCCATATCTATAAATTCTCACACAGATCCAGAAATTCTCATTCATATCCATAAATTCTCACACAGATCCAGAAATTCTCAATCAGATCCAGAAATTCTCACACAGATCCATAAATTCTCATTCATATCCATAAATTCTCACACATATCCATAAATTCTCATCCAGATCCATAAATTCTCATCCATATCCATAAATTCTCATTCATATCCATAAATTCTCATCCAGATCCATAAATTCTCATCCATATCCATAAATTCTCATCCAGATCCATAAATTCTCACACATATCCATAAATTCTCATCCATATCCATAAATTCTCAAACATATCCATAAATTCTCAATCAGATCCATAAATTCTCAATCAGATCCATAAATTCTCAATCAGATCCATAAATTCTCATCCAGATCCATAAATTCTCAATCAGATCCATAAATTCTCATTCATACCCATAAATTCTCATCCAGATCCATAAATTCTCATCCATATCTATAAATTCTCAATCAGATCCATAAATTCTCATCCAGATCCATAAATTCTCACACAGATCCATAAATTCTCACACTTATCCATAAATTCTCACACATATCCATAAATTCTCATTCATATCCATAAATTCTCAATCAGATCCATAAATTCTCATCCAGATCCATAAATTCTCACACATATCCATAAATTCTCATCCATATCCATAAATTCTCATCCATATCCATAAATTCTCAATCATATCCATAAATTCTCACACACATCCATAAATTCTCATCCATATCCATAAATTCTCATCCATATCCATAAATTCTCATCCATATCTATAAATTCTCATCCATATCCATAAATTCTCACACAGATCCATAAATTCTTCTCAGGATCTTTGGTTTTCTTCTGTTTAGTTTTCTCTTGCCCCCTTCCCAATAGATCAATCCTCTTGGTGCCATTGAGATTTACATTCCCTGATCCCAGAAATGCAATAAATTCCTGCCCCAGAGCTCTGCTCACTGCTGTTCTCATCTGGATAAGAGAGTTTACAAAAGGAAAAAGAAAATGTCTCCAGCTCTTTTTCAGGATTTGGGTTATTCAAACAAAAGCAGTTTTTATTTTAATACTATGCCATAACCTAACATATATATATTATACCACTATTTCTGAGTTTCATCAATAACAGGAATAAAGAAAACGATGTTAACACAACAAAATTTCCATTCTTACACACATAACATTCATTTAATATTTGCCAAAAGCCAGCAATATGAAATGGATCTGTAATATGAAATGTATTTATAATATGAAATGGATCTGTAATATGAAATGGATCTGTAATATGAAATGGATCTGTAATATGAAATGGATCTATAATATGAAATGGATCTATAATATGAAATGTATTTATAATATGAAATGGATCTATAATATGAAATGTATTTATAATATGAAATGGATCTATAATATGAAATGGATCTATAATATGAAATGGATCTATAATATGAAATGTATTTATAATATGAAATGGATCTATAATATGAAATGGATCTATAATATGAAATGTATTTATAATATGAAATGGATCTATAATATGAAATGGATCTATAATAAATGTGTCTATAATATGAAATGTATCTATAATATGAAATGTATTTATAATATGAAATGTATCATCTATAATATGAAATGGATTTATAATATGAAATGTATCTATAATATGAAATGTATTTATAATATTAAATGGATCTATAATATGAAATGGATTTATAATATGAAATGTATCTATAATATGAAATGTATTTATAATATTAAATGGATCTATAATATGAAATGGATCTATAATATGAAATGGATCTATAATAAATGTATTTATAATATGAAATGGATCTATAATAAATGTATCTATAATATTAAATGTACCTATAATAAATGTATCTATAATATGAAATGGATCTATAATAAATGTATCTATAATATTAAATGTATTTATAATAAATGTATCTATAATATGAAATGTATCTATAATATTAAATGTATTTATAATAAATGTATCTATAATAAATGTATCTCTAATATGAAATGGATCTATAATAAATGTATTTATAATAAATGTATCTCTAATATGAAATGGATCTATAATATGAAATGTATCTATAATATGAAATGTATTTATAATATTAAATATATCTATAATAAATGTATCTCTAATATTAAATGGATCTCTAATATGAAATGGATCTATAATAAATGTATTTATAATAATAAATGTATTTATAATAAATGTATCCATAATATTAAATGTATTTATAATAAATGTATCTCTAATATGAAATGGATCTATAATAAATGTATTTATAATAAATGTATCTCTAATATGAAATGGATCTATAATAAATGTATCTATAATAAATGTATTTATAATAAATGTATCCATAATATTAAATGTATTTATAATAAATGTATCTCTAACATGAAATGTATCTGGAACAGACAGAGGGGGGTATCGGCTCTGGGGGTGTGGAGCCCCCCGGGCCGGGTCACCGGGGCTGGGGGTACCGGCTGTACCGGGGGTACCGGGAGTCCTGGAGGGTACCGGGGGTCCCAGGGGCTGGCTGTACCGGCTGTACCGGGGGTACCGGGGGTACCGGCTGTACCGGCTGTACCGGCTGTACCGGCTGTACCGGCTGTACCGGGGGTACCGGCTGTACCGGGGGTACCGGCTGTACCGGCTGTACCGGGAGTCCCGGGGGTCCCGGGGGCTGTGTGTACCGGCTGTACCGGCTGTACCGGCTGTACCGGGAGTCCCGGGGGTCCCGGGGGCTGGCTGTACCGGCTGTACCGGCTGTACCGGGGGTCCCGGGACCCCGCGCTCCGCTCTGAGGGGTCACGGACCCTTCCCGCCGCCCCGCGTGCGCCCGGACACATTTGACCGCCGCACCGCCGGAAGCGCGTTCCGGGCAGGGCGTGGAGGGCGGGGGGCGGCGGGACAAACCGGGGCGGGATGGGAGAGGACGGGATGGGACGCGGCGGAATGGGACGGGATGAGATCAGGTGGGAGAGGCGGAACGGGGCGGAACCGGGCGGGGCGGGCGGCGGCGAGAGAGGCCGGCGGAACGGAAGGACGCGGAACGGAAGGCGCGCGGGCGCGTTTCCGGGGGCCGGCCCGCGGCGGCGGAGCGGCGATGGCGGCGGGCGGGCGGCGCTGAGGGACCGGCCATGGAGCGCGGGCCGGGCCGGCCCAGCCTGCAGCTCGTCCAGCAGGCCGTGCAGGCGCTCTACCACGACCCCGACCCCAGCGGCAAGGAGCGGGCCAGCTGCTGGCTGGGCGAGCTGCAGCGTTCGGTGAGAGCCGCGGGCGACGGGAACCGGGCCCGGGCTCGCGGGGAGGCCTCGGGCCCCATCCGGGGTGGGGCGGGCCGGGGAACGGCGGCCCCGCGGCGGCCCCGGGAGCCTCCGCCCCGCCGCTGCCGCTGGGGCTGCCCCGTCCCTGGGAGTGCTCTGCAGAGACACTTCGGGCACGGCCTGCAGGGACAGAGCCAGGGAGCGGCTCCCGCTGCCCGAGGACCGCGATAAACGGAATTTCGGGAACGGATTCCCGGCTGGGGGGGTGGGCAGGGTGGCACAGGGTGGCACAGGGTGCCCAGAGCAGCCCTGGATCCCTGGCAGTGGCCAAGGACAGGCTGGAGCCTGGGGCTGGGAGCAGCCTGGGCCGGTGGGAGGTGTGGGGGGCACTGGGGGGGCTCGGGGGTCCCTTCCCATCCCAAACCATCCCGGGTTCCGTGATTAACGGCAGGAACAGGGGGCCGGGACGTTTGGCACGGCCCTGAGGGAGCTGGGAAGGAGGAATCGGCTCCCGGAGGGAAATTCGGGCTCTCTGGGCCTGTGCCGGCACCCGCGGGGGGACGGAGCCACGGCCTCGTTCCGCTCCCCGGAGCCCTCGGACACAGCCCCGGCTCCTGCCCCGGCTCCTGCCCCGGCTCCTGCCCTGGCTCCTTCCCCGGCTCCTTCCCCGGTTCCTTCCCCGGTTCCTGCCCCGGTTCCTTCCCCGGTTCCTTCCCCGGCTCCTGCCCCGGCTCCTGCCCCGGCTCCTGCCCCGGTTCCTGCCCCGGCTCCTTCCCCAGCTCCTTCCCCGGTTCCTGCCCCGGTTCCTGCCCCGGTTCCTTCCCCAGCTCCTTCCCCAGCTCCTGCCCCGGCTCCTTCCCCGGTTCCTGCCCCGGTTCCTTCCCCGGTTCCTTCCCCAGCTCCTGCCCCAGTTCCTTCCCCGGTTCCTTCCCCGGTTCCTTCCCCGGTTCCTGCCCCGGCTCCTTCCCCGGCTCCTTCCCCGGCTCCTGCCCCGGTTCCTGCCCCGGTTCCTGCCCCGGCTCTTGCCCCGGTTCCTGCCCCGGCTCCTGCCCCGGTTCCTGCCCCGGTTCCTGCCCCGGTTCCTTCCCCGGTTCCTTCCCCGGTTCCTGCCCCGGCTCCTGCCCCGGACCTGCCCCGGCTCCTTCCCCGGTTCCTGCCCCGGTTCCTTCCCCGGTTCCTGCCCCGGCTCTTTCCCCGGTTCCTGCCCCGGCTCGGCGCTGTTTGTCAGGGTTCGGTGGCCTCACCTGGTCCCGCTGGAGCCGCTTTGTCCCCCCCGGGGGTGGGCAGTGACCCCTCTGTGCTGCCCTTGGGGCTCCTCTCGTTCTTCCCCCCCTTTTCCCAGCCCCTCCCAGGAGCCGAGGGACAAAATTCCCTCTCTGGGACGGGAGGAGCCGTGTCCGGCCCCTCCCTGCTCCGAGCACCCCACTCCTGCTCCAGCATCCCCTGCTCCAGCATCCCCTCCCTGCTCTGAGCATCCCCTCCCTGCTCCAGCATCCCCTCCCTGCTCCAGCATCTCCACTCCTGCTCCAGCATCCCCTGCTCCAGCATCCCCTCCCTGCTCTGAGCACCCCACTCCTGCTCCAGCATCCCCTCCCTGCTCCAGCATCCCGTCCCTGCTCCAGCATCCCCTGCTCTGAGCATCCCCTCCCTGCTCTGAGCATCCCCTCCCTGCTCTGAGCATCCCCTGCTCCAGCATCCCCTCCCTGCTCCAGCATCCCCTCCCTGCTCTGAGCATCCCCTCCCTGCTCCAGCATCCCCTCCCTGCTCCAGCATCCCCTCCCTGCTCTGAGCATCCCCTCCCTGCTCCAGCATCCCCTCCCTGCTCTGAGCATCCCCTCCCTGCTCCAGCATCCCCTCCCTGCTCCATCATCCCCTGCTCTGAGCATCCCCTCCCTGCTCCAGCATCCCCTCCCTGCTCTGAGCATCCCCTCCCTGCTCTGAGCATCCCCTCCCTGCTCCAGCATCCCCTCCCTGCTCCAGCATCCCCTCCCTGCTCTGAGCATCCCCTCCCTGCTCTGAGCATCCCCTCCCTGCTCCAGCATCCCCTCCCTGCTCCAGCATCCCCTCCCTGCTCCAGCATCCCCTCCCTGCTCCAGCATCCCCTCCCTGCTCCAGCATCCCCTGCTCTGAGCATCCCCTCCCTGCTCTGAGCATCCCCTCCCTGCTCTGAGCATCCCCTCCCTGCTCTGAGCATCCCCTCCCTGCTCTGAGCATCCCCTCCCTGCTCCAGCATCCCCTCCCTGCTCTGAGCATCCCCTCCCTGCTCTGAGCATCCCCTCCCTGCTCTGAGCATCCCCTCCCTGCTCCAGCATCCCCTCCCTGCTCCAGCATCCCCTCCCTGCTCCAGCATCCCCTCCCTGCTCCAGCATCCCCTCCCTGCTCCAGCATCCCCTCCCTGCTCCAGCATCCCCTCCCTGCTCGGCTCTTCCCACCCTTTGGCCACTCTTGCTGCTCTTTGTTCCCACAAATTCACCTTTTCCCCATTTTTCCCCCTAAGTTCCCTTCAGTGCTGCAGCCACATTCCAGTTCCCGTGGGAATTCCCGTGGGAATGTCCCTGCCTGGCTCTGGGGGGGCTCTGGGGGCTGCTCCCCCCATTTCCCCCTGGGGAGGGGCAGAACAGAGATCTGGGGGCAGCTGGACACTGACATTTCGGGGATGGTTCCTGTCCCAGGGTCCCTGAGCCTGGGGGAGCCCCCAAAATTCCTGTCCCAGGGTCCCTGAGTCTGGGGGAGACCCCAAAATTCCTGTCCCAGGGTCCCTGGGCCTGGGGGAGACCCCAAAATTCCTGTCCCAGGGTCCCTGGGCCTGGGGGAGACCCCAAAATTCCTGTCCCAGCGTCCCTGAGCCTGGGGGAGCCCCCAAAATTCCTGTCCCAGGGTCCCTGAGCCGGGGTGAGACCCCAAAATTCCTGTCCCAGGGTCCCTGAGCCTGAGGTGAGCCCCCCAGGACTCTGTCCCAGGGTCCCTGAGCCTGGGGGAGACCCTAAAATTCCAGTCCCAGGGTCCCTGAGCCTGGGGGAGACCCCAAAATTCCTGTCCCAGGGTCCCTGAGCCTGGGGAAGACCCCAAAATTCCAGTCCCAGCATCCCTGAGCCTGGGGGAGCCCCCCAGGGTTCTGTCCCAGGGTCCCTGAGCCGGGGTGAGACCCCAGAATTCCTGTCCCAGGGTCCCTGAGCCGGGGTGAGACCCCAGAATTCCTGTCCCAGGGTTCCTGAGCCGGGGTGAGACCCCAGAATTCCTGTCCCAGGGTCCCTGAGCCTGGGGGAGCCCCCAGGATTCTCTCACGGGGTCCCCAAGTCCGGGGTCACCCCATGGGGCCGGGGGGAGCCCCCAGGATTCCTGCTGGATAAAGGGTCAGGCTGCCCCAGCCCCAGCAGGGTTCAGGTTTTTGGGGACTGATTCCTGAGCCCTCTGTCCCTCTGCAGGGCCAGGGTCTCTGCTCCAGTTTCTCTGGGCTTTTCCCTGGGCTGCTTTGGACATACGAGTACTGCTAATAATAGCAATAATAGCAATAATAATAATAATAATAACCAATAACGTTATTAACACAGCCCAGCCCCAGGTCAGCAGCATTCCTGCTTCTCCCCTCTCACAGTGCTTGTTCACCCTGCTCCTCTCTGAGCTTTAAGTGTGGTCTCAGAAGGAATCCCAGTTACTCTCCAGGTGTTCCAGGCCCAGCCTGGTTCCATCCCAGTTACTCTCCAGGTGTTCCAGGCCCAGCCTGGCTCCATCCCAGTTACTCTCCAGGTGTTCCAGGCCCAGCCTGGTTCCATCCCAGTTACTCTCCAGGTGTTCAGGCCCAGCCTGGCTCCATCCCAGTTATTCTCCAGGTGTTCAGGCCCAGCCTGGCTCCATCCCAGTTATTCTCCAGGTGTTCAGGCCCAGTCTGGCTCCATCCCAGTTGTTTTCCAGGTGTTCAGGCCCAGCCTGGCTCCATCCCAGTTACTCTCCAGATGTTCAGGCCCAGCCTGGCTCCATCCCAGTTACTCTCCAGGTGTTCAGGCCCAGCCTGGCTCCATCCCAGTTACTCTCCAGGTGTTCAGGCCCAGCCTGGTTCCATCCCAGTTACTCTCCAGGTGTTCAGGCCCAGCCTGGCTCCATCCCAGTTGTTTTCCAGGTGTTCAGGCCCAGCCTGGTTCCATCCCAGTTACTCTCCAGGTGTTCAGGCCCAGCCTGGCTCCATCCCAGTTACTCTCCAGGTGTTCAGGCCCAGCCTGGCTCCATCCCAGTTACTCTCCAGGTGTTCCAGGCCCAGCCTGGCTCCATCCAGCACCTTCCTCTCCTCGGAGCTGCCGGGTTATTGCAGCCCTGGCTGTGGGGCAGTGAGGAGGGAGGAGCTGCTCCACAGCAGGAGCTGCTCTGGTGTGGGCTGGGGGCTCTGCTGGGACCTTCCCCAGCCTGGGGGCCGTGGGGGGTTGGGGTTGGGGTCAGGGGTTGGGGTTGGGGTTAGGGTTAGGGGTTGGGGTTATGGTTAGGGGTTAGGGTCAGGGGTTGGGGTTATGGTTAGGGGTTATGGTTAGGGGTTGGGGTTATGGTTAGGGGTTGGGGTTAGGGGTTGGGGTTATGGTTAGGGGTTGGGGTTAGGGGTTGGGGTTGGGGGTTGGGGTTATGGTTAGGGGTTGGGGTTATGGTTAGGGGTTAGGGTTAGGGGTTGGGGTTATGGTTAGGGGTTATGGTTAGGGGTTAGGGTTAGGGGTTGGGGTTATGGTTAGGGGTTAGGGTTAGGGGTTGGGGTTATGGTTAGGGGTTATGGTTAGGGGTTAGGGTTAGGGGTTGGGGTTATGGTTAGGGGTTAGGGTTAGGGGTTGGGGTTGGGGGTTGGGGTTATGTTTAGGGGTTAGGGTTAGGGGTTGGGGTTATGGTTAGGGGTTAGGGGTTGGGCTCAGGGGTTGGGGGTTGGGGTTATGGTTAGGGGTCAGGGATCAGGGGTTAGGGACAGGGTCAGGGTTAGGGAGCCCTGGTGGGACAGGGTTATGTTTAGGGGTCAGGGTTAGGGGTTAGGGATCAGGGTCAGGGTTAGGAGTCAGGGTTAGGGGTCAGGGTTAGGGGTCAGGGATCAGGGTTAGGGTTAGGAGTCAGGGTTAGGGGTCAGGGTTAGGGTTAGGGGTCAGGGGTCAGGGTTAGGGGTCAGGGGTCAGGGTTAGGGGTCAGGGTTAGGGTCAGGGATCAGGGGTCAGGGTTAGGGTCAGGGTTAGGGAGCCTTGGTAGGACAGGCCACAGCCTGGGAGTCACTGTGGCATTGGGTTAGGGTTAGGGATCAGGGATCAGGGTTAGGGTTAGGGGTTAGGGTTAGGGATCAGGGTTAGGGTTAGGGTTAGGGGTTAGGGATCAGGGATCAGGGTTGGGGTCAGGGTTAGGGGTCAGGGTTAGGGGTTAGGGTTAGGGTCAGGGTTAGGGATCAGGGTTGGGGTCAGGGTCAGGGTTAGGGGTCAGGGGTCAGGGTTAGGGTCAGGGTTAGGGGTCAGGGTTAGGGGTCAGGGTTAGGGATCAGGGTTGGGGTCAGGGTCAGGGTTAGGGATCAGGGTTGGGGTTAGGGTTAAGGTTAGGGGTCAGGGTTAGGGGTTAGGGTCAGGGTTAGGGAACCCTGGTGGGACAGGCCGCAGCCTGGCAGTCGCTGTGGCATTGGTGGCCCTGGCACTCGGGGTTTGTCCCTCCGGCCTCCCCCTGGCCTGGTCTGCATCCAGGCACTGGGATTAACCCTCCAGGGTGTTGGCTTGGATCCTCTTCTGTGCCAAACCCTGTCCCTGTCCCTGCAGTGCCAGCTGTGCCAGCCCTGGGCAGTCTGTGCCCCTTCCAGAGCGCTCAGCCCTGCTCAGTTCTGTCCCCTCTGCCTCTGCTGGGATCTCAGCACTGAGTTCCCGCTGTTTTTTCCTTCCTGGGACTGCACTCACAGAGTTCTGGGACGGTTTGGGTGGAAAGGGACCTCAAAGCCCCTCCAGTGCTGCCTGCCATGGCAGGGACAGCTCCCAGTGTCCAGCCCCAGTGTCCAGCCTGGCCTTGGGCACTGTCAGGGATGTTGTGCTGAGCTCCCCCTGTTTGCCAGGTGCCCAGAGCCATCGTGGGGATGAGAAGACAAAGCCCAAAGCTGAGTTTGGGTGCCTGGGCCACTCTGGGGGGGTTCAGGTTTGGCACTGGGGACCCCCAGCCTGGGTGAGATCCCCACAGTTCCCATCCATGGGATCTCAGGCAGGACCTGGGGTTCAGGTTTGGGTCTGGAGGACACTGAGAGCTCAGGTTGGTCCATCAGCTCCCCTGGCAGCCTCGTTCTGCCCTTTCCTGCTGGTTATTCCTGGGAAATGGGGCTGGACATGGTGCAGCAGCTCTGAGCACTGGAGAGCTCAGCTGAAGGTGCAAGCTGACCTAAATCCCAGAATGTGAGGATCCTTCAGGCAGCCGTGTGCTGGGAGCTGTGTGAGGGCAGATTCCAGGGGTTTCCTGAGGCAGAGGAGCTGTGGGAAAGCGTGTGGGGATTGTCCTGGCTCTCTGAGCTGCATGGCTGGAGCTGCTCTGCATCCCTGGAGTGTGGAGCAGAGCCCTGGGAGAACCTTCCATGGCTGTGAGCTGAGCACTGAGGATTGTCCTGGCTCTCTGAGCTGCTCTGCATCCCCAGAGTGTGGAGCAGAGCCCTGGGAGAACCT
The DNA here is from genome assembly GCA_038429875.1 of Poecile montanus. Lineage (NCBI taxonomy): Eukaryota > Metazoa > Chordata > Aves > Passeriformes > Paridae > Poecile > Poecile montanus. The sequence continues at coordinate 1,465,444 of CM076502.1, forward strand.
TCCATGGCTGTGAGCTGAGCATTGGGGATTGTCCTGGCTCTCTGAGCTGCTCTGCATCCCCAGAGTGTGGAGCAGAGCCCTGGGAGAACCTTCCATGGCTGTGAGCTGAGCCTTGGGGATTGTCCTGGCTCTCTGAGCTGCGTGGCTGGACCTGCTCTGCATCCCCAGAATCTGGAGCAGAGCCCTGGGAGATCCATCCATGGCTGTGAGCTGAGCCTTGGGGATTGTCCTGGCTCTCTGAGCTGCTCTGCATCCCCAGAGTGTGGAGCAGAGCCCTGGGAGAACCTTCCATGGCTGTGAGCTGAGCACTGGGGATTGTCCCAGCTCTCTGAGCTGCTCTGCATCCCTGGAGTGTGGAGCAGAGCCCTGGGAGAACCTTCCATGGCTGTGAGCTGAGCCTTGGGGCTTTGCTGAGGACTCATTGCAGGCTGCTCTGGGTTTTACTGGGGCTTCAGGAAGTGCTTTCCTCTGGCTTTATGGAATTCCTGATGTGCCATTAGGAGTTTCAGGCACAGAAGCAGCTTCTTGTAGTCATTGGTGCTCACAGCCCGTTAATAATTGTGCTCTCTGCTGAGTCGGGCTCCCACATGGATTATCTGTGTTTCCTGGGGTGGGGAGGATCTCCCGTGCCTGCCACCCTGTCCATCCAAACTGGGAATTACCAGCCTGTTAATTGAGGGGAGAGAGTTTAATGAGAGGGATTCTGGCTGTTGTAGGTGTTGAGTTTAACCTTTTGTTTATTCCTGGATTGGGAATTTCCTGTGAGGATAAGTAAATCCAGGGGGGACATTTGTGAAAGCAATTCCTCCAGGTTTTCCTCACTCCCTGTTGGAGTCATTCCAGGCGAGTTTTACACCAGGAGTAGCTGGAGATGCTGGAGCTGCTGGCCATGGAGCAGCTCCTGTCACAGAGGCAGCTGGGAAAGGAGGATCAGAGCCTGGAGACAGCAGAGGAGCTTGTCTGACAGCTCTGGAGGGACTGTCCTTGGCTATGCTGTGTTCAGTGGGGATGGTGGAGCAGCATTCCATGGGGAAAACGTGCTGTGTCCCTGTCCTGTGGGCAGGGGTGGATCCAGCAGCCCTGGGGTGAAGCTGCAGGGACTGGGGAGCCGTGGGGATGTGGCACCTGGGGACATGGGGTGCCCAGTGGTGGCCTGGGCAGTGCTGGGCACCCGTGGGACTCGATGGGCTCGGGGCTTTCCAGCTCGGTGGATTCTGTGCAGAGGAGGAAGGGAGAGGACAGGGAGCACATGGGGTGCTGAGGGTCCCACCCTCCCCAGCTTCTCGGGGCCCCTGGGGCTCTGCAGTTGGCTCCAGCTGCATTCCAGGCTGCAGTGGCTGTGGGAAGAGCTGCGAGCAGAAATCCTGGGAGTGGGATCAGGAACTAAGCCACGATGATCTAAGGGCCGTTGCCAACTCTAACATTTTCCTTTTCCGTGGGTTTTCCTGGGAGCCAGCCTGGATCGTGCTGGTCCTGCCTGGCGTTGGTCTCTTGTTCCCCTGTGTGCTGCTGGGGAGCCCTGGGAGCCCTGGGAGCCCTGGGAGCCCTGGCCAGGGTCTGGAGCACTGTGGGATGGAGCCTCTGGGCACCACTGAGAGATTTGAAAGGGGATTAATTTTCCTTCCAGGGTGGGATGCAGCTGGGAGTGGGGCTGGGCAGGCAGTGGTTTATAACAAAGAGCTGTTTGGCTGCTGGAGTCACTGGCCAGGGATGGAATTGCCTTCATTAGGGAGGCTGGAATGAGGACCAGAGATGGGTTTTAGGGATGCAGAGGTTTTATTTCACTCTGGATTGGGCTCAGGGAAGTCCTGTGGCCCAAAGGGCTGTGAAGCTCATGGGATTGGCTCAAGTTTTGCTCCCAGGTTTCCACATCAGCTGGAATTGGGATTTTTAACCGTGCTGCCCAGGGAGGTTTGGGGTTCCCATCCCTGGAGGTGTCCAGGGAAGGACTGGATGTGGCACTCGGTGCTCTGGGCTGGGAACAGGCTGGGGATGGGTCACAGGTCGGACTCGATGGTTTTGCAGGTCTTTTCCAGCCTCAGTGACTCTGGGATTCAGTGCCAGTCTGTTCCCATAGCCCAGCCAGGAGGTTCTGGACTCTGCCTGGTGTTTCCTGGCTCACCGGTGCCCCAGGCCCACCCTCGGGACTGAGCCTTTGGGGTCAGAGCCCCCTGACAGCGGCTGGAGCTGCCCCGAGGCTGGGGGCTCCTGCCTGCCTCTCCCCCAGCTCTTGGCACATCCCTGTTCTGCTCTGGAGTCCTGCTGTGGGCCCTCAGATGGGCCTGGTGTCCTCAACCCTGGGATTCCGTTTGGTGATTTCAGTGTGGGGATTCCTTCACCAGCTCCCTCCTGCCACCCATCCCTTGCTGGGCTCTCCCTGTGTTTGTTCCCACGTGAGACTCCACAGCCTCTGAGTGCCCTTTCCTGCGAGGGTGGGGCACTGGATCCCTGTGGGATCTGCTCTCCCAAAGGGGCTGTGGGGCCCCTGCAAGCTCTGTTGTGAAGCTGCTCTGTCCCTGGGGCTCCTCGGGTGGCTGTCCCAGTGCCAGCACCTTCCCAGCCCCCAGCCCGAGCTGGGATGGCAGCAGAGTGTGGGCTCTGCAGTCAGGGGTGTTCGGGGAGTCCTGGGATGGTTTGGGAGGGAAGGGACCCCCAAACCCCCCCAGTGCCCCCCACACCTCCCACTGGCCCAGGCTGCTCCCAGCCCCAGGCTCCAGCCTGCCCTTGGCCACTGCCAGGGATCCAGGGGCAGCCCCAGCTGCTCTGGCAATTCCAGCCCAGCCAGCAATTCCCAATTCCCAACATCCCAACATCCAGCCCTGTCCTCTGGCACTGGCAGCCATTCCCTGGCTCCTGGCCCTGCAGCCCTGTCCCAGTCCCTCTGCAGCTCTCCTGGAGCCCCTTCAGGCCCTGCAGGGGCTCTCAGCTCTCCCTGGATCCTTCTCCTCTCCAGGGGAACATTCCCAGCTCTCCTGGAGCCCCTTCAGGCCCTGCAGGGGCTCTCAGCTCTCCCTGGATCCTTCTCCTCTCCAGGGGAACATTCCCAGCTCTCCCAGGCTGGATCCCTGGGAACTGAGGGGCTCTGGGAGCAGCTCTGGGGTCTCCTCTGGGCTCTCTCCAGCAGGACAGGGCTGTGTTTCCAGTGGGGAATTTGGACTGGCTGCAGTCCCTGACCCCCCTGACCCCTCAGTGCCAGCCCAGCCCAGCCCTGCCCACTGCCCACAGGTCCATGCTCGGGACCACCCAGACCACCGTGATCTTCCCCCAGGTCCATGCTTGGGAGATCTCAGACCAGCTGCTGCAGATCCACCAGGATGTGGAGTCCTGCTACTTCGCGGCGCAGACCATGAAGATGAAGATCCAAACTTCATTCTATGAGCTCCCCACGGATTCCCACGCCTCACTCCGGGACTCTTTGCTGTCCCACATCCAGAACTTGAAGGACCTGTCCCCGGTCATTGTCACACAGGTGGGTGCTGGCAGGGGAGGGATGGAGCTGCTCCCTCCACCTCCTGCTCCTGGCAGTCACTCTGGGACCACTGTCCCTGGGCTGGAGAACAGGGAATGCTGCTCCCTGCTCCCAGCCTGGCACAGGATTGTTTTCCCTCCTTTCATCCTCGTTTGCTGTTTGGAGAGGAGGAGCAGGGCTTTTCCCTGTGCTCTGCCATGGAGCCCAAACCTGGCAGCGCCCTGGGTGTTCAGGGGGATTTCTGTGCACCCTTCATTCCCAGTATCCGTACATTCCTGTGGCACTGGGGGGCCTGACACCCCCAGGCTGGGGCCAGGCTGAGGCCAGGCTGAGGCCAGGATGCTCCTGCAGCCCCTGGAAGCTCTGGCAGGGAATGTCCCCCCTGGGAGCAGCCGGTGTTCGCAGCTCTCCACAGGGATTCTGCACAGGCAGGGATGGAGGAGATGGATCCCGAGTTCCTGCCCGTGGGTGATGATTCCTGAGTTAGCTGCTGGCAGGGATGCTGGGCTGGATTCCAGAGCTGCCTGCCAGTCCTGTGTCCTGGGCACATCCCAGCTGAGCTGCCTGCCAGCCCTGTGTCCTGGGCACATCCCAGCTCTCCCCACACTGATGGCTGAGCTGCCTGCCAGCCCTGTGTCCTGGGCACATCCCAGCTCTCCCCACACTGATTCCAGAGCTGCCTGCCAGCCCTGTGTCCTGGGCACATCCCAGCTGAGCTGCCTGCCAGCCCTGTGTCCTGGGCACATCCCAGCTCTCCCCACACTGATGGCAGAGCTGCCTGCCAGCCCTGTGTCCTGGGCACATCCCAGCTCTCCCCACACTGATTCCAGAGCTGCCTGCCAGCCCTGTGTCCTGGGCACATCCCAGCTCTCCCCACACTGATGGCAGAGCTGCCTGCCAGCCCTGTGTCCCGGGCACATCCCAGCTCTCCCCACACTGATTGCTGTGTTCTCCCCTCCCTTCCAGCTCGCTCTGGCCATAGCTGACCTCGCCCTGCAGATGGCTTCCTGGAAGGGCTGCGTGCAGACCCTGGTGGAGAAGTGAGTGCCTGTTCCTGGCCCTGGGCTGTGGGTGGTCCCGTGTGCTGCAGGAAAGGGAAGTTTTTCTCTCGTGGTCGCTGGTTTCAGGTGCCCTGGGTGGTGGCAGGAGGGGCTGTCTGCCCTGCACGCTTCCCTGCTCACAGCCCAGCACTCAGCGCTTTTCCTCATCCCTCTTTTGTTGGGGATGATCCCTCTTCCCTCAGCTGGGTCTGTGCTGTGGAGTGGAGCAGCGAGGCTGGAGCTGGGCACTGTTGTGTGTCCCCAGGTGTCCCCACGGGGTGCCACACTCTGCTGCCCCTGGGACTGCCACCACACTGGGGTGGCCCTGTGTCCCTTGGCAGCAGGAGGGGATGGGGTTTGTGGGGCAGTGGCACCAGGCTCCAGAGCTCACGGGCTGGGAAAGCTTCTGGCACTGCTCTGTTGGAAATCCCTGGGCTGAGCTGTCCTGGCTGTGGCTGGACACTGCCTGTCCTCGAGGCAGGGCTGTTCCCAGATCCATGGAGTACGGAATCACGGGATGCTGGGGCTGGGAAGGGACCCTAAAGCCCATCAGTCCCACGCCCTGCCATGGTCTGGGATGCCCTGGTATGGTCTGGGATGCCCTGCTGTGGTCTGGGATTCTGGGATGCTCTGCCATGGTCTGGGATGCCCTGCTGTGGTCTGGGATTCTGGGATGCCCTGCCATGGTCTGGGGTGCCCTGCTGTGCTCTGGGATGCCCTGGTATGGTCTGGGATGCCCTGCCATGGTCTGGGATGCCCTGCTGTGCTCTGGGATGCCCTGCTGTGCTCTGGGATGCCCTGCCAGCTCTGGGATGCCCTGCCATGGTCTGGGATGCCCTGCCAGCTCTGGGATGCCCTGCCATGGTCTGGGATGCCCTGCCATGGTCTGGGGTGCCCTGCTGTGCTCTGGGATGCCCTGCTGTGCTCTGGGATTCTGGGATGCCCTGCCAGCTCTGGGATGCCCTGCTGTGCTCTGGGATGCCCTGCTGTGCTCTGGGATGCCCTGCCATGGTCTGGGATTCTGGGATGTCCTGCCATGGTCTGGGATGCCCTGCTGTGGTCTGGGATGCCCTGCCAGCTCTGGGATACCCTGCCATGGTCTGGGATGCCCTGCCAGCTCTGGGATGCCCTGCCAGCTCTGGGATGCCCTGGTATGGTCTGGGGTGCCCTGCCAGCTCTGGGGTGCCCTGCCAGCTCTGGGATGCCCTGCCATGGTCTGGGATGCCCTGGTATGGTCTGGGATGCCCTGCCATGGTCTGGGATGCCCTGCCAGCTCTGGGATGCCCTGGTATGGTCTGGGATGCCCTGCTGTGCTCTGGGGTGCCCTGCCAGCTCTGGGATGCCCTGCCAGCTCTGGGGTGCCCTGCCAGCTCTGGGGTGCCCTGCCAGCTCTGGGATGCCCTGCCAGCTCTGGGATGCCCTGCTGTGCTCTGGGATTATGGGATGCCCTGCCATGGTCTGGGATGCCCTGCCAGCTCTGGGGTGCCCTGCCATGGTCTGGGATGCCCTGGTGTGCTCTGGGATGCCCTGGTGTGCTCTGGGATGCCCTGCCAGCTCTGGGGTGCCCTGCCAGCTCTGGGATGCCCTGGTATGCTCTGGGATGCCCTGCCATGGTCTGGGATGCCCTGCCAGCTCTGGGATGCCCTGCCAGCTCTGGGATGCTCTGCCAGCTCTGGGATGCCCTGCCAGCTCTGGGGTGCCCTGCCAGCTCTGTCTGTGCTGTTCCCCAGCACTGAGGTGTCCCCTGTCCCTCGTGGCTCGCTCCAGGTACAGCAATGACGTGACATCGCTGCCGTTCCTGCTGGAGATCCTGACGGTGCTGCCGGAGGAGGTGCACAGCCGCTCGCTGCGCATCGGGGCCAACCGCCGCACCGAGATCATCGAGGACCTGGCCTACTACTCCAGCACCGTGGTGTCACTGCTGGTGAGCAGGGCCAGGCCTGGGCAGCGCCTGCAGCTGCAGCTGCCCCTGCCCACAGCGCCCAGCCCGGCCCCTGGGGCTGTAGGGGTTGGAAAAGCCCCCAGAGCCCACGTGTCCGACCGTCCCCCAGCACTGCCCAGGCCAGCGCTGACCGCGTCCCCAAGTGCCACATCCACGTGGCTTTGGAATCCTTCCAGCAGTGGGGACTTCACCCATGCCCTGGGCAGCTGTGCCAGGGGTGGACAGCCCTTTCCAGGAGGGAATTCTTCCAGTGTCCGAGCTGAGCCTCCCCTGGCACACCTCGAGGCTGCTTCCCCTTATCCTGTACCAGGATATCGCCTCTGCTCACAGCTCAGGTGTTGCTGGAGTTGAGGACAGATCCCCATTCCGTGTTTATCCCAGCACAATTCCCTGCCAGAGCCACTGCAGCTGTCAGGCCAGCCCAGCTCCACCTGTTCCTGGGATCTCTTGTCTCAGCAACTCCTCACTCACTGAAATTCCTTCATCTTCCTCCAGTCCCACCCAGTGCCCCCCTGCCCAGCCAGCCCCAGCTCTTCCAGGGACACCTGGAGGTGCTGGCTGGCACTCTGGGGACACAGGCAGTGTCACCTTGCTCTGGTGCTCACACCTGCTGGGAGCTGACACAGGATCACCGAGGGCTGGCCCTGTCCCTGCACGTTCCTGCTCCCTCTGCTCCTGCCTGGAGCTTTCCCTGCCGGTGCCAGCGTGGCCATTCCCACCACCTGCCTGAAAAGCCAAATTCATGTTTCCTGTGTGGGATTTAATGCCAAATTCCCATTTTCAGTCACAAAATGGGGGTTAAAGCAGCGTTCCAGGGGCTGTGATGAGGTCCAACATTCTGCCTTTAGGACTGAAGTGCCAAGTGAGGAGAGGATCTCTGGAAACTCTTGTGCAAAGATTCCTGGGCCAGTCCAGGGGGTCTTGGATGTGTCTCCATGTCCTGCCTGTCCACCCGTCCCCCCTTCCCCTGTGCCTGTCGAGGCTTTGGGACAGGCTCTGCTGGGTGTTGGCCAGCGCTGGGAATGACACCAGGATGCCATGTTTGGAATGTCCCTCAGGACAGGCCTGGCTCTCAGCAGCAGCAGCTTCTCTGCAGGGGTGGTTTGTGGGGAGAAGGATTAAACTGGGGTTTGTCAGGTGTGAACACTCCTGGTGGCTGCTGGCCCCACACGGATCCTGCAGGAGCAGGAATGGGGGAGCTCCAGCTGCTCCTCCTGCTCCTGTGGCAGCAGCTGGAGCTCACAGGGAGGCTCTGGGCTCCATCCTCCCTCTCACTGAGAGGCTCTGGGCTCCATCCTCCCTCTCACTGAGAGGCTCTGGGCTCCATCCCTCCCTCTCACTGAGTCCAGGGCTGTTGGGAGCATTCCCTTCTGGAATGTTCTCATGTGGACTCCAGTGTCGCTCGATTAGGAACGATGAACGACACAGACTCTCTTGGGAGTCAAGCAGGAGAATTTCTCTCAGTTTATTGCTTCAGGTCTGTTTTATAGACTGATATGTGGAAAGTACAGAAAGGAAACTCTTACTGGTTAGCAAACTAACTCATCACCATCATCGGTCAGTGGGGCTCACCACCCCTCGACCTTCTCCTGCCAGAAAACAAGGAACAGACAAACAGCACCTGCAAGGCTGTTCTCTATCTCTGAGGATTGTTTTAATTCCTCCTCATGAATTCCCAGGCCACTTTCCCAGGCAAGACTGAGAAAGTTCTGTGGCCTGCAATTTCCACATGCTCCCTGTTTCAGAGTTAGCATCCACACTCCAGAGGATGTTTCTGGTTGTTTCTCCTGGAGTCAGATCCTGAGGCTCCCCCGTGTCCCTGCAGGTGACGTGTGTGGAGAAGGCGGGCAATGAGGAGAAGATGCTCATCAAAATCTTCCGCTGCCTGGGCAGCTGGTTCAACCTGGGTGTCCTGGACAGCACCTTCATGGCCAACAGCAAGCTGCTGTCCCTGCTCTTCGAGGTGCTGGTGAGTGTCCCCAGGAAAAAAGGGGGTTCCAGGGTGGGGGCAGCAGGGAATCCCAGCAGGGCTGATGTTACCACTGCCCAGTGAGGTTTGTCACCCCCAGGGGTGCCCAGTGAGGTTTGTCACCCCCAGGGGGGGTTGGGTGAGGTTTGTCACACCCAGGGGTGCCCAGTGAGGTTTGTCACCCCCAGGGGTGCCCAGTGAGGTTTGTCACACCAGGGGTGTTGGGTGAGGTTTGTCACCCCCAGGGGGTGCCAGGTGAGGTTTGTCACACCCAGGGGTGCCCAGTGAGGTTTGTCACCCCCAGGGGGGGTTGGGTGAGGTTTGTCACCCCCAGGGGGTTGGGTGAGGTTTGTCACCCCCAGGGGGGGTTGGGTGAGGTTTGTCACCCCCAGGGGGTGCCCAGTGAGGTTTGTCACACCCAGGGGGGGTTGGGTGAGGTTTGTCACAGCCTGGGGGTGCCAGGTGAGGTTTGTCACCCCCAGGGGTGCCAGGTGAGGTTTGTCACCCCCAGGGGGGGTTGGGTGAGGTTTGTCACCCCCAGGGGGTGCCCAGTGAGTTTGTCACACCCAGGGGGTGCCAGGTGAGGTTTGTCACAGCCTGGGGGTGCCCAGTGAGGTTTGTCACCCCCAGGGGTGCCCAGTGAGGTTTGTCACCCCCAGGGGTGCTGGGTGAGGTTTGTCACCCCCAGGGGTGCCCAGTGAGGTTTGTCACCCCCAGGGGTGCCCAGTGAGGTTTGTCACAGCCAGGGGGTGCCCAGTGAGGTTTGTCACCCCCAGGGGGGGTTGGGTGAGGTTTGTCACCCCCAGGGGGTGCCCAGTGAGGTTTGTCACCCCCAGGGGGGGTTGGGTGAGGTTTGTCACCCCCAGGGGTGCTGGGTGAGGTTTGTCACCCCCAGGGGGGGTTGGGTGAGGTTTGTCACCCCCAGGGGTGCCAGGTGAGGTTTGTCACACCCAGGGGGTGCCAGGTGAGGTTTGTCACCCCCAGGGGTGCCCAGTGAGGTTTGTCACCCCCAGGGGGTGCCCAGTGAGGTTTGTCACCCCCAGGGGGGGTTGGGTGAGGTTTGTCACCCCCAGGGGTGCCCGGTGAGGTTTGTCACCCCCAGGGGGTGCCCAGTGAGGTTTGTCACCCCCAGGGGTGCCCAGTGAGGTTTGTCACACCCAGGGGTGCCCAGTGAGGTTTGTCACACCCAGGGGTGCCCAGTGAGGTTTGTCACACCCAGGGGTGCCAGGTGAGGTTTGTCACACCCAGGGGGTGCCCAGTGAGGTTTGTCACACCCAGGGGGTGCCCAGTGAGGTTTGTCACCCCTAGGGGTGCCCAGTGAGGTTTGTCACCCCCAGGGGTGCCCAGTGAGGTTTGTCACCCCCGGGGGGGGTTGGGTGAGATTTGTCACACCCAGGGGGGGTTGGGTGAGGTTTGTCACCCCCAGGGGTGCCCAGTGAGGTTTGTCACCCCCAGGGGGTGCCAGGTGAGGTTTGTCACACCCAGGGGGTGCCCAGTGAGGTTTGTCATCCTCACATCTGGGCATCAGAAGCCTCTGTTGGGATTTGATGGTCAAATCAGGGAGATTGAGGTTATTTTGGCTCTTTCCCAGGTTGTCAATAAGGCAGTATTCCTTTTCTGCCACTTTCTCCTTGGAGAGTCACCTCCTGGAGGTGTTGGGGTGTTTGTCCAGCTGAGTGTGGGAGGGCTGGAGGTGTGGAGATTCCTGTGCCACTGAGCCAGAGGGAGGAATTCCTGGAGGAGGGAGGTTTCTGCTGCAGGGATTGTCTGTCCCTCCTCCCTCTCTCCCAGGGGATCCCTCATTTCCATGATTCAATCAATGACAAATGCAGATGAGGGCTCCCAAGGAAGGATCCTGAATATCCACGTGGGATCCTGCTTCAAGTGGAGCTGCTCCCTGGGCAGGCTGTGGGGCTCAGCAGCCTGTTCAGTGTTAGTGGCACTTTGGATGGGAATCTCTTCCTTCCTCCCCTTCTCCCTGGCACCAGGAATTGTTTCCCAAATCCATCGATTGAGATGTTGTTCAGCAGTGTCGCTAGAGGACACAGAATGATTCACACAAACAATCTCAGTGGTGTGACAGAAAAAAGTGAGCTTTATTTTCCCAATTCCAGTATTTATAGGTTCTTGACAATGACCAGGGATGGATAATTTATTATCTTCCTAATCACACTGGTCATGCAAAACGTCCATCAAGAGATGTTTGTTAGAAGGGATGTATAAACATCTGTGTTTATGGTTACTTTCCTGGGAAAGTGTCTGAAACTATGAAAAACAAAATCAGAAGGGTTATTTTTTGGGTTGACAGGTAGGACTCACAGAGTCTCTGCTCCTTTGTTTCCTCCCTGCTTGCACTCTCTGGGTTCTCTGTACATCCTTCCCTGTAAATCCCCCTGACTCAGTCACCATCCATGGAATTCACTGAGCCCAATTCCCCTGGTCAGCATCTCCCAGACCATCCCTGCTCAATATTCCACCCATCCTCACGTCCATCCCCACCAAGGACTCCCCAGCTCTCCTGCCAGGGGGAGCAGGGACTCTCAGTCCAGCCTGATGAGCAGCCTGGTGCTTTCCTCCTTCCTTCCTGTCTCTTTATGGACTTTTAGATTTGGGTTCTTTTTCCCTTTGAACTGAAGATTGATGAGAGAGAGGCGGTTTTTTTCTCTCGTTCGGTCTCAGTTGTTTATTTTTTCTTATCAGCATTACAAGGTACAAGGAGCTGTGTGCACTATGATAGAAAAGGGGTAAAATGGCTCACAAAGATCCTCTTCAAGGTCTTTTATATGTCCATTTACCCAATTAACAGGTGCCAACTAAATTATTTTTCTTAGTGACCCAATGACCCAACACCTGTGTGCTGCACTGTGACATTTTCTACCCAATCACCTACTACTACCCAAACACCCCTAGGAGAAGAACATGAAGAAGAAAGAAGAAGGACAAGAGACAACACCCTAAATCCTCCATCTTGTCTCCTGTTCTCTAAACTACTTTTTCACCCAGTGATTTAAGAAACTTTCTAATCTACACATTTACACATTTCCTATCTAACTTTAACATTTGTTTTCATGTGTCACCATGAAAACATGCACATGAATTTCATATGATATGAAATTCAGTGTTTCTTTGAATCCTGGAACTAAATATTAAAAGCAAGGGCACACAGTCTGTATCTCAGACTCCAACACTTCCCAGCTGCCCTGGATTCCAGCTGGAATTTCCCTCCTGTGCTTGCCAGGGTCCCTTGGGGAAGGCTCAGTTTGCCCTGGAGTGTCCAGGGAAGCAGGTTACGAGGCTGGTGGGGGGTAGTGGGGGCTGTGGCTGTGCAGGACCTCTACAAAGCGTTTCCACGGAATTCTTTGGGTTGGAGTAGATTTCCAAGATCAAACCATTGTGGGAACAAGAACAAAAGCCTGGTGGTTTCATTACTGTTGGATTGCGTGGTGTAGTTGGGGCAGAGAGGGGCAGCTCCTGTCTGTGCTCTGTGAGCAGGGACAGGAGCCAGGGAACCATGGAGCTGTGCCAGGGAGGGCTGGGTTGGAGAGCAGGAAAGGTTCTGCCCCAGAGGGTGCTGGCACTGCCCAGGCTCCCCAGCAATGGGCACAGCCCCGAGGCTCTGGGGGCTCCAGGAGCTCCCAGGGATGCCCAGGCTGGGATTGCTGGGGGTGTGTGCAGGGCCAGGAGCTGGATCCACCATCCCTGGGGTCCCTTCCAGCTCAGGAGATTCTGTGATTCTTTGCTAATTGCTGGGATTTTGTGCCTTGCAGCAACAGGACAAGACCTCGTCCAACCTGCACGAGGCTGCGTCGGACTGCGTGTGCTCGGCCCTGTACGCCATCGAGAACGTGGAGACCAACCTGCCCCTGGCCCTGCAGCTCTTCCAGGGCGTGCTCACCCTCGAGAGTGCCTATCACATGGCTGTGGCACGGGAGGACCTGGACAAGTGAGGGACAGGGACCTGCCCTGTGGCCGGGGAGGACGGAGCTGGTGCCTTGGCAGCCTCCAAACCGAGACACCAGTGCCAGGAGCATCAGGGGGGCACTGGGGCTGGGCACCCGCGGGGTCACACCCAAACCCTGGGGGCTGGGCTGGAGCAGTGCCCTCACATCTGGCTCTGGGCTTTTGGAGAAGTTTGAGATGGGTATTTCAGCAGATTTGTTTGTTGGAACCCAGTGTTTGCACCCACTTCCGCTGCTGAGGCGTCTCCCAGCTGCTGCCAAAGCAGAAGTTGGGGTTTCTCGCTCTGCCCGAGGCTCTGGGCACGTTTTGGCCCTGCCCTGCCCCTCACTGGGGTAAAATTTGTGAGGCTGATCCGACTCTTGTCCCTCTGCAGGGTGCTCAACTACTGCCGTGTGTTCACCGAGCTGTGCGAGACCTTCCTGGACAAGATCGTGTGCACGCCGGGCCAGGGCCTGGGGGACCTGCGCACGCTGGAGCTGCTGCTCATCTGTGCAGGGCACCCCCAGTACGAGGTGAGCAGGCACAGAGCCCTGAGCTGCTGCTCATGAGTGGGGCAGCTGTGCCCCACAGCCCTGAGCTGCTGCTCATGAGTGGGGCAGCTGTGCCCCACAGCCCTGAGCTGCTGCTCATGAGTGGGGCAGCTGTGCCCCACAGCCCTGAGCTGCTGCTCATGAGTGGGGCAGCTGTGCCCCACAGCCCTGAGCTGCTGCTCATGAGTGGGGCAGCTGTGCCCCACAGCCCTGAGCTGCTGCTCATCTGTGCAGGGCACCCCCAGTACGAGGTGAGGGGGCACACAGCCCTGAGCTGCTGCTCACCTGTGCAGGGCACCCCCAGTACGAGGTGAGGAGCTGTGCCCCACAGCCCTGAGCTGCTGCTCATCTGTGCAGGGCACCCCCAGTACGAGGTGAGGGGGGCAGCTGTGCCCCACAGCCCTGAGCTGCTGCTCATGAGTGGGGCAGCTGTGCCCCACAGCCCTGAGCTGCTGCTCACCTGTGCAGGGCAGCTGTGCCCCACAGCCCTGAGCTGCTGCTCACCTGTGCAGGGCAGCTGTGCCCCACAGCCCCAAGCTGCTGCTCACCTGTGCAGGGCAGCTGTGCCCCACAGCCCTGAGCTGCTGCTCATGAGGGGGGCAGCTGTGCCCCACAGCCCTGAGCTGCTGCTCATCTGTGCAGGGCACCCCCAGTACGAGGTGAGGGGGGCAGCTGTGCCCCACAGCCCCGAGCTGCTGCTCACCTGTGCAGGGCAGCTGTGCCCCACAGCCCCGAGCTGCTGCTCATGATGGGGGCAGCTGTGCCCCACAGCCCTGAGCTGCTGCTCACCTGTGCAGGGCAGCTGTGCCCCACAGCCCTGAGCTGCTGCTCATGATGGGGGCAGCTGTGCCCCACAGCCCTGAGCTGCTGCTCATGATGGGGGCAGCTGTGCCCCACAGCCCTGAGCTGCTGCTCATGAGGGGGGCAGCTGTGCCCCACAGCCCTGAGCTGCTGCTCACCTGTGCAGGGCAGCTCTGCCCCACAGCCCTGAGCTGCTGCCTCTGCAGCTCCTCTCTGCGCTCCTGGCCAGGGCTCTGGCTCCGTGTTTCCTTCCTGGGAGTCTGGGATTGCCAGCACAGCTCCAGAACCCCCGTTAGCGCTTCCCTGTCTCATTAAGGACTTTTGGATTTGGGTTCTTTTTCCCTTTGAACTGAAGATTGATGAGAGGGAGGCGGTTTTTTTCTCATTCGGTCTCAGTTGTTTATTTTTTCTTATCAGTATTACAAGGTACAAGGAGCTGTGTGCACTATGATAGAAAAGGGGTAAAATGGCTAAAAAAGATCTTTTTTAAGGTCTTTTATATGTCCATTTACCCAATTAACAGATGCCAACCAAGCTATTTTTCTTAGTGACCAATGACCCAACACCTGTGTGCTGCACTACAGTATTTTCTACCCAATCACTTACTACTACCCAAACACCCCCAGGAGAACATGAAGAAGAAAGAAGAAGGACAAGAGACAACACCCTAAATCCTCCATCTTGTCTCCTGTTCTCTAAACTACTTTTTCACCCAGTGATTTAAGAAACTTTCTAATCTACACATTTACACTTTTCCTATCTAACTTTACCATTTGTTCTCATGTATCACCATGAAAACACGCTCATGAATTTCATATTGTATGAAATTCATATTATATGAAATTCAGTGTTTCCTTGAATCCTAGAACTAAATATTAGAAACAAGGGCACACACCCTGGATCTCAGACTCCAACACTTCCCCACGTGTGAAAATCCAGCTCAGTGGGGATTTGTGGCTCCGGGGAATTTTGCCCTGTGAGTGACTGAAATGCTGGTTCCATCAAAGCTCCCACCCACCAGCCTTGGGAGCAAAACTTGTCATTGTTTTGGTCTCTTTTTTATCCTTTATTCCTTGTCCTTTTCCCAAACCGTTAATTAGGTGCCAGAAGCTGATCCCTGCCTGGCTGGTTTGCTGTGGGAGCTGTGCAGTGGCTGTGCTCCAGCAGGCCCCAAGCACTCCCCAGGGTCCCTGGGAGCCTTTTCCTCCCCTCCCAGGTCTGTTCAGCCCAGTTTTCCTTGGCCATGACTTCATCCTGTGCCATCAGTGCCGAGGGGACCTGCAGCTCTGCTCCTGGCCAAGTCTGCACTCGTGGTTTTTGTGCAATAACCACACAATAGATCAAAGAACCCACCGCAAAGGGGCTGCATCCACCTCCATCCTGAGCTGCTCCCAGAGCCACAGGCCCCACTTTGGGCTTGTTCTGGGCCAGAGAGGCTTTGGCTACCAAGGGCTGGGGAAGATCTTGAGGGTCACTGGGGGGTCCCAAGCGCTTTGTTAAGTGACAGGCAGAGAAATCCGTGGATCTGGGGGAGCCAGTCCCCGTGTCACCGCTGTGTGACACAGCAGCTGTGACACAGATCTGCAGTGCTGGCACCCAGGGAGGGCTTCATTGGGTCTTCACGGAGAGAGTGGGGAAAAAATGTTTGGCTGGTAACAAAATGCTGGATTTTCCTTTCCCAACAGGTGGTAGAAATTTCCTTTAACTTCTGGTACAGACTGGGAGAGCACCTGTACAAGACGGACGATGCCGTGATCCACAGCATCTTCAAAGCCTACATCCAGCGCCTGCTGCACGCGCTGGCCCGGCACTGCCAGCTCGACTCCGACCATGTAAGGTCCCTGTGGAGCTGCCAGGGCACTGCCATGTGTGTGTGCACTGGGATGTGTGTGTCCCTATAGAACAGCTGTGCTCTGGGGTGTGTGTGTGTGTGTGTGCACTGGGATGTGTGTGTGCACTGGGATGTGTGTGTGTGTGCACTGGGATGTGTGTGTCCCTATAGAACAGCTGTGCTCTGGGGTGTGTGTGTCCCTGTGGAGCTGCCAGGGCACTGGGGTGTGTCTGTGTCCCTGTGGAGCTGCCAGGGCACTGGGGTGTGTGTGTGTGCACTGGGGTGTGTGTGTGTGTGCACTGGTGTGTGTGTGTCCCTATAGAATAGCCAGGGCACTGGTGTGTGTGTGTGCACTGGGGTGTGTGTCCCTATGGAACTGCCAGGGCACTGGGATGTGTGTATGTGTGTGTGCTATGGGATGTGTGTCCCTATAGAACAGCCAAGGCACTGGGATGTGTGTGTGCACTGGAATGTGTGTGTCCCTATAGAACAGCTCTGCTCTGGGATGTGTGTCCCTATAGAACAGCTCTGCTCTGGGGTGTGTGTCCCTATAGAACAGCCAAGGCACTGGGATGTGTGTGTGCACTGGAATGTGTGTGTCCCTATAGAACAGCTCTGCTCTGGGATGTGTGTCCCTATAGAACAGCTCTGCTCTGGGGTGTGTGTCCCTATAGAACAGCTCTGCACTGGGATGTGTGTGTGTATGCACTGGGATGTGTGTCCCTATAGAACAGCTCTGCACTGGGGTGTGTGTCCCTATAGAACAGCTCTGCACTGGGGTGTGTGTGTCCCTATAGAACAGCTCTGCTCTGGGATGTGTGTCCCTATAGAACAGCTCTGCTCTGGGATGTGTGTCCCTATAGAACAGCTCTGCACTGGGATGTGTGTCCCTATAGAACAGCTCTGCACTGGGATGTGTGTGTGTGCTCTGGGATGTGTGTGTGTATGCACTGGGATGTGTGTGTCCCTATAGAACAGCCAGGGCACTGGGATGTGTGTCCCTGTGGAACAGCTCTGCTCTGGGATATGTGTCCCTATAGAACAGCTCTGCACTGGGATGTGTGTCCCTGTGGAACAGCTCTGCTCTGGGATGTGTGTCCCTATAGAACAGCTCTGCTCTGGGATGTGTGTCCCTATAGAACAGCTCTGCTCTGGGATGTGTGTCCCTATAGAACAGCCAGGGCACTGGGGTGTGTGTGTCCCTGTGGAACTGCCAGGGCACTGGGCTGTGTGTGTCCCTGTGGAACAGCCAGGGCACTGGGATGTGTGTCCCTATAGAACAGCTGTGTTGTCCCTGCTGGAGGCAGTTTTTTCCTGTTCTTTCCATGCAGTCTGGGATTTTTATTCTCTCCTCCCCTCCTCATCCCCTCCCTTCCCCTGCCTTCCTTCACTCCCTCGGGCAGGGGTGTGTGCTCAGGCTGGTCACTCATCCCTGGGAGCAGCTCTGCAGTCCCTGCAGCAGCCTGGGAATATTAAAACAGAGTCAGTGTTCCCCTCCTGGCTGTGCCTGAGTGGGAGCTGAATTCCCCTGTGCTGCCCTTGTGCTGTCCCTGCTGCCCCTCAGGAGGGGGTCCCGGAGGAGACCGACGACTTCGGGGAGTTCCGGATGCGCGTCTCGGACCTGGTGAAGGACCTGATCTTCCTGGTGGGCTCCGTGGAGTGCTTTG
This sequence comes from Poecile montanus, assembly GCA_038429875.1. Classification (NCBI taxonomy): domain Eukaryota; kingdom Metazoa; phylum Chordata; class Aves; order Passeriformes; family Paridae; genus Poecile; species Poecile montanus. Next base: position 1,482,653 of record CM076502.1, read on the forward strand.
CTCAGGTGGGTCTGTGGGAGTGCCGTGAGGAGCCAGGGGAGGTCACCCAGCCCTGCTGGCCTTTGGGGCTGGAGGAGGTCACACACACCTGGTGTGGTGGGAGCAGCACAAGAGGGGACATCAGGAGGTTTGTGACACTTCGGGGAAAGCTGCTGTGGTCCCACAGTGTCAGGGTGGCCTGTGGAGTGTGGGCTTCCTGCAGACCCCAGCTGGGGCAGGAGTTTGGGGGTGAGACGGGTGAGGAGTGGGAGTTTGGGGCTGGGAGGTGTCAGGAACAGGCCCTTGGGGGCAGGGTTGGTGACGGTGGCCCCTCGGTGGCCGTCCTGTCCTGCAGCTCTACGCGACGCTCAAGGATGGGAACCCGCCCTGGGAGGTGACGGAAGCCGTGCTCTTCATCATGGCCTCCATCGCCAAGAGCGTCGACCAGTGAGTGCTGCCCGTGTCCAGGGGACCTGGGGGGCCAGGGCTGCTCCTGTGTGACACAAACACCACGAATTCCCCAAGGACATTCCCATCCCTGGAAGTGCCCAAGGCCAGGTTGGACCAGCTTGGAACAACCTGGGACAGTGGGAGGTGTCCCTGCCCATGGCAGGGGTGGCACTGGAGGGGCTTTGAGGTCAGTTCTCACCCAAACCATGCACTGGGGATCCTTCCACATCCAGGTGGAGTTCTCCTGGGTATCTTTAGGGAAGGTTAAGTCACTGGAATTGTGTTTCCTCCTATCTTAGTGACAGTGGAGACATGGACAGGTGACATCCAGGGTGGTGAGCCCACAGCGAGTCCTGTGCACTGCCAGCAGTGGGACAGCCCAGCTGACCTTCCCTGGCCTTGGAATGCTGTCCCTCCCACCCCTGGGACACTGTGATCCCTGTTTTCTCTGGGAGGCTGTGATTGCCGTCACTCCTTTTCCCAGGGAGGCTGGTGACACCCTCTAACACCATCCCTCCCCTCCCTGTGAGGCTGGGAATCCCATCCCCTGCTCCCAGGCGCCTGGAGGAGTCACCTCAGCCCCCTCACACTCACCAGCTCCTGGTGTCCATGGTGAGGCTGCTCCTGCTCGTTTTCCCACTGTCCTGTTCCCAGGAGCGCTGGCTGGAAGCTCTGGGAGCTCTGTCCCCACCAGCCCATCCCGGGAGCTCCAGCCTGGGATCACCCATCACACCCTCCCACCCCAGAGCAGGCGGTTCCAGAGCAGGAACCCCCCGGTTCTGGTGTCCCCCAGCAGGGGTGGGGCTGTCCCTGGAGGTGTTCAGTGTCCCCTGTCTGCTCCCTGCCATGGCTCTGCTGTCCATGGGGCTGAGCCCCCTCCTCACAGGGACTCCTGTCTCATTCCTCCTGTCCATGGGGCTGAGCCCCCTCCTCACAGGGACTCCTGTCTCATTCCTGTCCTGTCTGTGGGGCTGAGCCCCCTCCTCACAGGGACTCCTGTCTCATTCCTGTCCTGTCCATGGGGCTGAGCCCCCTCCTCACAGGGACTCCTGTCTCATTCCTGTCCTGTCCATGGGGCTGAGCCCCCTCCTCACAGGGACTCCTGTCTCATTCCTGTCCTGTCTGTGGGGCTGAGCCCCCTCCTCACAGGGACTCCTGTCTCATTCCTGTCCTGTCCATGGGGCTGAGCCCCCTCCTCACAGGGACTCCTGTCTCATTCCTGTCCTGTCTATGGGGCTGAGCCCCCTCCTCAGAGGGACTCCTGTCTCATTCCTGTCCTGTCTGTGGGGCTGAGCCCCCTCCTCACAGGGACTCCTGTCTCATTCCTGTCCTGTCTGTGGGGCTGAGCCCCCTCCTCACAGGGACTCCTGTCTCATTCCTGTCCTGTCTGTGGGGCTGAGCCCCCTCCTCACAGGGACTCCTGTCTCATTCCTGTCCTGTCCATGGGGCTGAGCCCCCTCCTCACAGGGACTCCTGTCTCATTCCTGTCTGTGGGGCTGAGCCCCCTCCTCACAGGGACTCCTGTCTCATTCCTGTCCTGTCCATGGGGCTGAGCCCCCTCCTCACAGGGACTCCTGTCTCATTCCACCTGTCCATGGGGCTGAGCCCCCTCCTCACAGGGACTCCTGTCTCATTCCTGTCCTGTCCATGGGGCTGAGCCCCCTCCTCACAGGGACTCCTGTCTCATTCCTGTCCTGTCCATGGGGCTGAGTCCCCTCCTCACAGGGACTCCTGTCTCATTCCTGTCCTGTCCTGTCCATGGGGCTGAGCCCCCTCCTCACAGGGATTCCTGTCTCATTCCTGTCCATGGGGCTGAGCCCCCTCCTCACAGGGACTCCTGTCTCATTCCATGTGTCCTGTCCTGTCTGTGGGGCTGAGCCCCCTCCTCACAGGGACTCCTGTCTCATTCCTGTCCTTGGGGCTGAGCCCCCTCCTCACAGGGACTCCTGTCTCATTCCTGTCCTGTCCATGGGGCTGAGCCCCCTCCTCACAGGGACTCCTGTCTCATTCCTGTCCTGTCCGTGGGGCTGAGCCCCCTCCTCACAGGGACTCCTGTCTCATTCCTGTCCTGTCCTGTCCATGGGGCTGAGCCCCCTCCTCACAGGGACTCCTGTCTCATTCCTGTCCTGTCTGTGGGGCTGAGCCCCCTCCTCACAGGGACTCCTGTCTCATTCCTGTCCTGTCTGTGGGGCTGAGCCCCCTCCTCACAGGGACTCCTGTCTCATTCCTGTCCTGTCTGTGGGGCTGAGCCCCCTCCTCACAGGGACTCCTGTCTCATTCCTCCTGTCCTGTCCATGGGGCTGAGCCCCCTCCTCACAGGGACTCCTGTCTCATTCCTGTCCTGTCCTGTCTGTGGGGCTGAGCCCCCTCCTCACAGGGACTCCTGTCTCATTCCTGTCCTGTCCATGGGGCTGAGCCCCCTCCTCACAGGGACTCCTGTCTCATTCCTGTCCTGTCCATGGGGCTGAGCCCCCTCCTCACAGGGACTCCTGTCTCATTCCTGTCCTGTCCATGGGGCTGAGCCCCCTCCTCAGAGGGACTCCTGTCTCATTCCTGTCCTGTCCGTGGGGCTGAGCCCCCTCCTCACAGGGACTCCTGTCTCATTCCTGTCCTGTCTGTGGGGCTGAGCCCCCTCCTCACAGGGACTCCTGTCTCATTCCTGTCCTGTCCTGTCCATGGGGCTGAGCCCCCTCCTCACAGGGACTCCTGTCTCATTCCTGTCCTGTCTGTGGGGCTGAGCCCCCTCCTCACAGGGACTCCTGTCTCATTCCTGTCCTGTCTGTGGGGCTGAGCCCCCTCCTCACAGGGACTCCTGTCTCATTCCTGTCCTGTCTGTGGGGCTGAGCCCCCTCCTCACAGGGACTCCTGTCTCATTCCTGTCCTGTCTGTGGGGCTGAGCCCCCTCCTCACAGGGACTCCTGTCTCATTCCTGTCCTGTCTGTGGGGCTGAGCCCCCTCCTCACAGGGACTCCTGTCTCATTCCTGTCCTGTCTGTGGGGCTGAGCCCCCTCCTCACAGGGACTCCTGTCTCATTCCTCCTGTCCATGGGGCTGAGCCCCCTCCTCACAGGGACTCCTGTCTCATTCCATGTGTCCTGTCTGTGGGGCTGAGCCCCCTCCTCACAGGGACTCCTGTCTCATTCCTGTCCTGTCTGTGGGGCTGAGCCCCCTCCTCACAGGGACTCCTGTCTCATTCCTGTCCTGTGGGGCGGTGGGTCCAGCTCCCAGCCCCAGCAGCCCCAGCAGGGCGCTGTGGGGCTGAGCCCAGCCTGTCGTGCAGGGAGAACAACCCGACGCTGGTGGAGGTGCTGGAGGGCGTGGTGCGGCTGCCCGAGTCGGTGCACACGGCCGTGCGCTACACCAGCATCGAGCTGGTGGGCGAGATGAGCGAGGTGGTGGACAGGAACCCGCAGTTCCTGGGTGAGTCCCGCAGCCCTGTGACCACCCTGTGACCACCCTGTGACCACCCTGTGACCACCTGTGACCACCTGTGACCACCTGTGACCTCCTGTGACCTCCTGTGACCCTGCTGTGACCCTGCTGTGACCCCGCTGTGACCCCACTGTGACCCCCTGTGACCCCCTGTGACCACCCTGTGACCACCTGTGACCCTCCTGTGACCACCTGTGACCCCCCGTGACCCCCTGTGACCCTCCTGTGACCCTCCTGTGACCCTCCTGTGACCCCCTGTGACCACCTGTGACCCCCTGTGACCACCTGTGACCCCCTGTGACCCCCCCTGTGACCCCTCCTGTGACCACCTGTGACCCCCCGTGACCCCCTGTGACCCTCCTGTGACCACCTGTGACCCCCCGTGACCCCCCGTGACCCCCTGTGACCCTCCTGTGTCCCCCTGTGACCCCCTGTGACCCCCCTGTGACCCCCCTGTGACCCCGCTGTGACCCCGCTGTGACCCCGCTGTGACCCCCCGTGACCCCCCGTGACCCCCCCGTGACCCCCCCGTGACCCCCCCGTGACCCCCCCTGTGACCCCCCTGTGACCCCCTGTGACCCCCTGTGACCCCCTGTGACCCTCCTATGACCCCCCTGTGACCCCCTGTGACCCCCTGTGACCCCCTGTGACCCCCCCTGTGACCCCCCCGTGACCCCCTGTGACCCCCCATGTCCCCCTGTGACCCCCTGTGACCCCCTGTGACCCCCTGTGACCCTCCTGTGACCCCCTGTGACCCCCCCGTGACCCCTCCTGTGACCCCCCTGTGACCCTCCTGACCCCCTGTGACCCCTGTGACCACCTGTGACCCCCTGTGACCCCCTGTGACCCCCTGTGACCCTCCTGTGACCCCCTGTGACCCCCTGTGACCACCTGTGACCCCCCCTGTGACCCCCTGTGACCCCCTGTGACCCCCCCTGTGACCCCCCCTGTGACAGCCCCCATGACCCCCTGTCCCCCCTGTCCCCACAGATCCCGTGCTGGGTTATCTGATGAAGGGGCTCTGTGTCCCCTGTGTCCCCTGTGTCCCCTCCTGTCCCCACAGACCCCGTGCTGGGCTATCTGATGAAGGGGCTCTGTGTCCCCTGTCCCCCCTGTCCCCTGTGTCCCCTCCTGTCCCCACAGACCCCACAGACCCTGTGCTGGGCTATCTGATGAAGGGGCTCTGTGTCCCCTCCTGTGTCCCCTGTGTCCCCTGTGTCCCCACAGACCCCGTGCTGGGTTACCTGATGAAGGGGCTCTGTGACCCTGTCCCCTGTGTCCCCTGTGTCCCCACAGACCCCGTGCTGGGCTATCTGATGAAGGGGCTCTGTGTCCCCTGTGTCCCCTGTGTCCCCACAGACCCTGTTCTCGGTTACCTGATGAAGGGGCTCTGTGTCCCCTGTGTCCCCCCTGTCCCCTGTGTCCCCACAGACCCCGTGCTCGGTTACCTGATGAAGGGGCTCTGTGACCCTGTCCCCTGTGTCCCCCCTGTCCCCTGTGTCCCCACAGACCCTGTTCTCGGTTACCTGATGAAGGGGCTCTGTGACCCCCCTGTCCCCTGTGTCCCCACAGACCCTGTTCTGGGCTATCTGATGAAGGGGCTCTGTGTCCCCTGTGTCCCCTGTGTCCCCACAGACCCTGTTCTCGGTTACCTGATGAAGGGGCTCTGTGACCCCTGTGACCCCTGTGTCCCCCTGTGTCCCCACAGACCCCGTGCTCGGTTACCTGATGAAGGGGCTCTGTGACCCCTGTCCCCTCCTGTCCCCACAGACCCTGTTCTGGGTTACCTGATGAAGGGGCTCTGTGTCCCCTGTGTCCCCCCTGTCCCCTCCTGTCCCCACAGACCCTGTTCTGGGTTACCTGATGAAGGGGCTCTGTGTCCCCTGTGTCCCCACAGACCCCGTGCTGGGCTATCTGATGAAGGGGCTCTGTGACCGGCGCCTGGCGTCGGCGGCAGCCAAGGCCATCCACAACATCTGCTCGGTGTGCCGGGACCACATGGCCCAGCACTTCTCGGGGCTGCTGGAGATCGCCCGCGCCCTCGACTCCTTCGCGCTGTCCCCCGAGGCCGCCGTGGGGCTGCTCAAGGGTGGGGATCCTGGGGTCTGGGGGGTCTGGGGGGGATCCCTGGGGTCTGGGGGGTGTCTGTGGGGTCTGGGGGGGATCCCTGGGGTCTGGGGGGTGTCTGGGGGGGGTCTGGGGGGGATCCCTGGGGTCTGGGGGGTCTGGGGGGTGTCTGGGGGGTCTGGGGGGAATCTGTGGGGTCTGGGGGGGATCCCTGGGGTCTGGGGGATGTCTGGGAGGTATCCGTGGGGTCTTGGGGGGTGTCTGTGGGGTCTGGGGGGTGTCCATGGGGTCTTGGGGGTCTGGGGGGGATCCCTGGGGTCTGGGGGGTGTCTGGGGTGTCTGGGGGGGATCCCTGGGGTCTGGGGGGTGTCTGGGGGGGATCCCTGGGGTCTGGGGGGGATCCCTGAGGTCTGGGGGGAATCTGTGGGGTCTGGGGGGGATCCCTGGGGTCTGGGGGGTGTCTGGGGGGGATCCCTGGGGTCTGGGGGGAATCTGTGGGGTCTGGGGGGGATCCCTGGGGTCTGGGGGATGTCTGGGAGGTATCCGTGGGGTCTTGGGGGGTGTCTGTGGGGTCTGGGGGGGATCCCCAGGGTCTGGGGGTGTCTGGGGGGGATCCCTGGGGTCTGGGGGTGTCTGTGGGGTCTGGGGGGTGTCTGGGGGGTCTGGGGGGGATCCCTGGGGTCTGGAGGGTATCCATGGGGTCTGGAGGGTGTCTGGGGGGGATCCATGGGGTCTAGGGGGTGTCTGTGGGGTCTGGGGGGGATTCCCGGGGTCTGGGGGCTGTCTGTGTGGTCTGGGGGTGTCTGTGGGGTCTGGGGGGGATCTCTGAGGTCTGGGGGGGATCTCTGAGGTCTGGGGGGGATCCCTGGGGTCTGGAGGGTGTCTGGGGGGGATCCATGGGGTCTGGGGGGTGTCTGTGGGGTCTGGGGGGGATCCCCGGGGTCTGGAGGGTATCCATGGGGTCTGGGGGGTGTCTGGGGGGGATCCATGGGGTCTGGGGGGTGTCTGTGGGGTCTGGGGGGGATCCCCGGGGTCTGGGGGCTGTCTGTGTGGTCTGGGGGATATCTGTGGGGTCTGATCTGTGGGATCTGCCGGGGCATCCATGAAAACCACGGGGTTTCATGCTGGGGTGTCCGTGGGAGTGGCTCCCCAGGGTGCTGAGCCCCATTCTCACGGGGTTTGTCCCAGCCCTGAGTCCATTCCACGTGCAGAGTGTCCTCAGGAGTTCTCTTGGGGCTGGAGGCAGAAATAAATCCTGGGGTGGTGCCTGTCCCCATCCCTGGGACAGCTCAGGGATTGTCCCAGGCTGGATGTGGGTGGGAAGAACCCGTGGGAAATGTTGAGAGCCAGGCTGGCAGTGGGTCACTGCTCCATCCAAACTCTGGCAGTCACCTGCTGGACACAGAGGGTGGAAAATTGTCAGTATTGGTCATTTTAGAGAGTTTGGGCTCAAGAGGAGAGATTTTTAACTCCAGTTTACACTCGGAGTGTTGGTACCTCACTGCACTGTTTGGCACCGTGAATCTCTTCAGCCACAGGGATGTGCCTTAAAGATTGCCAGTGAATTCCAGAGCCAGGGATTCCCTGCAGTCGTGTGCTGCCCTGGGGGACAGAGCTCCCCTGGCTCTGCTGGATGCCCCAGCACCGGCCGAGCTGCTCCTGTTCCTGTGAAGGGTTTGCTCCCCCTCCTTTAGAACAAGCCAGGAATTGGGGCAGCAAGGCAGGGAGGGTTTACCCAGGGGGGTTGGCACCAGAGCCAGGGCTGGGCTGTGCCAGGCTGGGCTGTGCCAGAGCTGTGCCAGAGCTGTGCCAGAGCTGGGCTGTGCCAGAGCTGGGCTGTGCCAAAGCTGTGCCAGAGCTGGGCTGTGCCAGAGCTGGGCTGTGCTAGAGCTGGGCTGTGCCAGGCTGGGCTGTGCCAGGCTGGGCTGTGCCAGGCTGGGCTGTGCCAGAGCCAGAGCTGGGCTGTGCCAGGGCTGGGCTGTGCCAGAGCTGGGCTGTGCCAGAGCTGGGCTGTGCCAGAGCCAGAGCTGGGCTGTGCCAGAGCCAGAGCTGTTCCAGAGCTGGGCAGTGCCAGAGCTGTTCCAGGCTGGGCTGTGCCAGAGCCAGGGCTGGGCTGTTCCAGGGCTGGGCTGTGCCAGGCTGGGCTGTGCCAGAGCTGTTCCAGGCTGGGCTGTGCCAGGGCTGGGCTGTGCCAGGGCTGGGCTGTGCCAGGCTGGGCTGTGCCAGGCTGGGCTGTGCCAGAGCTGTTCCAGGCTGGGCTGTTCCAGGCTGGGCTGTGCCAGGGCTGGGCTGTGCCAGAGCTGTTCCAGGCTGGGCTGTTCCAGGCTGGGCTGTGCCAGAGCTGGGCTGTGCCAGAGCTGTTCCAGGCTGGGCTGTGCCAGGCTGGGCTGTGCCAGGGCTGGGCTGTGCCAGGCTGGGCTGTGCCAGAGCCAGGGCTGGGCTGTGCCAGGGCTGGGCAGTGCCAGAGTGGGAGCAGCTCAACACTCCTCGTGCTCCATGGCTGGGAACCCTGAGGTGCCTTCACTGGAGCTTCCCAGGATCTCGTGATGCTGCTGGACGGGGACAGGGACACTGGGGACACACGGTGCTTGTGGCATCCATTGGCCTGTCCCTCGTGCCACCATTGCTCCCTGCTGGGACACTTTGGTGTCTGGTTCAAGCAGAGCTGTGGGCAGACTCTGCCAGGCCCTGCCCTTGTCCCACAGCCATTCCATCTGGGAATGTCACTGCCCTCCTGAGCCGTGTGTGTCCCCGCAGGGACGGCGCTGGTGCTGGCCCGGCTGCCCCTGGAGAAGATCTCGGAGTGCCTGAGTGAGCTCTGTGCCGTGCAGGTGCTGGCGCTCAAGAAGGTGTGTCTGGGTGGAGGGGACCCTGGGGACCCTGGGGACACTGGGGACACTGGGGACAGTGGCCAGGCCCCAGCCCTGCTGCAGCAGCTGTGTCCTCAGAGCCAGGGGTGTATCCTGGAGTAATGGAATTGTTTGGGTTGGAGAAGCCCCTGGAGCCGCTTGAGTCCAACCATTCCCCAGCACTGCCAGGGCCACCACTGCCCCTGTCCCCAAGGGCCACCACTGCCCCTGTCCCCAAGGGCCACAGCCACATGGCTTTTAAATCCCTCCAGGATCCTGGGCAGGGCCAGGAGGAATTTCCCCAGTGTCCACCCTGAGCCTCCCCTGGCACAGCCTGAGGCTGTTCCCTCTCATCCTGTCACTCGTTCCATGGGGACAGAGCCCACTGGACATGGCCAGGACTGAGCCCTGCCCTGGGTCCCACCTGAGGAGGTGGGGCTGGTGTCCAGCACCACCTGTGCTCCTGAAATCCTGTCCTTCATTTTCCAGCTGCTCTCCCAGGAGCCCAGCAATGGCCTCTCCTCAGACCCCACAGTGCCCCTGGATCGACTCGCCGTCATCTTCAGGTGAGGAGGGAGCCGGGGCACTGCTGCTCCCCTGGATCCTCAATCTGCACCTCCTCCTCCTCCTCCTCCTTCTTCCAGCCCTTGGGGAATGGGCTGGAATCTCTGCTTCCCCGGGTTCTGGCTCCCGAGGTGCCCCCAAGCCACTTCCCGCAGCTCCAACCCTTTTCCTTGGCTTTAGTCCCAGACCCCCTAAACCCCCTGGCTGTCCCCACAGACACACCAACCCCATTGTCGAGAACGGCCAGCTCCACCCGTGCCAAAAAGTCATTCAGGAGGTGCGTGGGAAGGGCTGGGACCTGGGGAGGGGGTTCTGCTGGGGGGGTGTGGGGGTTCCCAGCTCTGGGGGTCCCTGGGGAGTGGGGCAGTGGCAGTCCCTGGCTGCCCAGGGCTGCACGGGAGGGGAGCTGTGCAGCACACTCCTGTCCCTCCTGGAAGCGGGGATTGGGGTGTCCAGGGGCAATTTGAGGCTTCAGCCCTTGGGAAGGGGTCCTGGCTCTGGGAGTGTCCCACGTGTTTGGTTTCCCTGCCCGTGTCCCGTTTGCCATGGAAGGGGTGAGCTGCTCCAGGCTCCTCCAGAAAGCTTTTCCCCCTCATCTGCCCCCCACCCTGGGATCTGGGTGTCATGGGACTCGGGGTGTACCATGGCTCAGGTGTGTGTGTGTGTGACACCCCCACGCTGGGATCTGGGTGTCCTGGGGTGTGGGGGTGTCCCAGGCTCAGGTGTGTGTGTGTGTGGTACCCCTGTGCTGGGATCTGGGTGTCCTGGGGCTCGGGAGGGGTGTCCCAGGCTCAGGTGTGTGTGTGTGTGACACCCCCATGCTGGGATCTGGGTGTCCTGGGGAGCAGGAGGGGTGTCCCAGGCTCAGGGGGGTGTGTCTGTGTGACACCCCTGTGCTGGGATCTGGGTGTCCTGGGGCTCAGGAGGGATCAGGGTGTCCCAGGCTCAGGTGTCTGTGTGACACCCCCACCCTGGGATCTGGGTGTCCTGGGGTGTGGGGGTGTCCCAGGCTCAGGTGTGTGTGTGTGTGTCACCCTGTGCTGGGATCTGGGTGTCCTGGGGCTCAGGAGGGATCAGGGTGTCCCAGGCTCAGGTGTGTGTGTGTGACACCCCCACCCTGGGATCTGGGTGTCCTGGGGCTCGGGAGGGGTGTCCCAGGCTCAGGTGTGTGTGTGTGTGTCACCCTATGCTGGGATCTGGGTGTCCTGGGGTGTGGGGGTGTCCCAGGCTCAGGTGTGTGTGTGTGTGACACCCCCACACTGGGATCTGGGTGTCCTGGGGTGTGGGGGTGTCCCAGGCTCAGGTGTGTGTGTGTGTGACACCCCCACACTGGGATCTGGGTGTCCTGGGGTGTGGGGGTGTCCCAGGCTCAGGTGTGTGTGTGTGTCACCCCCACCCTGGGATCTGGGTGTCCTGGGGCTCGGGAGGGATCAGGGTGTCCCAGGCTCAGGTGTCTGTGTGTGTGTGTGACACCCCTGTGCTGGGATCTGGGTGTCCTGGGGAGTTGGGGTGTCCCAGGCTCAGGTGTGTGGGGGTGTCCCAGGCTCAGGTGTGTGGGGGTGTCCCAGGCTCAGGTGTGTCTGTGTCTGTGTGTGTGTCACCCGTCCTGCCCAGATCTGGCCGGTGCTGTCGGAGACCCTGAACAAGCACAGTGCCGACAACCGGATCGTGGAGCGCTGCTGCCGCTGCCTGCGCTTCGCCGTGCGCTGCGTGGGCAAGGGCTCAGCTGCACTGCTGCAGCCCCTCGTCACCCAGGTGGGCTCAGGGGACACTGCTGGCCCTGGGGGGACCCTGGGGGACACTGCTGGCCCTGGGGGGGCACCCTGGGGACACTGCTGGCTCTTGGGCGGTCCCCAGGGGACACTGCTGGCCCTTGGGGACACCAGGGGACACTGCTGGCTCCTGGGGACACCCCAGGGGACACTGCTGGCCCTCAGGGGGACCCCAGGGGACACTGCTGGCCCTTGGGGACACCCCAGGGGACACTGCTGGCCCTTGGGGACACCCCAGGGGACACTGCTGGCTCTTGGGGACACCCCAGGGGACACTGCTGGCTCTTGGGGACACCCCAGGGGACACTGCTGGCCCTCGGGGGGACCCCAGGGGACCCTGCTGGCCCTTGGGGACACCCCAGGGGACACTGCTGGCTCTTGGGGGGACTCCAGGGGACACTGCTGGCCCTTGGGGACACCCCAGGGGACACTGCTGGCCCTTGGGGACACCAGGGGACACTGCTGGCTCTTGGGGGGACCCCAGGGGACACTGCTGGCTCTTGGGGGGACCCCAGGGGACACTGCTGGCCCTGGGGGGGCACCCTGGGGACACTGCTGGCCCTCGGGGACACCCCAGGGGACCCTGCTGGCCCTTGGGGACACCCCAGGGGACACTGCTGGCCCTTGGGGACACCCCAGGGGACACTGCTGGCCCTTGGGGGGACCCCAGGGGACACTGCTGGCCCTTGGGGACACCCCAGGGGACACTGCTGGCCCTTGGGGACACCCCAGGGGACACTGCTGGCTCCTGGGGACACCCCAGGGGACACTGCTGGCTCCTGGGGACACCCCAGGGGACACTGCTGGCCCTCGGGGGCTCACTCAGGTCATGGGGGGCCGTGGGCACTGGGAAGTGAATCCTGGCAGTCTCAGGAATTCCAGCATAAACCCCTGGGGAGGAGAGAGGCTTTGGGACAGGTGGGGCGTGCTGGAAGGGTGTGGAGCCCCGTGTGACAGTGTGAGTGAGTGTGAGTGTGTGTGTGTGTGTGTGTGACTGTGAGTGAGTGTGAGTGTGTGTGTGTGTGTGTGTGTGTGACACCTCTGTGTGTGTGTGTGTGTGTGTGTGTGACAGTGTGTGACACCTCTGTGTGTGTGTGACACGTGTGTGACACCTCTGTGTGTGTGTGTGACACGTGTGTGTGTGTGACAGTCTGTGACACCTCTGTGTGTGTGTGACACCTGTGAGTGTGTGTGTGTGTGACAGTCTGTGACACCTCTGTGTGTGTGTGACACGTGTGTGTGTGTGACACCTCTGTGTGTGTGTGACAGTGTGTGACACCTCTGTGTGTGTGTGACACGTGTGTGTGTGTGACACCTGTGTGTGTGTGTGTGACAGTGTGTGACACCTGTGTGTGTGTGTGTGTGTGTGACAGTGTGTGACACCTGTGTGTGTGACACCTCTGTGTGTGTGACACCTGTGAGTGAGTGTGTGTGTGACAATGTGTGACACCTCTGTGTGTGTGTGACACCTGTGTGTGTGTGTGTATAACACCTGTCTGTGTGTGTGTGAGTGTGTAACACCTGTGTGTGTGTGATCTGTGAGCTGTGTGGCCATGCTGCCGCTCCCTGCAGAGGTGTGTGTGAGTGTATAACACCTGTGTGAGTGTATAACACCTGTCTGTGTGTGATCTGTGAGCTGTGTGGCCGTGCTGCCGCTCCCTGCAGAGGTGTGTGTAACACCTGTGTGTGTGTGTGTGTGAGTGTGTAACACCTGTGTGTGTGTGTGTGACACCTGTGTGTGTGTGTGTATAACACCTGTCTGTGTGTGTGTGAGTGTGTAACACCTGTGTGTGTGTGTGTGACACCTGTGTGTGTGAGTGTATAACACCTGTGTGTGTGTGTGTGACACCTGTGTGTGTGTGTAACACCTGTGTGTGTGTGATCTGTGAGCTGTGTGGCCGTGCTGCCGCTCCCTGCAGAGGTGTGTGTGAGTGTATAACACCTGTCTGTGTGTGTAACACCTGTCTGTGTGTCTGTGTGTGATCTGTGAGCTGTGTGGCCGTGCTGCCGCTCCCTGCAGAGGTGTGTGTGTATAACACCTGTGTGTGTGTGTATAACACCTGTCTGTGTGTGATCTGTGAGCTGTGTGGCCGTGCTGCTGCTCCCTGCAGAGGTGTGTGTGTGTGTATAACACCTGTGTGTGTGTGTGAGTGTGTAACACCTGTCTGTGTGTGTATAACACCTGTCTGTGTGTGATCTGTGAGCTGTGTGGCCGTGCTGCCGCTCCCTGCAGAGGTGTGTGTGTGTATAACACCTGTCTGTGTGTGATCTGTGAGCTGGGAGCTGTGTGGCCATGCTGCCGCTCCCTGCAGAGGTGTGAGTGTATAACACCTGTGTGTGTGTGTATAACACCTGTCTGTGTGTCTGTGTGTGATCTGTGAGCTGTGTGGCCGTGCTGCCGCTCCCTGCAGAGCTGACCCAGCCTGAGGGAGGATCCCTGAATCCCAGAGCTGCTGTTCCTGCTCACTGCTGGCTCAGGGGGGAAGGTTCCACGGGGAGGTGATGCTGGCTCAGGGAGCCTCAGCACAGAGATGGGCTGTTCCTTTGGGCTGTTCCTCTGGGCTGTTCCTTTGGGCTGTTCCTTTGGGCTGTTCCTTTGGGCTGTTCCTTTGGGCTGTTCCTTTGGGCTGTTCCTTTTAGCTGTTCCTTTGAGCTGTTCCTTTGAGCTGTTCCTTTGGGCTGTTCCTTTGGGCTGTTCCTTTGGGCTGTTCCTTTTAGCTGTTCCTTTGAGCTGTTCCTTTGGGCTGTTCCTTTGGGCTGTTCCTTTGAGCTGTTCCTTTGGGCTGTTCCTTTGGGCTGTTCCTTTGGGCTGTTCCTTTGGGCTGTTCCTTTGAGCTGTTCCTTTGGGCTGCTCCTTTGGGCTGTTCCTTTGAGCTGTTCCTTTGGGCTGTTCCTTTGGGCTGTTCCTTTGAGCTGTTCCTTTGGGCTGCTCCTTTGGGCTGTTCCTTTGAGCTGTTCCTTTGGGCTGTTCCTTTGGGCTGTTCCTTTGGGCTGTTCCTTTGGGCTGTTCCTTTGGGCTGTTCATTTGAGCTGTTCCTCTGGGCTGTTCCTTTGGGCTGTTCCTTTGGGCTGTTCCTTTGGGCTGTTCCTTTGGGCTGTCTGTTCCTTTGGGCTGTTCCTCTGAGCTGTTCCTTTAGGCTGTTCCTTTGGGCTGTTCCTTTGGGTTTGTTCCTTTGGGCTGTTCCTTTGGGCTGTTCCTTTGGGGTGCTCCTTTGGGCTGTTCCTTTGGGCTGTTCCTTTGGGGTGCTCCTTTGGGCTGTTCCTTTGGGCTGTTCCTTTGGGCTGCTCCTTTGGGCTGTTCCTTTGGGCTGTTCCTCTGGGCTGTTCCTGCCCCTGGCTCAGGCTGGCAGGGTTGTGGTGTCACCGTGCAGCGTTCCTGTCTCCCCAGATGGTGAATGTGTACCGGGAACACCAGCACTCCTGTTTCCTCTACCTGGGCAGCATCCTGGTGGATGAGTACGGCATGGAGGAGGGCTGCAGGCAGGGCCTGCTCGACATGCTGCAGGTGGGGCCACCTCTGACCCTGTCCCCAAGTGCCACATGCACACAGCTGCTAAATCCCTCTGGGGTGGGGACTCCAGCACTGCCAGGGCCACCTCTGACCCTGTCCCCAAGTGCCACATGCACACAGCTGCTAAATCCCTCTGGGGTGGGGACCTGCCAGCACTGCCAGGGCCACCTCTGACCCTGTCCCCAAGTGCCACATGCACACAGCTGCTAAATCCCTGCAGGGGTGGGGACTCCAGCACTGCCAGGGCCACCACTGTCCCTGTCCCCAAGTGCCACATGCACACAGCTGCTAAATCCCTGCAGGGGTGGGGACTCCAGCGCTGTCCTGGGCCACCACTGTCCCTGTCCCCAAGTGCCACATGCACACAGCTGCTAAATCCCTGCAGGGGTGGGGACTCCAGCACTGCCAGGGCCACCTCTGACCCTGTCCCCAAGTGCCACATGCACACAGCTGCTAAATCCCTCTGGGGTGGGGACTCCAGCACTGCCAGGGCCACCTCTGACCCTGTCCCCAAGTGCCACATGCACACAGCTGCTAAATCCCTCTGGGGTGGGGACTCCAGCACTGCCAGGGCCACCTCTGACCCTGTCCCCAAGTGCCACATGCACACAGCTGCTAAATCCCTCTGGGGTGGGGACTCCAGCACTGCCAGGGCCACCTCTGACCCTGTCCCCAAGTGCCACATGCACACAGCTGTAAATCCCTCTGGGGCGGGGACTCCAGCGCTGCCAGGGCAGCTGTGCCCAGGCTGGGCAGCCCTGGCCAGGAGGAATTTCCCCTGATAGCCAATCTGTGCAGAATCCCAAAGTGGCTGGGGTGAGAAGGGACCTTGAAGCCCATCCGTGGGCAGGGACAGCTTCCACTGTCCCAGGCTGTCCCAGGCCCCCTCCAGCTTGTCCTTGGACACCTCCAGGGATGGGGCAGGCCTGGCCTGTTGCACGTGGGGAAGGGCAGCTTGAGGAGTGATCCCAGGCAGGTGCTGATGGATCCCTGTTCTCCCCAGGCTCTCTGCATCCCCACCTTCCAGCTCCTCGAGCAGCCCAACGGCCTCCAGAACCACCCAGACACCGTGGATGACCTGTTCCGCCTGGCAGCCAGGTGCCACCGCGCTCCTGCCACCTCCGGCCGCGGGACCCGCGGCCCCTCTCGCCGAGGGGAGCGGGGAGGAGGAGGAGGCAGGAGCTGCCCCTGACGTCCGTCTGTCCCCTGGGCAGGTTCATCCAGCGCAGCCCCGTCACCCTCCTGCGCAGCCAGGTGATGATCCCCATCCTGCAGTGGGCCATCGCTGCCACCACCCTGGACCACCGGGACGCCAACTGCAGCGTCATGAAATTCCTGCGGGATCTGATCCACACTGGTGTGGCCAACGACGTGAGTGACGCTCCTCAGGAGGCTCCTCCTGCCTGGGGATGTCACCATGGGATGGTTTGGGTGGGATGGGACCTCAAAGCCCACCTGGTTCCACCCCCTGCCATGGGCAGGGCCACCTTCCACTGTCCCAGGCTGCTCCAGACCCCCTCAGCCCCATCATCCTCATCAGCCCCGTCCTGTTGTCCCCACAAGCCCCCCGGGTTTCTCCACCACTGCTGGTGGAGAAGCTCTGGGAGCTGCCTGCAGAGTGAGGAGCAGGGTGTCCCTGTCCCCAGGAGCAGGGTGTCAATGTCCCCAGGAGCAGGGTGTCCCTGTCCCCAGGAGCAGGGTGTCCCTGTCCCCAGGAGCAGGGTGTCAGTGTCCCCAGGAGCAGGGTGTCCCCAGGAGCAGGGTGTCCCTGTCCCCAGGAGCTGGCTGTCCCCAGGAGCAGGCTGTCCCTGTCCCCAGGAGCTGGCTGTCCCTGTCCCCAGGAGCAGGGTGTCCCCAGGAGCAGGCTGTCCCTGTCCCCAGGAGCAGGGTGTCAATGTCCCCAGGAGCAGGGTGTCCCTGTCCCCAGGAGCAGGGTGTCCCTGTCCCCAGGAGCAGGGTGTCAATGTCCCCAGGAGCAGGGTGTCCCCAGGAGCAGGGTGTCAATGTCCCCAGGAGCAGGGTGTCCCTGTCCCCAGGAGCAGGCTGTCCCTGTCCCCAGGAGCAGGGTGTCAGTGTCTCCAGGAGCAGGGTGTCAATGTCCCCAGGAGCAGGGTGTCAGTGTCCCCAGGAGCAGGGTGTCCCTGTCCCCAGGAGCAGGGTGTCAATGTCCCCAGGAGCAGGGTGTCCCTGTCCCCAGGAGCAGGCTGTCCCTGTCCCCAGGAGCAGGGTGTCCCCAGGAGCAGGGTGTCCCTGTCCCCAGGAGCAGGGTGTCCCTGTCCCCAGGAGCAGGCTGTCCCTGTCCCCAGGCCCTGCCCACCCCCTTCTCCTCCCCCCCCAGCACGAGGAGGACTTTGAGGTGCGGAAGGAGCTCATCAACCAGGTGATGACCCAGCTGGGGCAGCAGCTGGTGAACCAGCTCCTGCAGACCTGCTGCTTCTGCCTCCCGCCCTACACCCTGCCCGACGTCGCCGAGGTGCTCTGGGAGATCATGCAGATCGACCGCCCGGTGAGGGAGGGACCCCCGGGGATGGGAGGGACCCCCAGGGGATGGGAGGGACCCCAGGGGATGGGAGGGACCCCCGGAGGGACCCCCAGAGGGACAGGAGGGACCCCCAGGGATGGGAGGGACCCCCAGGGGATGGGAGGGACCCCCGGGGATGGGAGGGACCCCCAGGGGATGGGAGGGACCCCAGGGGATGGGAGGGACCCCAGGGGATGGGAAGGACCCCCAGAGGGACAGGAGGGACCCCAGGGGATGGGAGGGACCCCCAGAGGGTCAGGAGAGACCCCAGGGAATGGGAGGGACCCCCGGGGATGGGAGGGACCCCCAGGGGATGGGAGGGACCCCCAGAGGGTCAGGAGGGACCCCCAGGGGATGAGAGGGACCCCCAGGGGACAGGAGGGACCCCAGAGGGTCAGGAGGGACCCCCAGAGGATGGGAGGGACCCCAGGGGACAGGAGGGACCCCCAGAGGGACAGGGGAGACCCCCAGGGGATGGGAGGGACCCCCAGAGGGACAGGAGGGACCCCAGGGGATGGGAGGGACCCCCGGGGATGGGAGGGACCCCCGGGGATGGGAGGGACCCCCAGAGGGACAGGAGGGACCCCAGGGGATGGGAGGGACCCCAGGGGATGGGAGGGACCCCCAGAGGGACAGGAGGGACCCCCAGAGGGACAGGAGAGACTCCCAGAGGGACAGGAGAGACTCCCAGAGGGACAGGAGGGACCCCCGGGACAGGAGGGACCCCAGGGGACAGGAGGGACCCCCAGAGGGACAGGAGGGACCCCAGGGGACAGGAGGGACCCCCAGAGGGACAGGAGGGACCCCAAGGGACAGGAGGGACCCCCGGGACAGGAGGGACCCCAGGGGACAGGAGGGACCCCCAGAGGGACAGGAGGGACCCCCAGGGGTAGGATGGACCCGTGGGACCCGGAGCTGTGCCAAGGCAGGGCCCGGGAGCCAAGCTGGGCTCCACATTCCGAGCTCCTCCCTTCCCCTGGCCCAGACATTCTGCCGCTGGCTGGAGAACTCGCTGAAGGGGCTGCCAAAGGAAACCACGGGCGGAGCCATCCAGGTGACACACAAACAGCTCACCGACTTCCACAAGCAGGTGACCAGGTGAGCGGCACCAGGGTCTCCAACCGGCACCAGCTCCCTCCTGCAGCCCGGGCTGGCCTCCAGCAGCCCCAGCACTGCCCGTGCCGTTCATCCTGCTGGGCTGTGCCAGCACACAGAGCCCTGGGGGTCACACGGAGCCCTGGGGGTCACACGGAGCCCTGGGGGTCACAGGGAGAGCCCTGGGGGTCACACAGAGCCCTGGGGGTCACACAGAGCCCTGGGGGTCACAGGGAGAGCCCTGGGGGTCACACAGAGCCCTGGGGGTCACACAGAGCCCTGGGGGTCACAGGGAGCCCTGGGGGTCACACAGAGCCCTGGGGGTCACACAGAGCCCTGGGGGTCACAGGGAGCCCTGGGGGTCACACAGAGCCCTGGGGGTCACAGGGAGAGCCCTGGGGGTGACAGGGAGAGCCCTGGGGGTCACACAGAGCACTGGGGGTCACACAGAGAGAGCCCTGGGGGTCACACAGAGAGAGCCCTGGGGGGTCACAGGGAGCCCTGGGGGTCACACAGAGCCCTGGGGGTCACAGGGAGCCCTGGGGGTCACACAGAGCCCTGGGGGTCACACAGAGCCCTGGGGCTCACAGGGAGCCCTGGGGGTCACAGGGAGAGCCCTGGGGGTCACAGGGAGCCCTGGGGGTCACAGGGAGCCCTGGGGGTCACAGGGAGAGCCCTGGGGGTCACAGGGAGCCCTGGGGGTCACACAGAGCCCTGGGGGTCACAGGGAGCCCTGGGGACCACACAGAGCCCTGGGGGTCACACGGAGCCCTGGGGGTCACAGGGAGCCCTGGGGGTCACAGGGAGCCCTGGGGGTCACACAGAGCCCTGGGGGCCACACGGTGCCTTTGCTGTCACCCAACGGGTTTTTCTGCCTGGCCCAATCCCTGCGGAGCCTCCCGAGCCACCTCCTCATCCCTGTGAGTCACTGGCTCCAGCAGCCAGGCCCTGCCCGGGCCTGTCCTGTCCCAGCTGCTCTGGGAACATCGGCTCCTGTGGCTCCTGTGGCTCCTGTGCCTCCTGTGCCTCCTGTGCCTCCTGTGCCTCCTGTGCCTGGCTCCGGCTGTCCCAGAGCCGAGTGCCCGGGGCAGCAGCTTCCTCCCAGCCAGCTGCCACCCTGGTGGCACACAGCTCTCCTCCAGGGACAGTCCTGGCCTCCTCCTGCCCTGATGATTGTCCCTTTGTGTCCCTTCATCCCTTGGAGCCCAGCTGCCACCCTGCTGGCACATGGCTCTCCTCCAGGGACAGTCCTGGGCACTGCTGGCCTCCCTCCTGCCCTGATGATTGTCCCTTCATGTGTCCCTTCGTCCCTTGGAGCCCAGCCGCCACCCTGCTGGCACACAGCTCTCCTCCAGGGACAGTTCTGGGCACTGCTGGCCTCCTCCTGCCCTGATGATTGTCCCTTCATCCCTTGGAGCCCAGCTGCCACCCTGCTGGCACACAGCTCTCCTCCAGGGACAGTTCTGGGCACTGCTGGCCTCCTCCTGCCCTGAGGATTGTCCCTTCGTGTCCCCCAGCACCTGGGAGCCCAGCTGCCACGCTCCCATCCCTCGGCAGGACACCTTCCCCGGGTCCCAAACGTCCCCTGGGGGTCAGCCCTGATGTCACCCCTTGTCTTGCAGTGCTGAGGAATGTAAACAAGTGTGCTGGGCTCTGAGGGACTTCACCCGCCTGTTCCGATAGCTCCGGCTCCACGCGGCTCCTGTCTCCCAGGTAAGGGCCCTGCAGCCCCCCAGGACACGGGGACAAAGGGACAAAGGGACAAAGGGACAAAGGGCTGAGGCTCCCCTGCTCCTGCCAGGAATGTCTTGAAGGAGAAGACAGGAAACAGCAACCCAAGAATGTGTCCCACAATCAGCCGAGGGCTCTCGCCCGCTCCAGCGCATCCCGGAGTCCGGAGCCGCGGGAGGACGGCTCGGGGATCCCGCCTGCCCGGCGGCCTCACGGCCCGGAGCTCGGCCACCAGCCCCCGGGAACACCCCCCGGGAACAGAACAGCCCCCCCGGGAACACCCCCGGGAACAACAGCCCCGGGAACACCCCCGGGAACAGCCCCCAACCCAACTGCAACCCCACCAGGCACCGGAGCCAGGCGCGTCCACTCGGATTCGCCCGGCAGAAAAAGAAGCAGAAAAACTTCCTGTGAAACGGAGACAAAAAAAGAAGGAAAAGAAACAAACGAAAAACAAAGAGTAGGAATTGTTTAGGAAGATGGGGGGTCAGGCTGGGGGTCCTGGGGCGCCGCCCCCCTGAGCCCACCGTGGCCTGCCTGCTGCTGACTCCCAGAGACGACACAGGCGGGACGGACTCTGCAAATAGAGATTTATATTTTATTTTCTTCTGCTTTTTTAGTTTGTTTTCTTGTTTGGTTTTTTTTTTCTTTTTCCCTTTTTTGGGGTTTTCTTTGGTTTGATTTGGGGTAGGAGGCGGTGGCTCGAGCGCGGGCAGGGCGGGCGGGCGCATGCGGTTCCCTCCGGGGGTGTGTAGCCATCTCGAGACAATAAAAAACATCAAAAAACTGAAAAAATAAATTAAAACCTCCCAAGGTTCCTTTGGTTCTTCTCAGGGCTGAGGCTGCTTTGTGCCCCCCATCCCTGGGGGCTCCAGCTCCCGTTTTCCTGCTGCTTCCCCCTGAATGCAGGGAGGGGGCTCCGGCTCCGGCTTCTCCCCTGTCCCCGCTCGAGGGCACATCCCCGTCCCCTGCAGAGCCCCCCTGGGAACACGGGCCTGGGGACAGGGGGACAGGGATGGGGACAGGGCCATGGAGTGACTCACCCCGGCTGGCAGTGCCACGGGTGTCACCGTGTCCCCTCAGTGGGGCAGGGGCCTGGGTGTCACTGTGTCCCCTCAGTGGGGCAGTGCCACGGGTGTCACCGTGTCCCCTCAGTGGGGCAGGGGCACAGGTCTCATGGTGTCCCCCCAGTGGGGCAGGGGCTCAAGTGGCAGTGCCACAGGTGTCACGGTGTCCCCTCAGTGGGGCAGGGGCTCAGGTGGCAGTGCCACGGGTGTCACCGTGTCCCCTCAGTGGGGCAGTGCCACAGGTGTCACCGTGTCCCCTCAGTGGGGCAGGGGCTCAGGTGTCACCGTGTCCCCTCAATGGGGCAGTGCCACAGGTGTCCCCGTGTCCCCTCAGTGGGGCAGGGGCTCAGGTGTCCCCGTGTCCCCTCAGTGGGGCAGGGGCTCAGGTGTCCCCGTGTCCCCTCAGTGGGGCAGGGGCTCAGGTGTCCCCGTGTCCCCTCAGTGGGGCAGGGGCACAGGTCTCACGGTGTCCCCTCAGTGGGGCAGGGGCCCGGCTGGCAGTGCCATGGGTGTCCCTGTGTCCCCTCAGTGGGGCAGGGGCCCAGTGGCAGTGCCATGGGTGTCCCTGTGTCCCCTCAGTGGGGCAGGGGCCCGGGTGTCACCGTGTCCCCTCAGTGGGGCAGGGCCCCGGTGGCAGTGCCATGGGTGTCACCGTGTCCCCTCAGTGGGGCAGTGCCACAGGTGTCACGGTGTCCCCTCAGTGGGGCAGGGCCACGGGTGTCACCGTGTCCCCTCAGTGGGGCAGTGCCACAGGTGTCCCCGTGTCCCCTCAGTGGGGCAGGGCCCCGGTGGCAGTGCCAGTGGTGTCACGGTGTCCCCTCAGTGGGGCAGGGCCCCAGTGGCAGTGCCATGGGTGTCCCTGTGTCCCCTCAGTGGGGCAGGGCCCTCGTGGCAGTGCCAGTGGTGTCACGGTGTCCCCTCAGTGGGGCAGTGCCATGGGTGTCCCCGTGTCCCCTCAGTGGGGCAGGGGCCCTGGTGGCAGTACCACAGGTGTCCCCGTGTCCCCTCAGTGGGGCAGGGGCCCGGTGGCAGTGCCACAGGTGTCCCCGTGTCCCCTCAATGGGGCAGGGGCCCGGGTCTCATGGTGTCCCCTCAGTGGGGCAGGGGCCCGGCTGGCAGCGCCCAGGGCCCCGCGGAGGGGCCGGGCAGGGGCTGCGCCGGCGGCAGCCGCTGGTGGCTCTGCCAGAGCTGGTGCAGCTCCTTGAACTGCTCCACCATCCTGTCCTTGAGGTCGGGGTGCGAGATGTGCAGCGGGATGCTGTCGGCCGACCAGGAGAGCTCCCCGGAGAACATCTCCAGCAGCAGCCGCGCCGCCACCGGCACCACCTGCGGGAGCCGCGGGCGTCACCGCGGGCAGGGACCCCCGGGACCCCCGGGACCCCCGGGACCCCCGGCCCCTCACCTGCACCGTGATCAGCTTCTTCTCCTTGGGCTTCTGGTCCGGCCACTCCTCGCCGAAGCAGAGGAAGATCTCAAAGGGGGGCGGGGTGGGGGTCTGCCCCTTCTGGAACTGGATGAGGCCTGTGGGGCCCACGGCCGAGGTGAGGGACAGGACGGGGCCACCACCAGCCCACCCACCACAACTGAGGGCAGCCCCTGGTGACCCCCATCCCTCCAAGTTCCCATGTGCCACCTGCTGTCTCCCCCCACACCTGGTGTCCCCACTGTCCCCACTGATGCCATCCTGCCTTCGTTCCCCTGGTGCCACCAAGTGCCCACGTGTCCGGTGTCCCCCCACCCCAGCTGACCTCTCCATCCCAACCCATCGCCCTCAAGGGACACAGGGCCACTCCCCGCTCCCCTCTGACCGTTGAGGAAGCCCTCGAGGCTGAAGAGCTTGGTCCTCCTCTCCCTCTGGATGGGGTTGGGGCCGGGCCGGGGAGCGGCACAGGGCCCTGTCCAGAAGACCTTGCACTGGCAGAGCCGGAGGGCGAAGAGATCCTGGCCCTGGAGCTCCAGGATGAGCCCTCGGTCCAGCACGTCCAGCAGCTGGTGGGTGTAGAAGCGCTGCTTCTCGTTGGGAATGGCGTCGGGAGCAGGGAAGGGCACCTGCTCCAGCGTCAGGGGCCCGAAGAGCTCCTCCTGCTCCCGCGTGGGCTCCAGGCTGCTGTGGAACAGCCGGCAGCCGTGGGGGTTGCTGACGGTCAGGGCACAGACCTGGCGGCCCCGGTACTGGAACTTCAGCTCCAGGTCAGTCACTGCCGGAGGGCCGCAGGGTCAGCGGGGCCAGGGAGCACCCCAGGGCCACTCCAGGGCAGCTGGCCAAGCCCCCCCAGCCCCTGGCCACCCTCATCCATCCCACTGCCACTCTGTGTCCACGGTCACCCCAATCCAGCCACCCCACGGTCACCCCGTGGCCACCCCATCCGTCCCATGGCTACCCCACATCCATGGCCACCTCTGTCCCACCACCCCATGGCCACCCCATGGCCACCCCATCCGTCCCATGGCTACCCCACATCCATGGCCACCTCTGTCCCACCACCCCACGGTCACCCCACGGTCACCCCACGGTCACCCCACGGTCACCCCAATCCCTCCAGCTGCACCCGTGACCACCCCACCCAGCGCCCCCCGGCCCCCCGGCCCCCCACTCCTCACGTGGCAGCATGTGGGGGCTGACGAGCAGGTCCGGGATCAGCTGCTCTGTCGGTGCCACCGGGCAGGTGGACGGGGGCCCCGGGGGGCCCAGGGGGGGCCCCGTCTCAGCGAGGGGGCCCGGGAGCAGCTCAGGGACCCCGTGGGTGCCCCCCGCCTCCCCCTGGAGCAGCGCCGGGGGGGGAGGCCCGAAGGGGCCCCCCGGGGGGCAGCAGCTGGCAAAGGGGGGCTCCTCCTTGGCCCAGGAGTAGGGGGGCAGCAGGTCCCCCCCGTGCTGCGTGTCTGGAGCAGAGAGGGGGGGTCAGAGGGTGCAGCCCGACCCCCCCGGCACCCCCCCCCACCCGGCGCCCCCCACTCACCATCGATGCTCAGGGATGTCATGTTGAGCTGCAGGGCAGAGTGGGCGTTACAAGGGCCCCCCGGACCCCCGAGGTGTCCCCGGTTTGGGGATCCCCCACCCCGAGCCCCCCCAGATACCTGGCTGACATCTTCCTCCCCGCTGCAGCCATTGTCATCCTCGTCCCCCCCATCTGCAAGGGAGAGAGGGGCACAGGGAACTGGGGGTGCTGGGGTGGAAATTGAGGGGTACTGGGGACCCGAGGGGCATTGAGGCTTCCCATGGGGTGGCCCCTCGTGTGGGGCCAGGTCTCTGGGGCCACGGGGTCTTTGTGGGGTTCGGGGGGCTGCTGGGGGGCTCAGACCTCCAGGGGTGCCGGGGCTTTGTGGGAGTGGGGGACTCGTGGGACGTCAGGTCCCTGTGAGGTGCCGGGACTTGGGGCCCTCCCCAAAGCCCCCCCGTACCTGCGGCCCCGGGGGTCTCCTCGCAGAGCTCGTAGACGCGGAAGGGCCGGGCCGGGGACCCGCGGGGCCCGTCCAGCAGCAGCCGGAACTCGCGGCTCTTGTTGAGGGCGCAGCGCAGGGTGGCCTTCCAGCGGGGGGGGTCCGGGGGGTCCCCGGCCCGGAACCGGCCCGTCTCCTGCGCCCACGCCTGGGGAGGGGTCAGCGCCCGGCACCCCCGGCCTGCGCTGGGGTCCCTCCATCCACCATCCCCCCGGGCCAGCTCCGCCTCGCCACCGCCACCCGCCCCGTGTCCCCCCATCACCCTCCTCACCCCCACCCCGTGTCCCCCCATCACCCTCCTCACCCCCACCCTGTGTCCCCCCATCACCCTCCTCACCCCCACCCTGTGTCCCCCCATCACCCTCCTCACCCCCACCCTGTGTCCCCCCATCACCCTCCTCACCCCCACCCTGTGTCCCCCCATCACCCTCCTCACCCCCACCCTGTGTCCCCCCATCACCCTCCTCACCCCCACCCTGTGTCCCTCGTCACCCCCACCCTGTGTCCCCCCATCATCCTCCTCACCCCCACCCTGTGTCCCCCCATCACCCTCCTCACCCCCACCCTGTGTCCCCCCATCACCCTCCTCACCCCCACCCTGTGTCCCCCCATCACCCTCCTCACCCCCACCCTGTGTCCCTCGCCACCATCACCCCGTCACTCCTGTCCCTTGTCCCCCATATCCCCACTGTCCCCACGCCGTGTCCCCCTCTCACACATCACCCCCATCCCGTGTCCCCCGTGTCCGCAGTGTCCCCACGCCACGTCCCCTCCGTCACTCGCACCCCGTGTCCCCCGGTGTCACCTTGAAGATGGTGTCGTGGTCCTGGGGTCCCGGGGGGTTCCTGGTGGCGTGTCCCCAGGGGATGACGAAGCGGCGGCGCTCGGGGTCGAGCCAGTGGAGCCCCGGGAAGCGGCGGCTGCTGACCTGGGCCACCAGCCAGGGCTTGAGGCGCACCCGCCGGGGGGGGTCCATGGCCTGGGGACACCAGCGGGCACCCGGTGACCCCGCGGGCCGCCCTCGGCCCGGAAAGAGGAACCGGGACCCCCCAGAGGGGCCGTGCGGGGCCCCGGTTCCGCTTTCAGGGCCGGGAGGGTGGGGGAGGCCCCCCCGAGCTCCGTCTCCCCCGTGGGTGTTGGGGGGCGTCACCCGCACCCCGAAAGCAGAAGCTGCGGTGGCTTCAGGGAGAGGAAAGGGGAGGGGACACGAGGGACACGGGGGACAGGGGCGAGAGTGGGACACGGGGAATGAGGGATGTGGGGAGGACGGGGGGGACAGGGAACAGGGGACCTGAGCGACACAGGACGGGGGACACGGACTGGACAAGGACAGGGGGACACACGGGGGATGGGGACACATGTAGCGACATGGGGGGACACGGTGAGGACACGAGGACGTGGAAGGACAGGGTACATGGAGAAGAGAGGAGGAACACGGGGGTGACGTGAAGAGACGGGACAGGGGATGGGGAGGACACGGCCACAGCATGAGGGGGACGGGGGACACAGAGACAGGGCAGAACACGGGGATGGGGGACACGGAGGGCACACGGGGGACACGGAGGGCACACGGGGGACACGGGGACACGGGAAGTCCCGGCCGTGGTCCCTGTGCAGTCACAGATGTCGGGCGAGGGGAGCCACCCCCGCTCCCCTCGAGTGTGTCCCCGCCTGTCCCCCCATGGAGGGGCAGCGCCCACGAGTGTCGCAGGGACGGGCCGGTCCTCGGCCCACGAGTGTCGCAGGGACGGGCCGGTCCTCGGCCCACGAGTGTCGCAGGGACGGGCCCGTCCTCGGCCCACGAGTGTCGCAGGGACGGGCCCGTCCTCGGCCCACGAGTGTCGCAGGGACGGGCCGGTCCTCGGCCCACGGCGTGTCCGGGGCAGCCGCGGGTGGCCCGGGCTGCCGTCCCCACTCACGGACCGGGCACTGTCCCCGCGTGTCCCCGAGGCTCTTCCCGGTCATCTCAGCATCGCCCCGCCACAGCGCCCACTCCCGCGGCCCCTCCCCACGGGCACCCACCCCGCGGGACCCTCCCTACGGGACCCTCCCCATGGGCATCCACCCCACGGGCACCCACCCCACGGGCCCCACCCCACGGGCCCCACCCCACCGGGTCCCACTCCACGAGGTCCGACCCCACGGGGTCCCATCCCACGGGACCCACCCGCGGACTCCCCGCGCCCACCGGGAGCGGTCCCGGCTCCCACCTGCGCTCGGGGCCGGTCCCGGAGCCGCCGCTTCTGGCCCGGAGCTTCCGCACGCGGGGCCGGGCGTGGGCGTGGGGCGAGACCGGCCGGGACCGCCCCGGGACCGCCACGCCTCGGCCGTGGGCCGGGCCCCCGTGTCCCCACGGGACCCCCTCCCCTGTGTCACCCCTCCCGTGTCCCCACGGGACCCCCTCCCCTCTTGTCACCCCTCCCGTGTCCCCACGGGACCCCCTCCCCTGTGTCACCCCTCTCGTGTCCCCACGGGACCCCCTCCCCTCGTGTCACCCCTCCCGTGTCCCCACGGGACCCCCTCCCCTCGTGTCACCCCTCCCGTGTCCCTCCGTGCCCGTCCTCCCCCTGTGGCCCCCCCGGCTCCCCCTCCTTGTCCCCCAGTGTCCTGCCCGTGTCCCCACCCTCGTGTCCCCCTCCGGACCCCGCCCCATGTCCCCGGCTGTCACCCCGCGCTGCCGGCGGACCCTCATTAGCATACGTTTTGCATATATTTGCATACACACTGCCCATTTCCCGCTCCACGTGACGCGCGGGGATCTCCGCGGTGGGCGGGAACACCGGAGAGCGATCGCGGGCTTTGATTGGCTGCACTCGATGTCACTCATCTGCGAGCGCGCCCGCTGCCCCGCCCCCGGGGCCGCTGTCTGTCAATCAACGGGCGCGGCCGGGGGGGGCGTGGCCAGGGGCGTGGCCAAGGGAGATGGGGCGGGGCTATCGCGGGGGCGGGGCTGCTCACTTTGCTCTGGGGGCGGGGCTATTGCGGGGGCGGGGCTATTGCGGGGGCGGAGCTGCTCACTTTGCTCTGGGGCGGGGCTATCGCGGGGGGCGGGGCTGCCCACTTTGCTCGGGGGCGGGGCTATTGCGGGGGGCGGGGCTGCCCACTTTGCTCGGGGGCGGGGCTATTGCGGGGGGCGGGGCTGCCCACTTTGCTCGGGGGCGGGGCTATTGCGGGGGGCGGGGCTGCCCACTTTGCTCGGGGGCGGGGCTATTGCGGGGGCGGGGCTGTCGCGGGGCGGGGCTGTCGCGGGGCCGGGCTGTAACGGGGGCGGGACCTGTCGCAGGGGGCGGGACCTGTCGCGGGGCGGGGCCCTAACGGGGGCGGGGCCTGTCGCAGGGGGCGGGACCTATCGCGGGGGCGGGGCCTGTCGCGGGGGCGGGGCCTGTCGCGGGGCGGGGCTGCTCCCATGGCGCCGGGCGCGCCCCGCCGCACGCCGGGACCCCCCGGTACCCCCCGCGCCCCCCCGGTGCCCCCGCCCCGCCCCGGGAGGAAGAACCGAAGGAGGTACCGGGGGGTGCGGATGTGTCCCCGGCCTTGCCGGGCTCGGGATGTTCCCGGGGGGACGGAGGGGACTCGGGGATCCCGGAGGGTTTGGGCCGGTCTCGCCCCCGTTATCCTTCACATTTCAGGGGTTTAATGTTATTGTTCGCTCCGATCCCGGTGCGAGCGCTGGGAACGGGAGCGGGGCTTTCTCGAGGGGAGCGCAGATGGCGGGGATCGTTCGGGAGAGGAGCGGATCCCGCTGGATTCAGGGTGGAGCGGGGGCAGTCGAGCCCAGGGGATTCCCGGGAGGAGAACCCGCGGTGGAGTCCCGGGGAAAGAGGCTCCGGTCCCTGTGAAGGGCGGGGGGCTCGAGCAGAGGCCGGGGGATCCCCGAGGGAAGGAGCGGGTGGATTCCCAGCTGGATCTCTGACTGCTCTGCAGCTTATCCCGCCGCTCTGCCTGCTCTCGCCCCGTCCGTGCTTTTCCCGGGATCCCAGCTGATCCCAAGGAACAGCTGCAGCCTGTGTGAGTCTGGCCACAGGCCAGGGCCTGGTCCCAGGCGGGGAAAGCCACCAGTTATCAGATGCTGAAGGGATATTTCCCCCAGGATCCCACCCTGGAGTCTTCTCAGGCCTCGCTGGGGATTTCTCCAGTGGGATCCTGGGTGGGTGAGTGCCAATATTGAGCTTTTCTCGGCTGGGACTCTGGGAAATGGGAGATTTCGTCACAGTGACAAAATGGGTGAAAACCTCAGGGTTTGGGTTGTCCTGCTGTCGCTCCTTCCTCCCCGAACCGGCGCTGCCGCCGCTGCATTCCTGGGCACGCTGGTGCTCCAGTGGCTTGGGGTTTCCTCCCAGGCTGGCACAGTTCACTCTCTTCACTTTGTATTTTTCTGGAAAGAGAAACCGGAGTGAATCTCCCGGATCACCTCGTGGCGGTGGCCATGAGAGGGAGCCTCAGCACTGCCCACACTGGAGCTGCTCCTTCCCAGCCTGCTGTTGGATGGGATTCCCTGGAGCTGGGCTGGTGCTTCCCGGGCTCTCAGCCAGGCACTGCTCTGGGTACCTCCCCATGGACCCTTGGGTTCCTCTGGGTACCTCCTGATGGACCTGTGGGGCTGCTCTGGGTGCCTCCTGATGGACCCTTGGGTTCCTCTGGGTACCTCCTGATGGACCCTTGGGTTCCTCTGGGTACCTCCTGATGGACCCTTGGGTTCCTCTGGGTGCCTCCTGATGGACCCTTGGGTTCCTCTGGGTGCCTCCTGATGGACCCTTGGGTTCCTCTGGGTACCTCTTGATGGACCCTTGGGTTACTCTGGGTGCCTCCTGATGGACCCTTGGGGCTGCTCTGGGTGCCTCCTGATGGACCCTTGGGTTCCTCTGGGTACCTCTTGATGGACCCTTGGGTTACTCTGGGTACCTCCTGATGGACCCTTGGGGCTGCTCTGGGTGCATCCTGATGGACCCATGGAGCTGCTCTGGGTACCTCCTGGTGGACCCTTGGGGTTCCTCTGGGTACCTCCCCATGGACCCTTGGGTTCCTCTGGGTACCTCCTGATGGACCCGTGGGTTACTCTGGGTACCTCCTGGTGGACCCTTGGGGTTCCTCTGGGTACCTCCCCATGGACCCATGGGTTCCTCTGGGTACCTCCTGATGGACCCGTGGGTTACTCTCGGTACCTCCCCATGGACCCTTGGGTTATTTCAGGCAGGTTTGGGCTGTATGAGGAGACCTGTGGAAATGCAGCTCCAGCGCTTTCTCATCCTTCATTGAACGGCTGTGGAGCTGGGGTTTGCTGGCAGGGAGCAGCCTGGGATGCCGGATCTGCTCCACGATGGAGATCCATCCCCTCAGCAGCTCGGCTCTCTGGCTCTGAGGTTCCTTTTTCTCCATGGCAGCTCCGAGTGGACGATCCAGCGGAGGCTGCGGGAGTTCTTTGCCATCCCGCGGTGCCTGGTCAGCGTGTTCAGCCTCTTCCTGGTGGAGCTGATCCGCTTCCTCGGCGAGGCCGTGGTCCAGGTGAGCCGCCCCGTTCCCGCAGAGCCACGGCCAGAGCAGCTGCTGAGGATGTGTCAAAGTCCTTCAGTATCGGGAGAAGGAACTTCCATTTCCCCCTGTCGCACAATTCCTCTCCCACAGTAGAATTTTTGTGTCCCAGCCCATTTTTGGTGACTCCTGCTGGCAAATCCCTCAAACACAGGATTTCATCCCAAATCCAGGCGTTGGTGGTCGGTGTCCTGACAGCCATCGGCGACCATGTCCTGAAGCCCTTCCTGGCAGCAGCGTTTCACAGCCTCCTGCAGCCGCTCCTGCTCTTCCTGCTGAAGGTGCTGGGCGGCGTGCGGGACCTGACGGATCCTGTGCTGGACGTGGTGGCCCGGGTGTGCTCCCAGCTGGCCGTGCTGCTCCGCGCCGTCCGGCTGGTGGAGATCCGCCTGCGCCCCGACCTGCGGGCTGGCCCTGGCGACGGCAGCGGGTGAGGGCAGGCTGTGGGTGGCCAGATAAGATAAGGAAGAAGAATTGCTGGGAATTGTGGAAGAGTGGGGCTGGTTGTGGCCCAGGAGGCTCCGGAGGCACCGTTGTCTCCCTGTGTGTCCGGGCAGGGGACAGCACACGGTGTGCTGGGGGGGTTTGGATGATCTAGTTTGGCAAATATCTTCTTAACTTAATTAAACTCAATTTTATCCATTGGACCCTTGCTCCAGTGAGGTGTTTTTCCTCTTCCTGCCTGGAAAACTGAGCTTCTCACGGAGAAGCACTTCCCTGTGCAGTCTCTTTCAGCCAGGTGGGCTCCGCTGCTGGGGTGGTGCCCGGGGCCCGTGCCTCGAGCACTGCCGGGAGGGGAAGGCTTCTGCCAGCTCCCCAGCACTTTGGGATGGTCTCCAGAGCCAGCAGGATGGGAGAGACTGGGATTTGGGGATTTGAAAAATAGGGATCACAATATAATGGAATAACCACTTCTGGTGCATGATTTGGGTCACATATTCCCATCGGGATGAGGTGGCCAAGGAGCCAAACAGCGGCACCAAAGCTCTGGGTGTGTTTTACAAACCCTTGGAGGCATCAGGGCCAGGACTGAGCTGTGTTTTGAGGCTCCCCCTGTCCCCAGCCTCAGCTCCCTCTGCCCTTTTGCCTTTCCAACAATGCTGCCTCCCAGGAGCGTCTCTCCTGACTGGCGCAATCCCTGTGTTCCCGATGATTCCATGCCCAAAGCCCTTTGCTTTTTATGGGCAGGAGCAGCATGTTTGGAGCTTCCCGGGCTGTAAGATCATCCGCGGGCCGGGGCCGGAGCGCTCCTGCTGGGGGCCAGACTGGCCGGGCTATTTGGGGGGTGCTGAGTTCACGGAGCCGTGACGGGATGTTCCCTTGGGCGCTGCGAGGGGCCAGGAGCTGGGAGCCAGCACAGAGGAGTTCTCGGGGCTCAGGTGACCGAAGGGCAGTGCAGGAATGAGCACTGCAGGCTGCCGGGCAGAGGGAAGCAGCCTGGCTCTCTGGGACAGGGCTGCACACGGACACAGACAGGAGCTGGGCACTGGGATGGAATCCAGGACATCCTGCAGCAAAGGCACCGTGTCAGGACAGCCACATGTGGGACACTGGGGACACACAACTGTCCCTGGGTACCCACGATTGTCCCTGGGTACCCACACATGGGACACTGGGGACACACGACTGTCCCTGGGTACCCACACATGGGACACTGGGGACACACAACTGTCCCTGGGTACCCACACGTGGGACACTGGGGACACACAACTGTCCCTGGGTACCCACACCTGGGACACTGGGGACACACGATTGTCCCTGGGTACCCACATGTGGGACACTGGGGACACACAACTGTCCCTGGGTACCCACACGTGGGACACTGGGGACACAGAATTGTCCCTGGGTACCCACACCTGGGACACTGGGGACACAGAATTGTCCCTGGGTACCCACCTGTGGGACACTGGGGACACACGATTGTCCCTGGGTACCCACATGTGGGACACTGGGGACACACACGATTGTCCCTGGGTACCCACACCTGGGACACTGGGGACACATGACTGTCCCTGGGTACCCACACCTGGGACACTGGGGACACATGACTGTCCCTGGGTACCCACACATGGGACACTGGGGACACACGATTGTCCCTGGGTACCCACACATGAGACACTGGGGACACACGACTGTCCCTGGGTACCCACACATGGGACACTGGGGACACACGACTGTCCCTGGGTACCCACCCGTGGGACACTGGGGACACACACGATTGTCCCTGGGTACCCACACGTGGGACAATGGGGACACACGATTGTCCCTGGGTACCCACGATTGTCCCTGGGTACCCACACCTGGGACACTGGGGACACACAACTGTCCCTGGGTACCCACCCGTGGGACACTGGGGACACACACAACTGTCCCTGGGTACCCACACATGGGACACTGGGGACACACACGATTGTCCCTGGGTACTTCCACCCCTGCTGGGGTGCGGGCCTGGCCTGACCAGTGTTCCCGTGGCCGTTCCCTGAGGAAGCAAACCCAAGGAGGGAGGGGCAGAACTGATGGGAGGTTTCTCATTCCTTTGATTTAGCTGGTGAATCACTTTAATGACTGAAGTGGTTTAAATTAAATCCAGCTGCTCCGGAACCAGGAATTCCCCAGTACAATTTCTCCTTTTTGGCTCAAGCTCTCCTAATCACAGGCCCGGTAGATGGAGAGAGCTGGGAGAATTGCACGCCCGTGATGAGGAGAGGCTGATGGTGTCATCTTTGACCTCCATCCATCATCCTGCAGCGGGACAGGAGGGCGGGGAAGAGCCCGGAGCCCTCGCTGGGGGCAGCCGCATCCCACCGCGGTTCCAACCCGGCGGAACAGCCGCTCGGGGTTCGGCTCGTGGAGCCAGCCCGGGGCAGCCGCTCGGGGTTCGGTTTGTGGAGCCAGCCCGGGGCAGCCGCTCGGGGTTCGGCTCGTGGAGCCAGCCCGGGGCAGCCGCTCGGGGTTCGGCTCGTGGAGCCAGCCCGGGGCAGCCGCTCGGGGTTCGGCTCGTGGAGCCAGCGGTGTGCGGCTCAGAGAAACACAGGGGATCTGGGGTGCAAAACGGGGAGCGGGAGGGCAGGGCCGCCGCCTCACCAGGAACAAAACCCTCTTTTCTTCCTAAAAGCACAGGCGAGCGTGCCCGGAGCCGCTCCGGCCGCGCCCGGGTACCGCTGCACCGGGCCCGGCGGTGTCCCGGGGGCGGCTGGCCCGAGCTCCGGCCAGGGGCAGCGCCGTGCCGGGACAAGGACATTTCTGGGCTGGCAGCGCTCCGCATTGCTGCTCCCTGAGATCACGGCTCCCATCCCGGCTCCCAGCCCGGCCCGAGCAGCCGCGATTCGCCTCTCCGGGCCCGGTGCCGCTCCAGCGGTGCCTGCGGTGCCCGCTGTGCCCGCGGGGCCTGCGGGGCCTGCGGGACGGGCCCCCCGCCCGGGGCAGCGCAGCCGAGGCGGGCCCGCAGCAGCGGGAGGAGGGGGCACGGGCCGGGTTCAGCCAGCTGGACCGGGAGGGCAGCCAGGAGCCGAGCGCGGGCTCCTTGGTTCTTCCCTAAATAGCCGGCGGCGGGCAGGAGGATTAGCCGGGGCATTCCTCGGGCCGTCCATCCTCCCACAGCCGCCTCTCTCCTGAGCTCCCCCGGCCTCGGGATTCCTCCTCCTCCTCCTCCCTCACGCCGCCCTTCAAACCACCACGGGGGCATCCACAGCCACCCGAGCCCGGCTGGGTTTGTTCCTCCTGCATTTGGCAGCGGCGTTTGGGCTTTTC
Source organism: Poecile montanus (assembly GCA_038429875.1). NCBI lineage: Eukaryota > Metazoa > Chordata > Aves > Passeriformes > Paridae > Poecile > Poecile montanus. The sequence goes on from CM076502.1 coordinate 1,516,407, forward strand.
CCGGTGACGCCCCGGCCCCGCTGGTGGAGCGGAGCGTGAGGCGGTTCAGAGCCACTGCCCGTCCCGAGGGGTCACGGCGGAGCCAGCCCGGGAACAGTGCCCGGGGAGCGGCGTGTGGGGCTCCGGGCCCGGCTCTGGGTTCTGTGGGCTCCAGACCTGGCTCTGGGTTCTGTGGGCTGCGGGCCCGGCTCTGGGTTCTGTGGGGTGGGCTCCAGACCTGGCTCTGGGTTCTGTGGGGTTGGTTCCAGACCTGGCTCTGGGTTCTGTGGGTTCCAGACCTGGCTCTGGGTTCTGTGGGGTTATTTCAGGTCTGTCTCTGGGTTCTGTGGGGTTCGGGTCTGGCTCTGGGTTCTGTGGGTTCCAGACCTGGCTCTGGGTTCTGTGGGGTTGGTTCAGGCCTGGCTCTGGGTTCTGTGGAATTCAGGTCTGGCTCTGGGTTCTGTGGGGTTCAGGTCTGGCTCTGGGTTCTGTGGGTTCCAGACCTGGCTCTGGGTTCTGTGGGTTCCAGACCTGGCTCTGGGTTCTGTGGGGTTATTTCAGGTCTGGCTCTGGGTTCTGTGGGGTTGGTTCAGGTCTGGCTCTGGGTTCTGTGGGCTCCAGACCTGGCTCTGGGTTCTGTGGGGTTATTTCAGGTCTGTCTCTGGGTTCTGTGGGGCTCCAGGCCTGGCTCTGGGTTCTGTGGGGTTATTTCAGGTCTGTCTCTGGGTTCTGTGGGGTTATTTCAGGTCTGGCTCTGGGTTCTGTGGGGTTATTTCAGGTCTGTCTCTGGGTTGTGTGGGGTTGTGCTGTGCCCAGCCGTGGGGCTCTGCTCTGGAGTGTGGGACTGAGGCTGTGAAGGAATCCCCTGCCTTTCCCCCAGCAGATCCCACAGAGGGTCACAGTGAGGTACAAGAGCTTTGGGATTGACAGGGATTGTGCCACTGGAAGAAGCTGGGAATGGCTCAGTGATTTGGTTTCCTGACACCATCTTCCTTCCCATGGGCTGAGGTGAACTGAAACAGAACTTGAGCCAGCCTTTCCCACGGGGATACAGCTCCTGATGGAGGTTCTGCATCCCGGGTTCTCCATCCCTCATTCCCTTCCATCCAAATTCTCCCGCTGCAGGTCCATGTGCTGGACCTGGACCATCCACACCCTCATCCTCCACACAGACATGCCCAGACGGCTCTGCCTGGCTCCCAGATTGCTGAAACATTTCCATAGATCCTCTTTTCCCCACATTTCAAGTGCAGATTTCCCTTCCTCTCCTCACAGACAATGCTCTGGGTCCTCTGGGGGCCGTTCTCATATCCCTTGTGTTCTGTCTCAGACCATTCCGGCTTTTCCTCCTGGGGTTTCTCAGGGAATTCAGAGGTAAAGCCAGCATGGAATCTGTGTCCAGGGCCCTGTGGTGGCTGGGAGGGATCAATAATGCCCCAATAAAATTCCCTCTCCTTTGCCCAAATCCCAAGGCCATCCTCCCTGGAGCGTTGCTGGCCAGGGTGCGTGACAATGAGGCAAACATGGATGTAGCCAAAAAGCGGGTTAATAAATAACATGCTTTCCTAAATTCTGGGATTTGGAAGTGTCTGAAGGTTCCATTAATAAATATCCAGCTGAGAAGTGTGTGAAAATGAGAATTTTTACCCAGTTTGGGATTGCTCTCACTGACAATTGGGAGGGGTACAAGACCCCTGGGGAAGGGAAGTGTTGTCTGTCAATGCTGTCTGAGCAGAGAAACCCCTAAATGTCCACACTTCGGGCAAAGCCAGCGGGATTGAGGGATTGGGGAGGTCAAAACAGGAAAACAGGGATCAGGAGTGGGTTTTGCCTTATGCTAAACACCTGAGAGAGAAAACCCAGCTGCAATGTGTCAATGGCTTTAAAGGACTGAGAAACTGGAAGAACTGAAAAAAGAAACAATAGGAATGGTCTGAGGTGTGGGAAAAAGAGGGATTGTGAAGGATTTGGCACTTGGAGGTCTTCAGCTCCTCCAAAAGGGGAGGAAAAGGGATTTCCATGTGCACTTCCGTAAGGAAATGCAATAAATCACTCCCAGAGCTGGGGAGAGCGTCCGGGCTCAGCTGACATGAGCAAAGGCAGCTGTGGGGTAAAAAGGTGATGGATCAAATGGGATTGGCCTGGGAATGGTCAGAGCAGGCTGGGGGGGAAGAGATGAATCATCCCCTGCCACGGGGAAAGCACAGAAAGACAAATTCCCCTCAGTCCTGCTGGTTTTGGTGGGCATTGTTGGACCGTGGCCAGGACTGGGCCAGGAGCTGCTTCGTGTCCCTGGGATTGGGCACCAGTGTCCACCCCAGAGCCTCCTGGTGCTCAACTCCAAACTGGGTTTTATGCAAAAAAAAACCCCTCACATTTCAGCCTCCTGAGGATTTTTTATTAAAAAAAAACCACTCACATTTCATCCTCCTGAGGATTTTTTATTAAAAAAAAAAAAAACCCTCACATTTCATCCTCCTGAGGATTTTTTATTAAAAAAAAAAAAACCCTCACATTTCATCCTCCTGAGGATTTTTTATTAAAAAAAAACAAACAAACAAACCCTCACATTTCAGCCTCCTGAGGATTTTTTATTTAGAAAAAACCCTCACCTTTCAGCCTCCTAAGGATTTTTTATTTAAAAAAAACCCTCACATTTCATCCTACTGAGGATTTTTTATTTAGAAAAACCCCTCACCTTTCAGCCTCCTAAGGATTTTTTATTTTAAAAAAAACCCTCACATTTCATCCTCCTGAGGATTTTTTATTTAATAAAAACCCCTCACATTTCATCCTCCTGAGGATTTTTTATTTAAAAAAAAAACCTCACATTTCAGCCTCCTGAGGATTTTTTATTTAAAAAAAAAACCTCACATTTCAGCCTCCTGAGGATTTTTTATTTAAAAAAACCCCAAATGACCCTCAAACCATTTTTTAACTTTAGAAACCCATCTAAACTCCCTTAACTAATTTCAATAAAAAATTAAACATTTCAATCTTCCTGAGCCACCTTTTGTCCAAGAAACTATCTCAAGCCCCGAGACATACTTTATTAATAAGATTTAAAAAAACCTCGTGCTTTCAGTGCCTGTTCCCCATATCTGGGCTCATTCTTTCCTCAAGACTGTGCGATTCCAGCACCAGGGGAGATTTAACGAGGGGAAAAACACGGTGGGAGGTTTTCCAAGGAATTCTGGGCTGAGCTTTTTCAGCCTGTGACTTCACCGTGGGGCCGTGTCCGAGTGTCGGTGCTGGCACGGCTCCCGGCGAGGCCGAGGCTGGGAATTATCTCACTGACTGGAAATATCTGCAGGAGCCTCTGCCCCGGCTCAGCTCCCTCGCACTGAGAGCTGCAGCCCCGGGATGCTCCTGCTGCCCTAATTTAGGCATTTCTGCGGGATGGGATGAATCACGGCCCTGGAGGCCCCGGTTCCTCCGCAGTGACTCCGTGGGCAGACGTGGCTCCACAGGGATCATCAGGGGATGGGCGCTGAGCTCAGCCCGTGGCGCTGGAGGATGAGCCACGGCACCGAGGTTAAATAGAACCTGACGCTGCCAGGAGCCCGTAAAGCGGGATTTGGGTCCTGGGAGACATTCCCTGCTGATGGGATCACACCTTGTGCCAGGGAGCCTTGGACAGCAGAGAGAGGTGTATTTATAGCCGGGCCGTCACTTCGGACGCGGAGCCCTGCGGTTATTTTGGGATTGATGTGGTCACGGCTTGGGGCACGTCTGGAGTGTGGCTGGGACCTGCATGGAGAGGGGGATAGAGCTGGGAAGGGTCTGGAGGTGTCCAGGAACAGCTCTGGGAGCCCCAGGAAGAGCTCTGGGAGCTGGGAAGGTTCTGGAGCCCCAGGAAGAGCTCTGGGAGCTGGGAAGGTTCTGGAGCCCCAGGAAGAGCTCTGGGAGCTGGGAAGGTTCTGGAGCCCCAGGAAGAGCTCTGGGAGCTGGGAAGGGGCTCAGCCTGGAGCAAAGGGGGATCAGGGGGACCTTGTGGCTCTGCACAAGTCCCTGGCAGGAGGGGACAGCCGGGGGGTCGGGCTGTGCTGGCAGGAACAGGGACAGGAGGAGAGGGAACAGCCTCAGGATGGGCCAGGACAGGCTCAGGATGGGCCAGGACAGGCTCAGGATGGGCCAGGACAGGCTCAGGATGGGCCAGGACAGGCTCAGGGTGGATCAGGACAGGCTCAGGTCGGCCAGGACAGGCTCAGGATGGGCCAGGACAGGCTCAGGGTGGATCAGGACAGGCTCAGGTCGGCCAGGACAGGCTCAGGGTGGGCCAGGACAGGCTCAGGGTGGATCAGGACAGGCTCAGGGTGGGCCAGGACAGGCTCAGGATGGGCCAGGACAGGCTCAGGATGGGCCAGGACAGGCTCAGGGTGGGCCAGGACAGGCTCAGGATGGGCCAGGACAGGCTCAGGGTGGATCAGGACAGGCTCAGGATGGGCCAGGACAGGCTCAGGATGGGCCAGGACAGGCTCAGGGTGGATCAGGACAGGCTCAGGGTGGGCCAGGACAGGCTCAGGATGGGCCAGGACAGGCTCAGGATGGGCCAGGACAGGCTCAGGGTGGGCCAGGACAGGCTCAGGATGGGCCAGGACAGGCTCAGGGTGGGCCAGGACAGGCTCAGGTGGATTTCTGGGAATTCTCTCCTGGAAAGGGCTGTGCAGCCAGGACTCCAGGGTGGGGTCCCCATCCCTGCAGGGATTTCAGAGGCGTGTGGAAGTGTCACTTGGGGACAGGGCCAGTGGTGGCCTTGGCAGTGCTGGTGAAACTCAGTGGTCATGGAGACTTTTCCAACCAAAATCAACTGGAAGCTGGCAAAAGTTATCCCAGTTTTCAAGATGGGCCAGAGGCACAACCTGCAAGCCCCAGGACTGTTGGTATCCCTCTGGGGCCCTGTCCCAGATTCCTCTGGCAGTTCTTGGGAAGGCTGAGGCCACAGAGTCACCAGAGAACGTCCTGGTTGCTAAACCTCTTTACCTTGAGCCACAAGGCTCTCCTGAGCTGATCCAGGGAAAGCCAGAAAAAAATAATTTTGGATCTCAGTAAAGTTTTTCCATAATCTCAGAATCACTGAGCTTAGAAAAGCCCAAGACTACCAAGTCCAAACTGTGCCTGATCCTGACATTGTCCCCAGCCCAGAGCCCCGTGTGCCACCTCCAGGAATTCCCTGGGCACCTGCAGGGATGGGCACTGCAAACCTCCCTGGGCACTTCCAGGGCCTGACCCCCTTTCCATGGGGGAATTCCTGCTGCTGCCCACCCTGAGCCTGTCCTGGCCCACCCTGAGCCTGTCCTGGCCCACCCTGAGCCTGTCCTGGCCCACCCTGAGCCTGTCCTGGCCCATCCTGAGCCTGTCCTGGCCCACCCTGAGCCTGTCCTGGCCCATCCTGAGCCTGTCCTGATCCACCCTGAGCCTGTCCTGGCCCACCCTGAGCCTGTCCTGGCCCATCCTGAGCCTGTCCTGGCCCACCCTGAGCCTGTCCTGGCCCACCCTGAGCCTGTCCTGGCCCATCCTGAGCCTGTCCTGGCCCATCCTGAGGCCGTTCCCTCTCCTCCTGTCCCTGTTCCTGCCAGCACAGCCCGACCCCCCGGCTGTCCCCTCCTGCCAGGGACTTGTGCAGAGCCACAAGGTCCCCCTGATCCCCCTTTGCTCCAGGCTGAGCCCCTTCCCAGCTCCCAGAGCTCTTCCTGGGGCTCCAGAACCTTCCCAGCTCCCAGAGCTCTTCCTGGGGCTCCAGAACCTTCCCAGCTCCCAGAGCTCTTCCTGGGGCTCCAGAACCTTCCCAGCTCCCAGAGCTCTTCCTGGGGCTCCAGAACCTTCCCAGCTCCCACAGCTCTTCCTGGGGCTCCAGAACCTTCCCAGCTCCCACAGCTCTTCCTGGGGCTCCAGAACCTTCCCAGCTCCCAGAGCTCTTCCTGGGGCTCCAGAACCTTCCCAGCTCCCAGAGCTCTTCCTGGGGCTCCAGAACCTTCCCAGCTCCCAGAGCTCTTCCTGGGGCTCCAGAACCTTAATGTCTTTCTTGAAGTTTGAGGTATTTCAGTTCTATCTGTCTCCAGATCTTTCTGGACAAAGTGCCCAGCCCACTCAGATAAACCCCTCGGGATGAAGGGAAGGACTGGAGCTGTGCCAGGGCAGGGTCGGGCTGGAGGTCAGGGCAGGGTTCTCCCCCAGAGGGTGCTGGGCACTGGGAATGGTCGCGGTCCCCAGGCTGCCGGAGCTCGGATCCCAGGGATGCCCAGGCTGGGATTGTTTGTGATATCAAAGGTGTGTGCTAATGTCTTTACAAAACATTCTATGGGTGAGGGCACGGCTGTTAACATCTTTGAAATGGCTCTTCATGTCCGTACCAGCTCTAAGGCACAGGTTTGGTACAGCCAGCTTTGACTCCTGGAACAGACAAGGTCTGCCCAAGCCTCAACTTGTGAAGTTTGGGGTAAGATGCCAGGTTCAAGGGGAAGGCGTGGGGGGTTCCACCCTCTCGGTACCTCAGCTGATGGGGAAAGGAAGAGGAACAACGGGAGTTTGGGACGAGAGGAGGCTGCGCCCTCCAAAACCTCGAGAGAGAAAATCCCGTGGGTGTGTGGCCCCTGGGCGCTCTCCCTTCACTCGAGTGAAGGTGAAGGGCTCTGGGTCTCCTCTGTGCACACGGCTGCTCACAGCGGGGTTTTCCGTGTGCTCAGGGGTCTGTGTAGGGCCAGGGGCTGGAACTGACATCCCTGCGGGGCCGGTCCAGGGCACGTTGAGTGGGCACGAGTAACTGACTGTGGCTCCATGGCAGCCCAGCCCTCAGCTGGGACACAGCAGACAGCTGGGAGTGACCGGGAGTGACCAGGGAGTGACCGGGAGTGACCAGGAGTGACCAGGAGTGACTGGGAGTGACCAGGGAGTGACCAGGGAGTGACCAGGCAGTGACCGGGAGTGACCAGGGAGTGACCGGGAGTGACTGGGAGTGACCGGGAGTGACCAGGGAGTGACCGGGAGTGACTGGGAGTGACCAGGAGTGACCAGGGAGTGACCAGGCAGTGACCGGGAGTGACCAGGGAGTGACCGGGAGTGACCAGGAGTGACCAGGAGTGACCAGGGAGTGACCGGGAGTGACCAGGGAGTGACCGGGAGTGACCGGGAGTGACCAGGCAGTGACCGGGAGTGACCAGAAGTGACCGGGAGTGACCCGCGGCCTCTTTCGCCTTTTCCCGCCTTTTTCACCCACGTGACTCTACCCGTCCCTCACGCGCGTGCGCAATGCGGCGCGGGGCGCCCCGGTGGGTGTGGCCGGCGGCCGGCGCGCGCCTGAGGACGTGGCGCTTTCCAGCCAATCAGCGCCCGCGTCCCCGGCGGGGTGGGCGGGGCCGGAGGGAGCGTGGCCGGGGGAGGGCGAGGGGGGCGGAGCGCGGGGCGGGGGCGGGCAAAGGGGCGGAGTGGCGGCAGAAGCGACCAATCGGAATGCGGAGCGGCGCCGAGGAGGGGGCGTGGCCTTCCCGTGATTGGTGGGCGCGGCGGGCGCGCGGGGGGCCGTGCGGCGTGGCGCGGCGCCGACTTCCGGTGCGCGGAGCGGCGGCGGCAGCGGCGGCGGCGGTGGGGACGGTGAGGGACGGCAAGGGACCGGGATGGGCACCGGGGTCGGGGCCGGGGCTCGGGGCCAGAAGGAGCGGCGGGAGCGGCTCTGCGGGGCCGCTGTGGCGGTAACGCGGCGGCGGCAGCGCCGGGCCCGGTCTCCATGGGAACGGGCGGGAGTCCTGCGGCCCGTCCCGCTGCGCGGCTCGGCGCTGCTGAGCCCCAGGGCCTCCCGCGCACCGGGCCCAGGGCGGGTGGGCTGGGCCGGTCGGGACCACCGGGCCCGCGGATGGAGCGACTCGGGCGGGACCGGCCCGCGGGAATCACCGATCCCGGGATAACGGGACACCGGGCTGCGGGTCCCCCGGGAGGGACACCGGGACACCGGGCTGTGGGACCATCGGGACACCGGAATCACCGGGACACCGGGCTGTGGGACCCTCGGGACACCGGGATAACGGGCTGTGGGACCCCTGGGATCACCGGGACACCGGGACCATTGGGTCACCGGGCTGTGGGGATACCGGGACACCGGGCTGTGGGTGTCCTGGGACACCGGGATCACCGGGACACCGAGCTGTGGGTCCCCCGGGATAACGGGCTGTGGGACCATCGGGACACCGGGATAACGGGATCACCGGGACACCGGGCTGTGGGTGCCTTGGGACACGGGGATACCGGGCTGTGGGGACACCGGGATCACCGGGACACCGGGATCACCGGGACACCAGGCTGTGGGGACACTGGGATCGCCGGGACACCGGGCTGTGGGACCATCGGGACACCGGGCTGTGGGGACACCGGGACACCAGGCTGTGGGACCATTGGGACACCGGGACACCGGGCTGTGGGTGCCCTGGGACACTGGGACACCGGGCTGTGGGGACACTGGGATCACCGGGATCACCGGGACACCGGGCTGTGGGGACACCGGGATCACCGGGACACCGGGCTGTGGGGACACCGGGATCACCGGGCTGTGGGGACACTGGGATCACCGGGATCACTGGGACACCAGGCTGTGGGGACACTGGGATCACCGGGACACCGGGCTGTGGGGACACCGGGATCACCGGGACACCGGGCTGTGGGACCATTGGGACACCGGGACACCGGGCTGTGGGTGCCCTGGGACACTGGGACACCGGGCTGTGGGGACACTGGGATCACCGGGATCACCGGGACACCGGGCTGTGGGACCATCGGCGCCGCCCTGCGCGGGGACTCTGGGCAGAGGAGGTGTCACCCCAAACTCGTGTTCCTCTCCCGTATCAGTGACCCCAAAACTCTGTGGCTGCTTTGGGGCAGGACCAGCCCGGTTCTATCCCGGGTTTCAGCTCCCGGTGTCTCCCCCACATCCTCACATCTTTATCATGGGCAGCATTTCCCAGACCCGCGCCCTCGCCCTGGCACCATGGAGTCCCAGTTAAATGTTCCCTGGCTGCTCCAGTGGGATCAATCCCGTAAAAACAGAGGCTGATTCCCAAACCCCAGCAAATTGTCTTGTCTATGGGTTTTTTATGGGATCCTGTTGGCCTCCCACATGGGAAATGTGTGTCCAGAGGGGCTTCTTCCCATCACTTTCCTCTAAATGTCACCACAGTCCCAGGCCCAGTGCAGGATTCCGAGTTCCTCTGTCAGTATCCTAGCAAACAATGGCAATTCCGGGTTTCTCAGTCAATATTACAGCAAACCCACCTGGAATCTAAAGTTCCTCCATCAACAGCCCATCAGACCCGTCTGAAATCCCAAATTGCTCTGTCAGCATCCTTAGAATCCCAAGGTCCTCCATCAGTGTCCCTCCTAGCCCTGCTGGGGTCCTGAGTTCCTCCCCAGCTGAAGGTTTGGAGCCCCATTCTGACCCCACATCTTCCCTCCGCTGGTTCCTGTTCCCGGTTCCCCGCAGTTCCCCCATCAGATCCCTTTATTGAGGGGAAAAGGGATGTGTTCCCCCTTAAATCCCTTTATTGGGGGAGAAGGGATGTGCTGCCCATCAAATCCCTTTATTGAGGGGAGAAAGGATGTGCTCCCCCATCAAATCCCTTTATTGGGGGAGAAGGGATGTGTTCCCCCTTAAATCTCTTTATTCAGGGGAGAAGGGATGTGCTCCCCCATGAGATCCCTTTATTGAGGGAAAAGGGATGTGCTCCCCCATCAAATCCCTTTATTGGGGGAGAAGGGATGTGTTCCCCCATCAGATCCCTTTATTGAGGGGAAGAGGGATGTGCTGCCCCATCAAATCCCTTTATTGAGGGAGAAAGGATGTGCTGCCAGTGGCCTGTGTTGGGAGGAGAGGGGCTCTGCTTTTCCCTCACCTTGGGATCTCCACAGAGAATCCAGGGGCCCATCCCGTTGGTCAGCAGGAGCTGCTGGTGCTGCCAGGTTTTTATGGATAATTGTTTATGGATAACTCTTGGTTTGTGGGTTTTGGTCTCTCTGAGCACCTTCCCTGCAGCACCTCCCAGCGCCTGGCACTGCCTGGATCCGGCTGGAGGTTGGATTGTCCCTCTTTAATCACTTCCAAATGGGCTCTGTGTGGACACTGGGAGATAAAATCGGCTTGTTTGACCCACTGCAGGTCACTGTGTGCTCCAGGCTGGGCAGATCCTGGCGCCAGCGTGACACTGGCCAGGCTCTGGCCACTGGGATGTGCCCAGGGGGAGCAGCAGCTCCTCAGGACAGGGAAATCCAGAGCTCCACTCACACCTGGAACTGCCTTTCCCTCCTGGAATGGTTTTCCTCCCCAGAAACACTAAAAAAGTGACTTTTACTCTTTATTACCCACATCTCCTCACCATGCCCTCTCCTCCCCCCTTCCAAGGAACTGAAATTTGTGGATTTTCTGAATAGTCTGATAAATCCCCATTCAAAAAAAAAAAAAGGAAGGAAAGGGCTTTTCCATGTCCTTTCTCCCATGTCCTGCCTCCAGTGTCTTGGTTTGACGTGGGACCAGTCCCAGGTCACTCCTGGTCATTCCTGGGTCACTCCCAGGGCAGAATTCCTGGTGTGAGTTCAGGTTAAAGGGGAATACCTGGATTTTAAACCACAGATTTAGAGAGCTAAGGAATGGGAACACCTGGGTTTACCTTTATGTTTAAGAGCTCTGGATGGGGAAGACCTGGATGTAAATTTGAAAGAGTAAAGATGGGGAATATCTTAAGATGAGTTTAAATTTAGATTAAAGCAATAAGGATGAGGAATATATTGAATTAAATTTGCATTGAAGAGCTCTGGATGGTGAATATCTGGATTAAATTTAGAGTGAAAGAGTTAAACCCCACAAATATCTTGGTTAAAATTTAAGGCTAAATAGATGGGGGTGATGAATACCTGGACTGAAATTTAAAGAGATCAGGGTGGGGAACACCTGGATCTAAGTCGGGATCTCAGTGACGAGCGTGGGGAACACCTGAGCTTCTGTTGGGATTTAAAGGGCTCAGCCTCTGGAATCCTTCCAGAGCTGCCATTGACCCCGGGTGCGTTTGGGTGGTTTGATCAGGTGGGTCCCAGTCCGGGGGGATCGGTTTGGTGGGGAGGATTCCACCCGCCGCGGGTCTGGAGAGGGAATGTTGTGAGGAGGGAGAGCAGAGTGTGCTGCACATTGTCTTTCACATTCCTCCCATCTGGATCCACTTCCTTCCTTCCCTCCTTCCTTCCCGCCAGGACCCCTCTCCCCACCCCCAGATCCCTCCCCAGCCCCAGCTGCTGCTCTGAGGAGCTCTGGGATGGGCTCAGGAGCAGCTCCGGGGGAAACGGGACATTGCTCACATGGAGCGGGCCTTGAAACTCTCTGTGCCCTGATAATCTGTGTTAATTAATCCCTGTGCCCTGATAATCTGTGTTAATTAATCCCTGTGCCCTGATAATCTGTGTTAATTAATCCCTGCACCCTGATAATCTGTGTCAATTAATCCCCGTGCCCTGATAATCTGTGTCAATTAATCCCTGTGCCCTGATAATCTGTGTTAATTAATCCCTGTGCCCTGATAATCTGTGTTAATTAATCCCTGTGCCCTGATAATCTGTGTCAATTAATCCCTGTGCCCTGATAATCTGTGTTAATTAATCCCTGCGCCCTGATAATCTGTGTCAATTAATCCCTGTGCCTTGATAATCTGTGTTAATTAATCCCTGTGCCCTGATAATCTGTGTCAATTAATCCCTGTGCCTTGATAATCTGTGTTAATTAATCCCTGCACCCTGATAATCTGTGTTAGTTAATCCCTGCGCCCTGATAATCTGTGTTAATTAATCCCTGCACCCTGATAATCTGTGTTAATTAATCCCTGTGCCTTGATAATCTGTGTTAATTAATCCCTGCGCCCTGATAATCTGTGTCAATTAATCCCTGTGCCTTGATAATCTGTGTTAATTAATCCCTGCACCCTGATAATCTGTGTTAATTAATCCCTGTGCCCTGATAATCTGTGTCAATTAATCCCTGTGCCCTGATAATCTGTGTCAATTAATCCCTGCGCCCTGATAATCTGTGTTAATTAATCCCTGCACCCTGGTAATCTGTGTCAATTAATCCCTGTGCCTTGATAATCTGTGTTAATCCCTGTGCCCTGATAATCTGTGTTAATTAATCCCTGTGCCCTGATAATCTGTGTTAATTAATCCCTGCGCCCTGATAATCTGTGTTAATTAATCCCTGTGCCTTGATAATCCACATCAGTGATTCATTTTTCCCCAGATAACCCATATCATTATAGTGCCCTGATAATTGGGATCAGTTAATCAATTTGCCCTGAGAATATGCAGGAATTCATCATTTTCCCAGATAATTTGCATTTATTAGTAATTTGTGCCGACATAATCTGCACTAAGTCTCCATTTACTCCATGTGCAGTAATTCTCCATTTTTCCTGGACAATCTGCATTAGTTCATCACTTTTGCCCAATCTGTATTTATCGTTTTATTCAGATAATCTGGATTAATTAATAATCTTTGCTCCCATCATCTGTATTATTATTAATCTGTTTTTTCCCCAATAACATGCTCTAGTCCCCATTTTTCCCACACAATTTGCCCTAATCCCCATTTTTTTCTAGATAACCCCTGTTCTTCCCAGACAACCTGCCCTAATCCCCATTTTTCCCAGACAACCTGCCCTAATCCCCATTTTTCCCAGACAACCTGCACTAATCCCCATTTATCCTTGACAACATGCCCTAGTCCTGTCCCTTCCCATTCCAACCCTGGCACTGCCCGCTGTCCCTGTCCCGCTGTCCCTGTCCCGCTGTCCCTGTCCCGCTGTCCCTGTCCCACAGCCGTGTCCCTGTCCCTGTCCCCCTGTCCCACAGCCGTGTCCCTGTCCCCCTGTCCCACAGCGCTGTCCCTATCCCACAGTGGTGTCCCTGTCCCCCTGTCCCACAGCCGTGTCCCTGTCCCACAGCACTGTCCCTGTCCCACAGTGGTGTCCCTGTCCCACAGCCGTGTCCCTGTCCCCCTGTCCCTGTCCCCCTGTCCCACAGCCGTGTCCCTGTCCCACTGTCCCTGTCCCCCTGTCCCACAGCCGTGTCCCTGTCCCACAGCTGTGTCCTGTCCCTGTCCCCCTGTCCCACAGCGCTGTCCCTGTCCCACTGTCCCTGTCCCCCTGTCCCACAGCGCTGTCCCTGTCCCACAGCCGTGTCCCTGTCCCCCTGTCCCACAGCGCTGTCCCTGTCCCACAATGGTGTCCCTGTCCCACTGTCCCTGTCCCCCTGTCCCACAGCTGTGTCCCTGTCCCTGTCCCCCTGTCCCACAGTGCTGTCCCTGTCCCACAGCGCTGTCCCTGTCCCACAGCGCTGTCCCTGTCCCACAGTGCTGTCCCTGTCCCCCTGTCCCTGTCCCTGTCCCACAGCGCTGTCCCTGTCCCACAGCGCTGTCCCTGTCCCTGTCCCCCTGTCCCACAGTGGTGTCCCTGTCCCACAGCCGTGTCCCTGTCCCTGTCCCCCTGTCCCACAGCGCTGTCCCTGTCCCACAATGGTGTCCCTGTCCCACTGTCCCTGTCCCCCTGTCCCACAGTGCTGTCCCTGTCCCCCTGTCCCTGTCCCCCTGTCCCACAGCGCTGTCCCTGTCCCCGCAGGCCCGGCACGATGCGCTTCCCGCGGCTCCTGCTGTGCCTGGCTGTGTGGGCGCTGTGCGGCTCCGCGAAGCCCACGGAGCGCAAGGAGCGGGTGGTGCGGGAGGCTCCGCTCAGCGCCCGCGAGCACGACGACGCCCAGAGCTTCGACTACGACCACGACGCCTTCCTGGGCGCCGACGAGGCCAAGAGCTTCGACCAGCTCACACCAGAGGAGAGCAAGGAGCGCCTGGGGTAAGGACAGACCCCCAACCCTTCCCGGAGTGGGAACGCAGTGACCACCCCCAGTGCAGCCCAGGAATTCACTGCCCAGCACCAGGCATTCCCCAGAAACTCACCCGGAGCCATTTCCAGTGCCAGGCATTCCCCAGAGCTCCAGAGCAGACAGGGGAAGCTGTGCTGTGCTGTGCTGAGCTGAGCTGAGCTGGCTCCGTGTTCTCTGGGTGCCGCTGCAGCCCCTGTATTTCTCACTGGTATTTCTCGGTTGGAAGGACTTGGTTGGGAGTTGGGAAAACAGAGCCTGCATGCAGATTCCTCCTCCAGTGTCTGCTGGGACCCCAGGATGTGCTGTGCATCCCCTGGGATCTGTGCATCCCCTGGGATCCAGCTGTGCCTCCCCTGGGATCTGTATTTCCCCTGGGATCTGGCTGTGTTTCCATTGGGATCCGTGTTTCCATTGGGATCCGTGTTTCCCCTGGGATCTCTGTTTCCCCAGGGATCCATGTTTCCCCTGGGATCCATGTTTCCCCAGGATTCGTGTTTCCCCTGGGATCTCTGTTTCCCCAGGGATCCATGTTTCCCCTCAGATCCATGTTTCCCCAGGATCCGTGTTCCCCCTGGGATCCGTGTTTCCCCAGGATCCATGTTTCCCCAGGATCCATGTTTCCCCAGGGATCTCTGTTTCCCCTGGGATCCATGTTTCCCCAGGATCCGTGTTTCCCCAGGATCCATGTTTCCCCTGGGATCCGTGTTTCCCCTGGGATCCATGTTTCCCCAGGATCCGTGTTTCCCCTGGGATCTCTGTTTCCCCAGGGATCCATGTTTCCCCTCAGATCCATGTTTCCCCAGGATCCATGTTTCCCCTGGGATCCGTGTTTCCCCTGGGATCTGTGTCTCCATTGGGATCCGTGTTTCCCCAGGATCCGTGTTTCCCCAGGATCCGTGTTTCCCCTGGGATCCGTGTTTCCCCTGGGATCTCTGTTTCCCCAGGATCCATGTTTCTCCAGGATCCGTGTTTCCCCAGGATCCGTGTTTCCCCTGGGATCCATGTTTCCCCTGGGATCTCTGTTTCCCCAGGATCCATGTTTCCCCTGGGATCCATGTTTCCCCTGGGATCCGTGTTTCCCCAGGATCCGTGTTTCCCCTGGGATCCATGTTTCCCCAGGATCCATGTTTCCCCAGGATCCGTGTCTCCATTGGGATCCATGTTTCCCCAGGATCCGTGTTCCCCCTGGGATCCATGTTTCCCCAGGGATCTCTGTTTCCCCTCAGATCCATGTTTCCCCAGGATCCGTGTTCCCCCTGGGATCCATGTTTCCCCAGGATCCATGTTTCCCCAGGATCCATGTTTCCCCAGGATCCATGTTTCCCCAGGATCCGTGTCTCCATTGGGATCCATGTTTCCCCAGGATCCGTGTTCCCCCTGGGATCCATGTTTCCCCAGGGATCTCTGTTTCCCCTCAGATCCATGTTTCCCCAGGATCCGTGTTCCCAGCCTGTGCTGGGATTGTTCCCGGGAGCAGTGTGGGGCCAGTGTGGTGCCGGCTGCCCCCGCAGCAGCTGCTGCCGCAGTTGTTCAGGGGCTCCAGGAGGCTCCAGCCTGGGAACTGCAGCCTCCAGCAGGGCCGGGGGGACGGAGGCTCCCAGGGGAGCTGGGGACTCTTCTCAGGGTGCTGTGCTCCAGTCACCTTCCAACCAGGTGCCTTGGGCTGGGTTTTCATGGAATGGCTGGGTGGGAAGGGACCCCCGAGCCCCCCCAGTGCCCCCCTGCCCACCCTCCCAGGGAGGAATTCCTTCCCAATATCCCACCTGAATCTCTCCTTTCTTTAGTCAGACTCGATTTTTTCAGCCAAGAATCCCAACCTTGCTGCTGCTGGAGCAGCACCTGCCACGGCCCACGGTGAATTTTGGGCTGTTTTTTGGGAATGGTGCTCCCTGATGGGAAAGAAAAGCTCAACCACGTGGGTGCTGGGGAAACTTCCCCCAGACACAGCGGGATGTGCAGGGCAGGGGGTGCCCGGTTCCATCCATCCCTGGGGATCATCCAGACCCCAGTGGCAGGGGGGTGCTGGCCTCTCCCCCAGCACCTCCTGGACCCGGGGGAATTTCCTCCCTCCGGGGACAGTTTAAACCGGAAAACCCCTTGATCCCTTGGATCTAGGCCCTGGTGGCTCCATAAGCTCCACAATACAGGATCCAGGAGGCTTTTTGAGTCCTGGCAGGATCTGAGTGAATGTCTCCATGCCCCTGGAGCAGCGTCAGAGTCCAAGGGCAGCTGGGCCCCGGCCTGCCCTGGGCTCTGTCCCGATGATCCCAGGGCTCTGATCCCAGTGCTCTGATCCCAGGGCTCCGATCCCAGGGTTCCGATCCCAGGGCTGCGATCCCAGGGTTCTGATCCCAGGGCTCCGATCCCAGGGTTCCCATCCCAGGGTTCCCATCCCAGGGCTCTGATCCCAGGGCTCTGATCCCAGGGTTCTGATCCCAGGGCTCCGATCCCAGGGTTCCGATCCCAGGGTTCCGATCCCAGGGCTCCGATCCCAGGGTTCCCATCCCAGGGCTCCGATCCCAGGTTTCCGATCCCAGGGCTCCGATCCCAGGGCTCTGATCCCAGGCTCAGTCACGGCTCAATGCCATTGTTGTGCCGAGTTGTGGCCGGAACGGCGGCCGGACCATGGCAGATTTGACGCGCTCCGCGCAGCACAGCCCCGCTTTTATCCGCAGGGGCCGAGCCCTGCCTTCCCGAGCTGGAACCGCTGCCAGGAACTCCGGATCACGCTCCGATTCCAGCAGCTCCGGGCTGTAGGGGGCGAAGGGAAGGGTCTCTGGTTGTGCCAGAGCTCCGGCTCGGGGCTCTCCCAGTGCCTCCTCTCCCTCCCCGCGCTCGGGGAGCCGCGGGCGCCGTGCCCGGGAGCAGGGAACTGGCAGCAGCCCCTTGGAGCCGGGAATGGGAGCAGGGAACTGGCAGCAGCCCCTTGGAGCCGGGAACGGCGGCAGCTGCCGGCCCTTCCCCAACATCTGCTGCCCTCCCCTGCAGCGGGGCAGAGCGGGGCTTTGGGAAAATGTGAGGCTTTGGTGGCTCCTGCCCTGGGAAAGCAGCCGGGAGCAGCTGGTGCCAGCCCAGGGTGGGGAGGAGGTTTGGGAGCTTCCTGAGTGCCCGGCGCTGGGCTGGACAGGGTTTGACTTCCCTGGGAAGCTGTTCCCTAATTAACCCCTTAGAAACTGCCCTGGAAAAACCTGGATGCCTTGGCCATCAACCCCTGCCAGCTCTGCTCCTCCATTCCAGGGATTTTCCCTAAAAAATCCCTTTGCTGGTGATGTACCTTCTTGGGAGAGGGAAACAATGGGTTTTTTTCCTTGAAATAGGAAGGATTTGACAGATTTATTTGTGGTTTATATATTTTCATGGGCAAATGTTTAATATTCACGTGATACTTTACATTATGCAGACTTGTTGTATATTTATATGAAAAATTCTGAATATTTATGTGACATTTTGCATATTTCTGTGTTTGATCAGTAATATTGGGAGGGACACTCTGCACATTGATACATAAAGTTCTGAAATGTTTCTATTATATTTTAAAAATACTTTTCTCTATAAAACCACTCAGGTCTCCAAGCCCTGCGCACTGCCTCCACTCTGGCACCTCACTGTCAGAACTAAATTCCACATTTTTCCTCTTTTTCTTCCAGTCTCTCTCCAGCTTCTCATTGCCAGGAACATCCTTTGTGCCACAGAGGAATTCCTGATTTTCCTAGCCCAAGGCAGTTCTGAAACACAGAAACCTGTCTCTGAGCACAGGTGGCTTCAGTGTCCGGGTTTCCCTTTGCGTCAATATTTTTGGAATTAATAGCCCTAGTGATCTAAAATTTAAAAATTCCATGTTTTCCACCTGTCTTCTAAAATTCCTCAAATACCTGGGCCGGAGCTCAGGATTCCTCGACTGTTTTCCGTTAAACCTTCACCTCAAAGTGAAAAAGCCGGGATCCCGCTCCACCAGACAAAAGATTTTGGGACCGTTATCCCCGATTTTCATCCGAGGAGCCCCAAACCTTCCCGGCGCAGAGCGGCGCGGATCAAACGGCCCCCACCCCCCGGCTCCATCTGCCCCTGGATCCTGCATTCCTGCCGGCCTTTCCTGCAGCTGCTGCTAAAAATAACGGAGGCACGCGGCGCTGGGGCTGCGGCTCCGGTTGCTCCGCGGGCAGCGCCGGCCCGGCCCCGCTGGCCTCGCGCGGCTCCGCTGCCCCCGGCACGGCCAAACGCCCCCGGTCCAGCAGAAACGTTTGGAGGACACGCAGATGGAGCTTTCCTAAGATTTAACAGCGAAGATTTTCCCCCTAAAATTCGTAATTCCTGAAGGAACCAAAACCTGAGTGGTTCAAGAGTGGCCAAGCTCTTGATTTCCGTGTCTGAGCCGGTGTTTTCTGTGTCTGAGAGAGTTTTGGCAGCTGAGCTGGCTTTTTTCCAAATGTTTCTGAATGTTTTGCTAACCCAAATGTTGGTTTTAAAGATAAACTCTTCAAATGGTTGAATTGGCAAATTCCAGAGCCACCTCAGCTTTCTCCTGGCATCACCAGGAGAGGCAGAGCCGATATTCCCATTTTTAATATAAATATGGGTCCATGCTCATCACCTGATGAGCACTGTCTTGGTCCAAGGATGCATGGATGGGTATTTCCCATGGGCTTAAAAGGAAGTTTTGCCCTGAAACCCTTAATTAACCCTGAAACCAAAACCTGAGTGGTCCAAAAGTGGCTGAGCCGGTGATTTTCATGTCTGAGCCAAAGTTCTGGCAGCTGAACCACATGTTGGTTTTAAGGATAAACTCTCCAAATGGTTGAATTCCCAAATTCTATGATGACCTCGACTTGCCCCCTCTGCCCCTTCCATTCCCTCCCTGCTTTTTAACCTTTGCTGGGTTTCTCTGTGTTTCCTACAGGAAGATTGTAGGGAAGATAGACGAGGATGGAGATGGGTTTGTGACAGTGGAGGAGCTGAAGGCCTGGATCAAGTTTGCCCAAAAGCGCTGGATTTACGAGGATGTGGAGCGCCAGTGGAAGGGCCATGACCTCAACGAGGACGGGCTTGTTTCCTGGGAGGAGTATAAAAATGCCACCTATGGATATATCCTGGGTAGGTCCTGGCTCTTGGGATGAGCCTTTCTTGGAGGCAGCAGCTGAGGTGTCCTGCTCTGCTTTGGGTCCCCGAGGCGGGTCAGGACGGGCTCGTGGCACGGCGGTCAGTGGGTGGTCACTCCGGGCTTGCGGGGTGACGGTCAGCGGGATGGACACGGCTCTGGATGGGGCTGTGGTGGAGGGGGAGTTTGGGGCTGGATTGAGGAGTCCATGGCTGAGAGTGTGGAGCGGTGGCAGGGCTGGCGTTGGGCTGAGCCGAGATGGATTTGTGCCCTGGGACAAGCAGAGGAGTGTGGTGTTGGACATGGCCTTGCTATACCTGGGGCCAGCTGGAGGAAATGTCCCTTTAATGTTACACTTTAAAATCTCCACAACTCTCCAGATTGACCTCCTGGTGGCATTGACAAAGAGAAATCCAAGGAAAAGAACCCAAAATGCGTGGAAATCTCCCCATGGGGACATTTACACACCCCACATCCCTCTTTTCCCCTCCGCAGTCACACTTGGGCATTATTAATGTCCGTGGTGACAGATGCAGCTCTGGGCTGAATCCAGGTGATTCGGGGATCAGTGGCATGTGGGAATGGGGGTTTCCTGTCCTTTGGCATTCCTGGCTTGTGGGGGAATTTGGGACCTGCAGGTGGAACCCACTGATCTGCAGCTGTGGAGCCACCCTGGCACCGCTGTGTGCCTAAAGCCACAGAACAGAGGTTAGCAGAGGTTTCAATCCATTTCCCTTGTCCTGGGAGCAGTGTTAGACCCCAGAACTTGGGGATTTTGGGGCACATGCTGGGCCAGCACTGTTCCATGGCTTCAGACATCGCTGGGAGTGAGGGAAGCAACAGCTCTTTTGGGGTTAAAACCTTAAACCCTCAAGCACTGTGCCAGCTCTGGCCTCCAGCACTGCAGGCTGGCCCGGGTGGAGGAGCTGCAGCTCCGGGGCGTTGAATCCACTCTAATTTCCTAAATATTGCCAAAAATAGTCAAACTGCTCGGCGGGATGTGCAGAGGGGGAGCCGCTGCAGGGGAGGCTCATCCATCTCCCTCGGGATCGGGGAGGATCTGGATTTGCTGTGCTGGTGGCTGGGGGAGTCCCTGTGACACCCCTGGGCTGGGACAGCACCTCCCAAACCTCCCTTTGCCATGGATTTCTGGGCTCTGGGCTAATTGCCTGTGTAGATCCAGCCTGGAAGGGGACAGAGGGGTCCTGGGAAGGGTTTGAGCACTGTTTGAGGAGCCTGGGGTGGCATTTAGGACCTGCAGGTGTTGGATAAGGCAAAATACGAACGTTCATGAGGAAGAGCCTTAATGAGAAAACCCCGAATTAATGGGACTTCCTTAATGAGCTGAAGGAGGAGTTCCGTGTGGGGAATGCCCAGCCCCTGGCACGGCCGATTCCAAAGCTGGAGCGGCGCTGGGGGCCGAGTGCCCTTGGCAGGCCCCGCTGGAGCCTCCACTCGTGCTGCTCCCACATACTTGGATCCTTACGGAGTGCCGGGAGGATCCTGCCTCACGCTCTGCCTCTGGCTCCTCTCGGCAGGAATTGCTTCTCCACAGCTCCTTGCTGCTGAAATGTTCCCCTGGCTTCTCCTTGCTCCCGTCCCTGGCCAGCGTGGGGCTGGAATGCCTCTGGAGGTGTCTCCTGTGTGTTGGCCCATGGCCAAGGGATGCACAGGCATCGCCCTGCGCTGCTCTGGGGGGTCCAGAATGTGGTGTTGTGTCAGCAAAACAAGGTGCTGGGAGTGCTTTTGTTAATTAATTAATTACAAAAGCAGGATGAGTCACGGGGTGGACCCCAAAAGTGTCGTGGAGCAGAGTGGGGTTCTGCTGGGGGGAGTCCTGGGAAGCAGGGAATGTCAAGTGAAAAATGTCCAAGAGCTTCATCTGAGACTGGAAATTCCTTTGAAACTCTCTTCAAAATCAGATTATCATCATCATCATCATCATCATCACCACTCCTGTTTTTGTTAATTGCTCAGTCCCATGGTGGGACCCCAGACCAGGAATGCTTGTCCCAGGAGACAAGATGTTGGGTTGAGTTTGTGGCTTTGTTGCCATGCTCTGAGCAATGCCCTGGCTCGGTCTCCTTCCCCTCCCTCTGCTCCCCCAGAGCTCTCCCAGCCCAGGGACCAAGACTGGAAGTGACTTTGGGAGCTTTGGGAGGGTTTAACCCTTTTTAATCCACTTGGCCCCGCCACCACTCCCCCATCAAACCCATTAATTAGCCCAACAGCAATTAAGGAATTGTCTGTTAATGAGTCCCGAAGGTTTCCTTGTTTGAGGCTGTGCTGCTTCTCAAGGCAAAACCTTGGGAACAGAATGGGGAATTGGGGGTTCATTCTGCCCTAGAGCTGCCTTAAAGTCAAAATCTTTGGATATTTAATGGATGTTCCAGAGCTCCTTGATCCCAAGCCCCTTGATCAGGGCTCTGGAATGCCTGCCTTTTGTCCCGGGAACAGACCAGGGACCCAGGGAGCCTCTGGTTTAACTTCAGCAGAGCAGTGTCCCGCAGGATCCACGCTCTCCATGGGCTGCTGGCCACTGCTGGCCCCGTGTCCTGGCACTCCTGCTGCTGCTGGGCTGTGCTGAGTGGCCACACGTGCCCCACCCTGGCCCTGCCACCGCCCCGGCAGCGAGTGAGATCCCCTTACACATTCCCCTCCCAAAATAGTTCAGGTTGAGCCTCTGGCCGTGCCGGCCAAACCCCTGAGCCCTGGGAATGTCATGATCCCAGGGCTTCTGCAGCTCCTCCTGGGAGTGGGCACGGGAGAGAAGTGCTGGCTGCAACTGAGCTTTTGTTGGCAAAGCGTTGGGAGATTGTGCTGAGAGGGAGGAAATGGAGAAATTTGAGGTTGGGACGATGTTGAGGTCGTGTTGAGGAAGTTGAGGATGAGAAGGCTGTGTTCAGGAGGTTTAGTGGAGGAGGTTGAGGTTGGGTTGAGGGAGATTGAGGTTGTCTTGAGGTTGAAGCTGAGGTTCAGCAGAGGATGTTGAGTTTGAGCTGAGGTTGAATTGAGGTTGAAGCTGAGGTTCAGCAGAGGATGTTGAGTTTGAGCTGAGGTTGTCTTGAGGTTGAAGCTGAGGTTCAGCAGAGGATGTTGAGTTTGAGCTGAGGTTGAATTGAGAATGTTGAGTTGGGTTGAGGTTGCCACGGTCCTTGCCCTGCCTGAGCTCCCTGTGCTCCCTCGCAGACGATCCAGACCCCGACGATGGCTTCAACTACAAACAGATGATGGTGCGGGACGAGCGGCGCTTCAAGATGGCAGACAAGGATGGGGACCTGGCGGCCACCAAGGAGGAGTTCACAGCCTTCCTGCACCCCGAGGAGTATGACTACATGAAGGACATCGTTGTGCAGGTGGGGCCAGCACAGAGGCGTTTTGGGAAGCTCTGGATGCCGGTGGTCACCGAGGGGCAGGAATTGCTCCGGGCCCGGCTCACACACGCATCTTCTTGCAGGAAACCATGGAGGACATTGACAAGAACGGCGATGGTTTCATTGACCTGGAGGAGTACATTGGTGAGACACTGCTGCTGCTGCTGCTGCTGCTGCTGCTGCTGCTCCGTGTCCTGGCCATATCCCACAGTGTCCCCATCCAGGGGGAGCCACTGCCACCATGTCCTTCCCAGCCCTCCCCTCCCAGAGCGTTCTTCTCTCTCTCAAACTTCCACCTGCCCCCACTCCATCCAGGATTTTCGGGTGAAATCATGGCCCAAGTGGTGCTTTGGGATTTTGGGGATGGATTTAGGGAACTCAGGGTTTTGGGTCAATCCTTGGGATGGGGCTGTGACTCTGCTCTCCCCCAGGTGACATGTACAGCCAGGATGGCGACGCCGACGAGCCCGAGTGGGTGAAGACGGAGCGGGAACAGTTTGTGGAATTCCGGGACAAGAACCGGGATGGGAAGATGGACAAGGAGGAGACCAAGGATTGGATTCTGCCCTCGGACTACGACCACGCCGAGGCTGAGGCCCGGCACCTCGTCTATGAGTCCGACCAGGACAAGGTGGGCCAGCAGCTCTGGGGGGAGTTTGGGAGAGGGATGGGAGGAGTGGGGGAATACGGGGATGGGGAATAGCGGGATGGGGAAATAAATAGCGGGATGGGGAAATAGCGGGATGGGAGGAGGGGGGGAATAGCGGGATGGGGGAATAGCAGGATGGGGAATAGCGGGATGGGGAATAGCGGGATGGGGGGAGTGGGGGAATAGCGGGATGGAATAGCGGGATGGGGAATAGCGGGATGGGGGAATAGTGGGATGGGGGAATAGCGGGATGGGGGAATAGTGGGGGAATAGCGGGATGGGGGGAGTGGGAGAATAGCGGGATGGGGAATAGCGGGATGGGGAATAGCGGGATGGGGAATAGCAGAATGGGGGAATAGCGGGATGGGGAAGAGCGGGATGGGGGAAGAGCGGGATGGGGGAATAGCGGGATGGGGAATAGCGGGATGTGGCATTCCCTGCAGGACGGGAAGCTGACGCGGGAGGAGATCGTGGACAAGTCAGACCTGTTCGTGGGCAGCCAGGCCACGGACTTCGGGGAGGCGCTGGTGCGGCACGACGAGTTCTAGGCTCAACGCCGACGCCCGTTCGTGGGCTCCGTCCCTCGCCGAGGCCGCTCGGCCGGAGAAGCCCCATCCCGGCTCCCGGGGCTCGGGAAAGCCACACTCCCCAGGCACTTGGGGCTCGTCTCGTGGGTTTTCCCCGGATTTTAATGACTTTTGGGTTATTTTTGTATGTTTTGGTTTTACCACATGTGGGAACAGCTCCCCTGGCGCGGGGGCAGCGACGGGGCTGCCCAGGGCTGCGGGGCCCGGGGGGGAGTGGGAAATTCACAGAGGGACTGGGATTGGAATTGCAGTTGGAATAAAAATTAGAATTGGAATTGGAATTAAAGTTGAAATTGAAATTGGAATTTGAATTGGATTGAAACTTGAATTAAAAATGGAATTGGAATTAAACATTGAAATCAAAATCGAAAATTGAAATTGAAACGGAATTAGAACCAAAGAAGTGAAATTGAATTAAATGGAAACACTGATGTGAAATTGGAATAAAAAGTGAACATTGAAATGAAAATTCAAACCCAAGAAAACCCTCAGAGCTGTCAGAGCAGCAGCAGGACTCAGAGGTGACCCCAGGGAGGTTGGAGCCTCCTCCCCTGTCGCTGCCCCGTGGGATCTGGGCAAGACCCTTCCCCCCAGCCCCGCTCCAAGTGCCTTGAACCCCCCAGACCTCTGGGGGAGGGCCTCATCCCACCATCCCAGCCCGCTCTGGGACAATCCCCAGGGTTTTCTCTCTCCTGTGTTGTTTGTCCCCCTGCAGCCACCAGAGCTGCCTGGAATTGGGCCCGGCCATCTCCAAATTCCCAAGTTTTCCTTTAAATCCTTTCCCAAAGGTTTCCAAGGGCTGACTGGATCCTCCCATTTCCTTCTCCTCCTCCTCCTCTTTCTACTCCTCCTTTTCCTCCCCTCCCTAACCCCAGTGGTGAGGGGGTCGGGAATGTGGCCCCATGCAGGGCTTGGGGGGTGCCGGGGGTGATGTGGGAACGTCGGGGTTGGTTTGGGACACCAGGGATGATTTGGGACGGCAGAATTGATTTTTGGAACCCTGGGAAAGCCTCTGGTGCAGACACCCAGCCCAGCAGCAGCCCCTCTCCCAGCATCCCCCCAGCCAGGGGGATCTGGGGCCCTGTGACAATTCTGGACATGGATTTTTCGCCTCCTCCGGGTTTATTCCTTGGTTTTCTCCTCGGGCTGATTGAAGGGATCCGGATTGGTTGGAACTCAATAAACCTGTTCAGCCCCCGATGGGCCGAGGGGGACGGAGCTCAGGTCCCTGTTTCCCCCTAAAGCAGGATCTGGGGCAGCCCCCCTGGGCTGGGCCAGAAGGGTTCCCCTGAGGAGGGGAGTGAGTGGGGGGAACTGGGTGGGGGTGTGGGAGGTGTGGGGGGACATGAGGCCCGTGGGAGTCCTGCCCCGGGGGCTTGGGGGGCTCAGCCCCACAGAAGGAATCCGGTTCCATGGATGGGGGGCTCAGTCCCACCCTGTCTGCACAGATGGGGGGCCCAGCCCCAGCCCCATGGGTGAGGAGCTCAGCCCCATGGATGGGGGGCCTTTGGCCCCACCCCAGCCCCACAGATGGAGAGCAGCACCCCCTCCCTGCCCTCCCTGCCTGTGAGGGGGACGAGGGAGCAGAGTCCTGCCATGGCATCACCGTGGGGCACAGCCACCTCCAGGCCCCCACCCTGCCCCGCTGTGGGGCACAGCTCCCCCTGGGAGCCACCCTCTGTCCCTGCCATGGGGCACAGCCACTCCTGTCACCTGTCCCCTCCCTGCCATGGGGCACAGCCACTCCTGTCACCTGTCCCCTCCCTGCAGTGGGGCACAGCCACTCCTGTCACCTGTCCCCTCCCTGCAGTGGGGCACGGCTACTGCCGGGACCCCTGTCCCACCCCGCCATGGGGCACAGCCCCACTGAGACCCCCATCCCACCCTGCCATGGGGCACAGCCCCACCGAGACCCCCATCCCACCCTGCCATGGGGAACAGCCCCACTGAGACCCCCGTCCCACCCCACCATGGGGCACAGCCCCACCGAGACCTCCATCCCACCCCACCATGGGCACAGCCCCACCGAGACCCCCATCCCACCCCGCCATGGGGAACAGACACCACTGAGACCCCCGTCCCACCCCACCATGGGCACAGACACCACTGAGACCCCTGTCCCACCCCGCCATGGGGCACAGCCCCACTGAGACCCCCATCCCACCCTGCCATGGGGCACAGCCCCACCGAGACCCCCATCCCACCCCACCATGGGGCACAGACACCACTGAGACCCCTGTCCCACCCCGCCATGGGGCACAGCCACCGCCAGGACCTCCATCCCACCCCACCATGGGGCACAGCCCCACTGAGACTCCCATCCCACCCCACCATGGGGAACAGCCCCACTGAGACCCCCATCCCAGCCCACCATGGGGCACAGCCCCACCGAGACCTCCATCCCAGCCCACCATGGGGCACAGCCCCACTGAGACTCCCATCCCACCCCGCCATGGGGCACAGCCCCACCGAGACCTCCATCCCAGCCCACCATGGGGCACAGCCCCACCGAGACCTCCATCCCAGCCCACCATGCAGCACAGCCAGCCCCAGGCTCCCCCATTCCCAGCCAGCTGTGGGGCACAGCAGCCCCTAGGATGCCCGTGCTGTGGGTCCCCTGTCCCTCAGGTCCCAGGTGCTCAGCGGGTCCCCGTTGCGCTCAGACCGCGGCCGTGGTTTATTGTCCCACCCGCGCTACATCCTAGGCTGGCCGGGGCCCCCGGGGCGGTGCCGGCCCCGCTGTGGGGGCAGCCGGGGGTCCCGAGGGCTGGGGCGGTGCCAGAGCCCCTCAGCTGGGGCCGACCTGGCTGGAGGACACAGAGGAGACCTCGGTGCGCTGGGCCGAGCTGGACACGTCGGAGTCGTCTGACATGGGCCGCCCGCACACCGTCTCCATGATGCAGGCGCGGAACTGCGGGGTGCAGACAGGTGACACGGGGTCACAGGAGAGGGGGTGGCTCAGTCTGGGGGTCTCGCTGGTCCTGTGTCCAGCCCTGGCACTGTCCTCCCACCCTCAGATGCCACAGTGGCCCCATCTCCTGTCCCTGGGGTTATGGTGCCGTGCGGGTGTCCCTGGATGCCCCTTACACCCCACATGTGCCACCCCCAGGTGTCCCTGTTCCCCCGGTGTCCTTGGGTGCCCCTGCATGTCCCCGTTGCCCCAATGTCCTGGGGTGTCCCCATCTTCTCTGTGTCCCCCTTGCCAAAGTATTCCTCTCATCTGGGTGTCCTGAGGTGTCTCCTCACGCGGGTACCCCTGGGTGTTCCCCATGTGGGGTCTCCCTGCTCCTCAGATATCCTTGGGCACCCTTGGATGCCCCTGTCACCAGCTGTCCTTGGGTGTCCCCCCATCCCACGGGCCCCTCTTCCGTGTCTGTGTGGGTGTCCCGGTGCCGCTGATGTCACCTGTTTGTTCATGAAGCAGTAGATGATGGGGTTGTAGACGCAGGAGCTCTTGGAGAAGAAGGCAGGGACGGTGACGAGGCGCAGGTCGATGCCGTGTTCGCGGTTGTTCACCATGTACATGGCCAGGGCCGCGTAGGGGACGTAGCACAGGCAGAAGGACCCGACCATGACCACGACCATGCGTGACACCTCCCGCTCTGCCTTCTGTGTCGTGGCCGACTCCTGCTGCTGCGCTGCCACCTGTGCCGGGGACAGGGACACCTTGGGACTGCCCGGGCTGCTGGCCCCCGCCCAGTCCCCTGTGCAGCCCCCTGACCCCCCTGCCCTGTCTGGTCCCTGCCTGTGCTCGTGTCCAAGTGACCTCCCCTCCCTTCCTGCATCCCTCCAGTTCCCTCTCCCTCCCTCTTGCTCCCCATCCTGCTCTCTCTCCCTCCCTGCTCCCGGTCACTTCTCCATCTCTCGTTCCCTCCCTTCCTCCCTTCTGCCCCCAGCCCCGCTCCGCTCTCCATCCCTCGCTCTCGGCCGTGCCTGACGCCAGTGCCCCCCGCGTCCCCCGCACCCCCTGTGCCCCCCGTGCCCCCGGCACTCACGGCCCGCAGAGCGCTGAGCAGCTGCGAGTAGGAGAAGATGATGAGGGAGAGAGGGACGATGAAGCAGAAGATGAAGAGGAACCAGGTGTAGTACTCGCTCTTGTACTTGGTGCCCACTGTGTACCAGTCAGGGCCGCAGGAGCACTGCAGCCCCTCGGGGACGTACCTGCAGCACCTGTGCTCAGCCTCTGCGCCATGTGGCACCCCCGGTGCCCCCACAGCACCCCAGGGCACCCCTGGTGCCTCAAGCACTCACCTGGCACCCCCATGGCACCCCCATGACACCCCCATGACACCCCCATGACCCCCCCCTTGCCACTCCCGGAGCCGTCCCACCCCCTGCCCCCCGTGCCCCCCGTGTCCCCACCTGCTCCAGCCGAAGAAGGGGGGGACGGCGACGCCGACGCCGATGATCCAGGTGGCCGCCACGACCAGCAAGGCGTGGCGGGAGTTGAAGCGGAAGTTGCCGAAGGGTTTGCAGATGACGATGTAGCGCTCAAAGGCCAGGAAGGCCAAGGACCACCCTGTCACCAGCCCTGGGGGAACGAGGCCGCTCTTGTTCCGCCCACGGCCACCACAGCTCCAGGTCACCTCGATTCCCATGGCCCCCCAGGCCACTGGGTCACCCCATATCCTATGACCTCAGTAGAACGTAGGACTCACCCCCACCTTCCGGCCTCGGTGGTCACCCCAGCTCCTCCAGCCACCAGGGCAGATCACAGGGCTCAACCCTGCCCATTTTGCCACCTTCAGCCCCACCAGACCACGGTGATCACCCCAACTCTCCCAGCCCCAGAACATAATGGCCACCCCCACTTCCAGACCCCAACTCCTACAGTCCCACCAGACCACAGTGGTCATCTCCTCAGGGTCCAGGTCACCCCAATGCCTGGACCCCAGCAGCCTGCGGTGGTCACCCCAGCTCCCAACGCCTTTGCAGAATTTGGTGGTGAACAGTACCCCGAGCCCTACTAGACCATGGTGGTCACCCCAACTCCCACAGCCCCAGGAGATCACTGTGGCCACCTCTGGCCCTAGCAGCCCTCAGTGGTCACTCCATCATCACTGGCCCCAGCAGCCCCAGTACCCCCGTGGTCCCCTCGTACCTCCGGTGGCCCCTGCAAAGCCCTCAAAGGCACACATGTGCTTCCCGAAGACAAAGTACCCCTGGGAGCTGGAGACGAAGACGGTGAAGATGCAGAAGACGCAGCACATGAGGCCGCTGACGGAGATGTTCACCAGGATGTAGTTGAGCGGCTGCCGCAGCTTCTTGTACTTGATGGTGACGATGAGGACGATGGCGTTCAGGGGGGTGCCCGCCACGAACACCAGCCCCATGAAGATGGTCTGCAGGTAGAAGGCCCACATGGGCGCGATGTGGTACTGGGGCCCATCCCAGGGCCCCACCGACGACTGGTTCTTGAACAGGTAGAACTCCTCCTCGTCCATGGTGGCGGTGGTGGGGGGGGGGGACGCCCACCCCCCTGATATACCCTGCGCCCCCAAAGCTGCTTAACGGGGATCAGGGCTCAGCCCGGCCAAACTTGGGGATTAGGGTGGGCTAAACCGGGCTCAGCGCCTAATCGGCCCCCTGAGCCGGGTCGAGCCGATTACCGGGGCTCTGGGGGATTTGGGGGGGGGCAGAAGGGCTCCCCCCAACACCTGGGTATGGGGAGGGTCCCCAGAGGTCTCAAAGCTTGACCCTGCTCCTCCTGGGGTGTTCGGGTGTCCCCAGATGTTTCCAAGCCCAGTCTTGGTCACACGACAACAGCCAGAGGTCCCCAGACTTAGTCCTGGTCCCATCAGGGTCCTCAGTGTGCCCCAGGAGTCCCTAAGCTCTGTCCTGGTCCCCCCTGTATGACCAGGTGTCCCCAGGTGTCCCCAGGTGTCCCCAGGGGTCCCCACACGTCTCCAACCCGCTCCCCCAGGATGGCCCAGCTCTGGATGCCTTGGGAAGAACTTGGAGTTTCCCTCCTGAGGTCACCCCTGCTCCCCACCCCAGCGCCCCAGGGTGCCCCCCCGGTGTCCCCCCTGTCCAAAGAGATTGTCCCCAGTTGTGGGCTTAAGGGGATCCCTGTGCTGGGGAGACCCCAAGAGATGGGGGCAGTCTGGGGGTATCAGGGGCTGGGGGAGAAGATGGGGGGGCACTGTTTGAGGTGGGGTGTGTGAGAAGGAGCGTTCATTTTGGGGGTGCAGTGCTGGGGGGTCAGGGATAGAGGGTCACTTTAGGGGGGCACTGCTGGGACTCAAGTTCCAGCAGACTCCCAGCGTTTCCTGCCCTCCCTCACCCCTCTTTCCCTCCCCCAGCCTGCGGGACCCCCGGGGAACAGGAAGGATGAGCAGAAGCTGCTTAGGGGGGGATTACAGGTGCTGGCCCCCCCGGGCTGGGGGTGTCTATAAAAACCAGTGCAGGGACGGCGCTCTGGGACCCCCAGGGAAGGGGGAGCTGGGGCAGGGGGTGACACCTCCAGGGGAAGCTGTCCCCTGGGAAGTGTGGGTGGGGCGCCCACCCTGGGGCACCCCTGGGGTTATGTCCACCTCCGGGGCAGAGATGAGGCCAGGGGGGCTCAGGGGTGGGCCAGGGGAGGAACGGGGGGATTGGGTAGGCTGAACACCCAGCCCGTGTTTTACCGGGCAGTACTGGGCTGTACTGGTTTGTACTGGGGTTACTGGACTACACCGGGCTGTACTGCACTGTGTTGTCTCACGATTGTACTGTGTCCTGTTGGGTTGTACTGGGTCTGGTCACACGGTACCAGGGTGTACTGGGCTGGACTGGGCCATACTGGATCAGGTCAGTTCTGCTGCTGCTGTACTGGGCACCCCCCAAATGGGGGCCACAGGGTGGTGATGCAGGGGACAGACACCCCACAAAGGGTGCCCCATGTCCCTCCCCTCCCTCACCGTTCCCCTGGGGAGCTGCGGTCACTGCGGTCACTGTGGTCACTGCGGTCACTGCGGTCACTGTGGTCACTGCGGTCACTGCGGTCACTCTGGTCACTGCGGTCACTGCAGGTCACTGCGGCCACTGCGGTCACTGCGGTCACTGCGGTCACTCTGGTCACTGCGGTCACTGTGGTCACTGTGGTCACTGCGGTCACTGCGGTCACTGCGGTCACTCTGGTCACTGTGGTCACTGCAGTCACTGCGGTCACTGTGGTCACTGTGGTCACTGTGGTCACTGCGGTCACTGTGGTCACTGCGGTCACTGCGGTCACTGCAGTCACTGTGGTCACTCTGGTCACTGCGGTCACTGCGGTCACTGCAGTCACTGCGGTCACTGCGGTCACTGCGGTCACTCTGGTCACTGCGGTCACTGCAGTCACTGTGGTCACTGCGGCCACTGTGGTCACTGCGGTCACTGCGGTCACTGCGGTCACTCTGGTCACTGCGGTCACTGTGGTCACTGCGGTCACTGCGGTCACTGTGGTCACTCTGGTCACTATGGTCACTGCGGTCACTCTGGTCACTGTGGTCACTGCGGTCAGTGTGGTCACTGCGGTCACTGCAGGTCACTGTGGTCACTGCGGTCAGTGTGGTCACTGCGGTCACTGCGGTCACTCTGGTCACTGCGGTCACTGCGGTCACTGCGGTCACTGCGGTCACTCTGGTCACTGTGGTCACTGCGGTCACTGCGGCCACTGCGGTCACTGCAGGTCACTGCGGCCACTGCGGTCACTGCGGTCACTGCGGTCACTGCGGTCACTCTGGTCACTGCGGTCACTGTGGTCACTGTGGTCACTGCGGTCACTGCGGTCACTGCGGTCACTGCGGTCACTGTGGTCACTGTGGTCACTGCGGTCACTGCGGTCACTGTGGTCACTGTGGTCACTGTGGTCACTGCGGTCACTGTGGTCACTGCGGTCACTGCGGTCACTGCAGTCACTGTGGTCACTGTGGTCACTCTGGTCACTGCAGTCACTCTGGTCACTGCGGTCACTGCGGTCACTGCAGTCACTGCGGTCACTGCGGTCACTGCAGTCACTGCGGTCACTGCGGTCACTGCGGTCACTCTGGTCACTGCGGTCACTGCAGTCACTGTGGTCACTGCGGCCACTGTGGTCACTGCGGTCACTGCGGTCACTGCGGTCACTCTGGTCACTGCGGTCACTGTGGTCACTGCGGTCACTGTGGTCACTGTGGTCACTCTGGTCACTGTGGTCACTGCGGTCACTCTGGTCACTGTGGTCACTGCGGTCACTGCGGTCACTGTGGTCACTGCGGCCACTGCAGCCACTGCGGTCACTGTGGTCACTGCGGTCACTGTGGTCACTGCGGTCACTCTGGTCACTGCGGCCACTGCAGCCACTGCGGTCACTGTGGTCACTGCGGTCACTCTGGTCACTCTGGTCACTGTGGTCACTGTGGTCACTGTGGTCACTGCGGTCACTCTGGTCACTGCGGTCACTGTGGTCACTGTGGTCATTGCAGTCACTGCGGTCACTGTGGTCACTGCGGTCACTGCGGTCACTGCGGTCACTGCAGTCACTCTGGTCACTGCAGTCACTCTGGTCACTGTGGTCATTGCAGTCACTGCGGTCACTGTGGTCACTGTGGTCACTGTGGTCACTGCAGGGCTGCAGAGGGGGGGACACAGCGCAGGGGGGGTGGGAGCTGTGGCACAGCTGGGGCACGGTGGGGCACAGTGGGGCACAGTGGGGCACAGTGGGGCACAGCCGGGGCACAGTGGGGCACAGTGGGGCACAGTGGGGCACAGTGGGGCACAGTGGGGCACAGTGGGGCACAGCTGGGGCACAGTGGGGCACAGTGGGGCACAGTGGGGCACAGTGGGGCACAGCTGTGGCACAGCCGGGGCACAGTGGGGCACAGTGGGGCACAGTGGGGCACAGTGGGGCACAGTGGGGCACAGTGGGGCACAGCTGTGGCACAGCCGGGGCACAGTGGGGCACAGTGGGGCAGAGTGGGGCAGAGTGGGGCAGAGTGGGGCACAGTGGGGCACAGCTGTGGCACAGCCGGGGCACAGTGGGGCACAGTGGGGCACAGTGGGGCACAGCCGGGGCACAGTGGGGCACAGCTGGGGCAGAGTGGGGCAGAGTGGGGCAGAGTGGGGCACAGTGGGGCACAGCTGTGGCACAGCCGGGGCACAGTGGGGCACAGTGGGGCACAGTGGGGCACAGTGGGGCACAGTGGGGCACAGTGGGGCACAGCTGGGGCACAGCTGGGGCACAGCCGGGGCACAGTGGGGCAGAGTGGGGCAGAGTGGGGCACAGTGGGGCACAGCGGGGCACAGTGGGGCACAGTGGGGCACAGTGGGGCAGAGTGGGGCAGAGTGGGGCACAGCCGGGGCACAGTGGGGCACAGTGGGGCACAGTCAGGCCTTGGCGGGGCTGCCCAGGGAGGTTTGGAGTCGCCGTCCTCGGAGGTGTCCCAGGCAGGCCGGGATGTGGCACTCGGGGCTCTGGGACGAGGTGGGGGCACAGCTTGGGCTCGCCGGCCTGGGAGGGCTTTTCCAGCCTCAGGGCTTCTGTGGCTCTGGAACGGTGGCCACAGCGTGGGGAAGGGGCTGGGGGCTCCGGGGGTGCTGCTGAGGAGCCGCTCCCCCCGTGGCTGCAGCAGGAGGTGCCGAGCGTGGAGCTCCGGGGCGCCGGCACCGCCAGCCCTGCCAGGACCCCCGGCACCGCCAGCCCTGCCAGGACCCCCGACACCACCAGCCCTGCCAGGACCCCCGGCACCGCCAGCCCTGCCAGGACCCCCGGCACCGCCAGCCCTGCCAGGACCCCCAGCACCGCCAGGACCCCCAGCACCGCCAGCCCTGCCAGGACCCCCAGCACCCCCCGGCACCCCCCAGCGCAGGCACCAGCAAGCCCCGGCGCCCACTGGTACCGGCAGAACCACCCCATACGGGACCCACGGCTCTGTCTACAGCCCCAGGGCCCCCGCGGGACTCCCAGGACCTCCTTGTGCCCTCCTGGATGTGTCCCCACACAGGTCCCTGCTGTCCCCAGGGCCACGTTCCCTGTGTCCCACTGTCCTCGTTCCCCTCGCTCCCCTCTCCCCCATGCACCCCAGCCCTGGCCCCCTTGTCCCCATGGCCTCAGTGTCCCCCTTGTCCCCATGGCCTCAGTGTCCCCCTTGTCCCCATGGCCTCAGTGTCCCCCTGTCCCCATGGCCTCAGTGTCCCCCTGTTCCCCTCCCTGTGCCCCACGCTGCCGGTGCTCCCCTCCCCATGTCACCCTCCCCGAGGACCCCGGGTGTTTCCAACCCCAGAAAATGCAGAAAGAAACAGAAAAACGCAGGAAACCCAAAGCCAGGGGCAGAGTGAGGGGACACTGGACTCAGGGTGTCACCATAGGGGGCAGTGGCTCTACCCTATGTCCCCTCCCTCGGAGACACTGGCGGGGGGTCAGGGCCTTTGTCCCTTCATCGTGGCCTCCACCATCATCTTCCTCTGCCCTTCCTCCCTGGCTGTGGCAGAGCCGAGACTCCGGGGGGCACTGGGACCCCTGTGGAGCACCCGATCCCCCCGGCTCCCCCAGGAGCATCCTGAACCCCCACCCCGGCCTACACTGATCCCCCCGGAGTGCCCCGACTGCTCAGACACCCCTGGACCACCCTGGACCCCCACAAACATCCTGACCCCCCCCTCCCGGACCACCCTGAGCCCCCCAACAATCCGCTCGCTCCTGTTCCCACCCCTGCCTGGCTCTGGGGGTCCTGCTGGGGGACGCTGCCACCTTTCGCCCCCAGCCCCTTGTCCTGGGGTGTTTTGGGTGCCCCCCCCGCCTGCCCCCCGGGTATTTTGGGTCCCGCTGCGTGGCTCTGACTCGGCAGGTTATTTTTAGGTGCTGGCGCAGGCGCCACCGCGTCACCCCCCAGCACGTCACCCCCCCACGTCACCCCCTGTCACCCGCTGTCACCTCGGGGTGCACCCGCACCGCCCCCCCTCCCCCGCTGGAAGCTTCCAGGGCAGGCACCGGAACAGGGGGAACACGATACCCCCCCAAATCACCCCCCCACCATGAGGACCCAATGTGGGTCACACGAGTGTCCCCCCCGCCCCTCCCGAGGGTGTCCAGGAGGCCTCGGGCGTCCGGGGTGGGGGAGAGACACAGGAGAGATTCGGGGGGCAGCGGGGTTCAGGGCTAACCCCCAAACATGACCGAACCCCCAAACATGACCGAGCCCCCTCCCCAGGCATGTGCCACTACCATGGGGAAACTGAGGCACGGCTGGAATCAGCGGGGGGCAGTGGGGCGCAGCCGGGGGGGGGACAGGGTGGGGGTTCCACGGCCGGGGTGGTTCTGGAGGGGGAATCCCGGTGGGGTTTCCAGGAGGGGGATCCTGAGAGGGTTTGTGGGATCTCAGTGGTGCCCCTCGGGGCTGGGGGGGAGTTTTTATGTGGGTTTTTCGGGGGTTCCCAAGTGGGAAGGGATGAGTGAGGGGGTTCGGAGTTTGCAGGGTGTCTTTGTGGGGGTTTTGGGGTGCGTTGTGCTGCTGGGGGCCCGCGGTATTGGGGTGCCTGCGGTGTTGGGTATCGAGGTACAGGTGTAGCAGGATAACAGGGTGTTGGGGTGCCTGGGCTATAGGGGGCTGAGGTTTGGGGGTGTCGAGGTTGAAGGTATTTGGGATTATTGGGGGTGGATTCTGGAGTTTGGGGGTGCTTAGATTTTGGGATGCCAGAGTTTCGGGGGTGTCTGCGTGCCAGGATTTGGGGTACCCGGGTTTCAGTGTAGGGAGGCTGGGGTTCTTGGGCCGAGGTTTGGTGGTGCTGAGGTTTGAGGGTGCCAAAGTTTAGGCGTGCCAGTGGTTCGGTGTGCCAAAGCTGGAGGTGCCAATATCTGGGGTCAGGGGGTTCTGAGCTGCCAGAGTTTGTGGCATTGGACTTTAGGGAATTTGGGGAGTTTTGGGGTGTTGGGGTGCCAGTGTTTGGGAGTTTGTGGGTGCCAGTGTTTGGGGTGTTTTTATTTGTGAGTGTCGGTGTTTGGGTGTGCCGCAGTTTGAGTTCACTGAGGTTTTAGGCATGTCGGAGATTTAGGGGTGCTGGTATCTGTGCGTGTTCGGAACTGCCTGGGTTTGGGGGTTTCGGGGATGCCGGGTTTGGGGGAGCCTTGTGCCGGGAGTGCCGAAATCGGAGGGTCCGAGGCGTGCTGGGATCCCGGCTCTCGGGAGGTGGCGGATTCGGGGGTTTGAGGGTGCCGGAGTGCGGCATTTGAGGGGTGCCCAAGTTCGGGGGTCCGGGAGTGAGGCCGGGACTTTAAATAGCGAGGGCCGGGCCCCCCACCCCCCGGCCGGTCGGGCGGTCTTTCCGTCCCTCCTGGCCGGTCCCTCCCCGGGACGGGGCGGGCCGGGCCGGGGCAGCGCTTAAAGCCGCCGCCGCCCCCGGCCCCGCCACTTGCCGCCTTCGCCCCCGGCCCAGGAACGCTCCTGGGACGCACCGCGAGCACACGGGACCCACCGCGAAACGCTCCGGGAACAATCGGAAACCGGCCCGGGAACCTACGGGATCCGCCAGCCCTCCGGGAGCCGCCGCTCCGCTCCGGGAACCCTCCGGGAACCAGCCCCGCCACCGGGAACCAGCCCCGCCACCGGGAACCAGCCCCGCCACCGGGAACTTGCACTGGGACGGACCCAGGACAGCAGCCCCTGACTCCGGGAATAGAGACCCCTACCCAGGACACCGGTACCGAGCAGCGAGCCCCTCCCGGGACACCGGGACTGGGACCCCATCCCCAGACACCCGTACTGACCCCGGGAACCGGGACCCTCCCTGAGCACCGGGACTGACCGAGGACACCGTGCCCCATTGCCGGGAACTGGGACCCCATCCAGGACACAGGAACCCACCCGGACCCCCGCCCAGGAACCGGGACTGACCCAGGACGCCATCCCCCAGCACCGGGACCCCAGAGCGGGCACCAGCACCCACCCAGGGCCCCCACCCGGGACACCGGCTCTGACCCAGGACACCATCCCCGACCCAGGACAACGTCCCCCAGCACCAGCTTTGCCACCGGGACCCAGAACCCCCTCCCCCGGCACCCACAGTGACCCGGGGCCCCCACAGGACACCGGCGCTGATTTGGGACCCACACCCACAGTACCAGGATCCCTTCAGGACGCTGGGACTGACCCAGGACCCCCACACAGCACCAGAAGTGACCCAGGACTCCTCCCCTCCCCCCGCCCCCCCACTCAGGACCCTCCACAGCACCCAGCAACCCCCTGCCCGTCGAGGAGCCCCCCAACCCCTCCAGGATGAACTCTACCTACGAGGCAGCACCGGGTGAGGACCCCGAGGAGCTCCCGGCCACCGAGAAGGACCTTGCAGAGGACGCGCCCTGGAAGAAGATCCAGCAGAACACGTTCACACGCTGGTGCAATGAGCACCTCAAGTGTGTGCAGAAGCGCATCGTGGACCTGCAGCGCGACCTGAGCGACGGGCTGCGCCTCATCGCGCTGCTCGAGGTGCTCAGCCAGAAGAAGATGGGGCGCAAGCACCACCCGCGCCCCAACTTCCGCCAGATGAAGCTGGAGAACGTCTCGGTGGCCCTCGAGTTCCTGGAGCGGGAGCACATCAAGCTCGTGTCCATTGGTGGGTGTGCAAGGGGCACGGGGGAGGAACAGTGTCCATGGGTGGGTGTGCAAGGGGCACGGGGGAGGAACAGTGTCCATGGGTGGGTGTGCAAGGGGCACGGGGGAGGAACAGTGTCCATGGGTGGGTGTGCAAGGGGCTTGGGAGGGGGGAAAGGGCGAGTGTGCTGGAGGCTGGGAGGGGAGTGGGAATGGTGAGTGTGCAAGGGCAGAGGTGCTGGAGTGGGAATGGTGAGTGTGCAAGGGCAGAGGTGCTGGAGTGGGAATGGTGAGTGTGCAAGGGCAGGGGTGCTGGAGTGGGAATGGTGAGTGTGCAAGGGCAGGGGTGCTGGAGTGGGAATGGTGAGTGTGCAAGGGCAGGGGTGCTGGAGTGGGAATGGTGAGTGTGCAAGGGCAGGGGTGCTGGAGTGGGAATGGTGAGTGTGCAAGGGCAGGGGTGCTGGAGTGGGAATGGTGAGTGTGCAAGGGCAGGGGTGCTGGAGTGGGAGTGGGGTTACTGTGAGTACAGAGGAGTGAGGATGGCGCTGGCGATGAGTGTGCAAGGGCAAGGCCAATACACAAATGAGAATGAGGAACGAGCGTGCAAGGGTGGCGTGATGGAGGGATGGGAAATTGAACATGACTGTTTGAAGGCAGGGGTGGACAAGTGGGGATCTGGATGAGTGTGTAAAGGGAGGAGGTGGGTGAGTGTGAATAGAATGAGAGTGCAAGTTGGGTGGATGGAGGCGTGAGGGATGAGTGTGCAAGGGACATGACGGACAAACGAGGATGGGCCCGTAGGTGCGTGTGCAAGAGCAGGGTGATGGATGAATGGGAATGGAGGGTGAGCGTGCAAGAGTGAGGCGGATGGGCAGATGAGAATGGGGATGAATGTGCAAGGGGAGGGGTGAGGGAGAAGCAGGAGCGGGACGAGCGTTCGAGAGCGGTGGAGGAAGGGGAATGGGGTGAATGTGCAGGGCTGGAGGCAGCGGTGGGGCTGCGGGCGAGTGTGCGAGGGGTGGGCGTGCAAGGGCAGCGCGGTCCTGACCCCGGGCGGGCCGTGCGGAGCGGGGGGGTCCGGCCCGAGCGGGGGGGGCTGAGCTCACGCTTGGCTCGGGGCCGGGGCGCTGAGCTCACGCGCGGGGGGGCCCCGCACACCCACCCACCCCTGTCCGGGCCCCAGCGCCCACCCCCACCCGACAGCTGCAGGGTGACCCCCCCGGCTCGGGGAGCCTTTGCGGCCCCCCCGCACTCAGGGTCCTGCACGGCCCCCCTCGCCCGCCCGGACCGGGGGGTGCCAGACCCCCCCCCCCCCCCCCGCGGTGTCCCCTCCCCACGCGTGTCCCTGCCCGCTCCCGGGACCCCTTCCAGATGTGACCCCCAAGTTTTGGGGACCTCCCAGGTGCTGCCCCCCCCGGGTTTGTCCCTCCCGCTCCCACATCTCCCCCATTTCCTCCCTGAAACGCGATCGCTCGTGGGGGGAAGTGGCGGGGGAAGGGAGGGGGGGAGGGTCCGCTCCGCAGGGCGGTGGGGGAGGGACCGGGATGCCTCGGGCCCCCCTCCCCCCCCACAGCCGTCCCCTGCCTCAGTTTCTCCATTCTGCCAGGGTTGTGCCCCCACCCGGCGCTTCCCGGGGGGCTGCTGGGGTCCCTCTGCAGGGTGTGGGTGCTCGGGGTGGGCAGGGGGCGGTGTCGTGGGGTTCAGCCCTCGCTTCTGTGCCCCGGCGTGTCCCCAGGCAGGTGTTGGGGTGCGGGGTCCCGTGGCACTGCCGTGGGGTGTCGGGATGTCCCGAGACGGCTGCTGGAGCCCGCCCCGTTGTGCCGGGGGATGTCGGGGTGTCGGGGGTCCCTGTGGCGGTGCTCTGGGGTTTTGGGGTGCCCCAGGCGGCTCCTCCCGTTCTGCCCCCATTCTGCAGGCAGCCGGATGGGACGGGACCCTGAAGCTGATCCCGGACCGGGGCTGTCGGGGTGCGGGGATCCCTCCGGCGGGTCCCGCAGCATTTCGGGGTGTCCCGGGGGGGTCCCGAGGGATCTCGGCATTCAGCCCCCCCCGTTTCTCGCCCACAGACAGCAAGGCCATCGTGGACGGGAACCTGAAGCTGATCCTGGGGCTGATCTGGACCCTCATCCTGCACTATTCCATCTCCATGCCGATGTGGGAGGAGGAGGAGGACGAGGAAGGCCGCCACCAGACCCCCAAGCAGCGGCTGCTGGGCTGGATCCAGCACAAGGTGCCGCAGCTGCCCATCACCAACTTCAATCGCGACTGGCGCGACGGGAAAGCGCTGGGAGCGCTGGTGGACAACTGCGCCCCGGGTGAGGAGCGCGGGGGGACCGAGGGGGCGCGGGGGACATGGGGGGGACACGGGGGGGCGAGAACTGCGGCCCGGGTGAGGGGGTGCTGGGCAGGGGGGTGCTGGGGCAGGGGGTGCAGGGCAGGGGGTGCTGGGCAGGGGGTGCAGGGGCAGGGGGTGCTGGGGCGGGGGGTGCAGGGCAGGGGGTGCAGGGCAGGGGGTGCTGGGGCAGGGGGTGCTGGGGCGGGGGGTGCAGGGCAGGGGGTGCAGGGCAGGGGGTGCTGGGGCAGGGGGTGCTGGGGCGGGGGGTGCAGGGCAGGGGGTGCTGGGCAGGGGGTGCTGGGCAGGGGGTGCTGGGGCAGGGGGTGCTGGGCAGGGGGTGCAGGGCAGGGGGTGCTGGGGGGGGGGTGCTGGGGGGGGGTGCAGGGCAGGGGGTGCAGGGCAGGGGGTGCTGGGCAGGGGGTGCTGGGGCGGGGGGCGCTGGGGCGGGGGGTGCAGGGCAGGGGGTGCAGGGCAGGGGGTGCAGGGGCAGGGGGTGGGACAGGTGGCGGCTGGCAGGGGGATGGGGAGGGACGGGGTCCGATGGAGATGCTGGGGGGCACCAGGCACAGAAAGGGGGAGGCACAAGACGGGGGTCAGGACGGGGGTGCGCCCCTGACCCTTCTGGCCCCCCCAGGTCTGTGCCCGGACTGGGAGAAGTGGGACCCCAACAAGCCGGTGCAGAACGCTCGGGAGGCCATGCAGCAGGCAGACGACTGGCTGGGAGTCCCCCAGGTACGGGCACGGGGGGACGTGGGGTCTCTGCGGGGACAGGGCGGGGGGGGGGGGGGCACTGGCACTCTCCCGGGTGGGGGCACAGGGCAGGAACAGGGGGGCACTGGGAGAGGACACGGGGGGTGCGAGGGCGTGTCTGGGGGGTGTCCTTGGGGATCCACAGGGTCCCCGGGCATTTGGAGCACCTGGGCACCTGTGGGTGTGGTAGGGGTGGGGGTGTGGGAGGGTTCCCCAGAGGGTGAGGAGGGTCCGATGGGTGTCGGGGGTCCCAGGAGGATCGGGAGGTGTCAGGGGGCCCCTCCTGGTAGTGGGGTGCATGGTGGGGGTGTTTCCCAGCAGGGGGTGCCCGGAGGGTCTGACAGGTGTTGGGGTTCCCCCCCAGGTGATTGCCCCCGAGGAGATCGTGGACCCCAACGTGGATGAGCACTCGGTGATGACGTACCTGTCCCAGTTCCCCAAGGCCAAACTCCGGCCAGGGGCCCCCCTGCGCCCCCGTCCCCCCCAGCCCGGCCGTGCGCGCGCCTATGGGCCCGGTACGGGGGGCTGAGAGGGATCGGGGGGCCGTGGGGCGGCTGGGGTCCCGGGACAGGGGGTGTGGAGCTTTGTGGGGGCAGCAGGGGCTGGGGATCTGGCCCAGGTGGGACGTGGGACACGAGAGGCACGGACCCCACCCAGGGGGATCTCAGGAGCACACGGGGACTGGCGCAGGGGGCACACGGGGAGGGTGCTGGGTGGGGGACATGGGGTGCTTTGGAACCCGGCACAAGAGAGTCCCTGGGGGCTCTGCCTGTCAGGGCATGAGAGTAAACCAGGCCCCCCCAAGCCCAGGGACTCCTCTCCAATCCTGGTGTGTCACCTGTACCCAGGGACACCTGAGGGAAGCCCCAGGGTCTGCACTCCCCACCCAGGGCTCCCCAAGAGTCCCCCTATGCACAGGGACCCCTCAAAGTCCTGTCAGGCTCACCCACCCATACTCGGGACACACCACTGACACCCCGGACCCCCCTGCCACCACCAAGGAAAACCTGGAGGCCCCAGGTTCTGGGGGGTTGTGGGGTGCCAGGGCCCCCCCTGACTCCTTCTACCCTGCAGGCATTGAGCCCCAGGGGAACGTGGTGCTGCGCCCTGCCCAGTTCACAGTGGAGACCCTCGAGGCGGGGATGGGTGAGGTCCTTGTCTATGTTGAGGACCCCGAGGGACACACTGAGGAGGTACAGGGGCCCTGGTCCCCCTCTGCCAGATCCTCCCCATCTCCCTCTCTGGGAGATTCCCCCCCAGTGCCCCAGCTC
Source organism: Poecile montanus (assembly GCA_038429875.1). NCBI lineage: Eukaryota > Metazoa > Chordata > Aves > Passeriformes > Paridae > Poecile > Poecile montanus. The sequence goes on from CM076502.1 coordinate 1,557,866, forward strand.
TGTGTCACCCCCCTTTCCCCGGTTTTGGGGTCTCTTCCCACCCCAGGCCAAGGTGGTCCCCAACAACGACAAGAAGAGAACGTACAGCGTCACTTACGTCCCCAAGGTCGGGGGGCTGCACAAGGTGAGCCCCCTGGTGACCCTGCAATGCCCCCCACAGTACCCCCCACAACACACCCCCTGTGATGCTCCTGGGGACACCCCCACCCCTGACAGCCCCCACACCTCAGAGTGGTGGCTGTCCCCCCACGCCTCCCCCCAAGGGGAATGGGGGGCAGCTGGCACCGTGGGGCTTGGGGGTCCCAGAGGGTGCCTGGAGGAGTCCCCTTGGGGTCTCCAGGGATGGCACTGGGTGGCCCTGGGGTGCCCTATAGGGTGCCTGGGGTGCCACGCTGAAGTCTGTGGGGGGGGGTGTTGTACTGGGGGGAGCCTGGGGTGTCCCGTTGGGATTCCTGGGTGTCCTGTGCTTTAGGGTGTCTGGAGGGGACAACAGGGAGTCCATGGGGACAGTCACTGCTGGGGGGGACTCTTCAGGTTGTCACTGTAAGGGGTGTCCCTGGGATGTCACACGTGCTCTCTCCGTGGGGTCCTTTGGGGGGTTGTTCCTGAGGTGAGGTGCAGTCCCCTGACACCCTTGATGTCCCTGTGCCCTCCAGGTGACAGTGCTCTTCGCGGGGCAGAACATCGACGGGAGCCCCTTTGGGGTGAATGTGGGCATGGCCCTGGGTGACGCCAGCAAGGTGACGGCACGCGGCCCCGGCCTGGAGCCCGTGGGCAACGTGGCCAACAAAACCACCTACTTCGACATCTACACTGCAGGTGGGGGCACAGCGGGGTTGGGGGTCTCTGGGGTTGCCATGGCATGGCCAGGTGACTGGGGACATGCCTTCGTGGTGGCGTGACCACAGTGTGACCCAGGGACTTTGAGACATACCCTTGTGGTGCTGTGGCTGTGACATGACTTGCTGGCACTGAAGTTACGTTCTCCTGGTGACATGGGGTGGCCTGGTGGCTCTGGGGATGTGTCCTGGGAGTGGCAGAGCCGTGGCATGTCCATGGCATGATCTCATGGTGGCTTGAGGACATGTCCTTCTCATGCCAGGGCCATGGCATGGCCAGGTGGCTCTGGGGCATGTCCTCAAGGTGGCCTTGACATAGCACGATTTAGTGGCTATGGGGCCACGCCTTCATGGTGACATGGCCATGGTGGCAGGGCCATGGTGTGGCAGGTGGCACCAAGACTGTGTCCTTGTGCCATGGCCATGGGATGGTCTGGTGGCTGTGGGGCCGTGTCATCAGGGTGACAGGGCCATGGCACGGCTGGGTGGCTCTGGGGACATGTCCTCATGGTAGGCTGGCCATGGCACTGAGCCTGTGTCCTGGTGATGACAGGGGCTGGCTCGGGCGATGTGGGGGTGGTGATCACAGACCCCCAGGGCCGGCGGGACACGGTGGAGGTGATGCTGGAGGACAAGGGAGACAACGTGTTCCGCTGCACCTACCGGCCCGTCCTCGAAGGGCCACACACCATCTGTGTCACCTACGCTGGCACCCAGGTCCCCAGGAGCCCCTTCACTGTCAATGTGGCTGAAGGTGAGGCTCCCTCCCAGGTCCCCACGGTGGCTCCACAACATTTGTGACCACTGTAGCCAGTGACAACTATCAGTGGCTCCGTGTCACCCAGATGTCACCACAGTGGCCCCAAGGCACCCAGTGGTGACCGTGGTGCTCCGTGACACCAATAAGTGACCATGGGTGAACCCATGGTCCCCTCACACTCCCCTGGGTGTCCCTCTGGCACCCCTGTCCCCAAGGTGTCCCCAGGGTTTGGTTCCTTGTGCCCCTGAGGATGCCATGGCACTCCCCTATCCCCAGGGCATCCCCAAGGCATCCCCATGTGCCCCTGCCAGCCCTGGGACACCCCCACTTCCTTTTCCTGGGGGTTCCCCCAGGTTCCCCTGGTGCCTGGTGGGTGCTGGTGGGTGCTAATGGGAGTTTGCAGCCTGCACCCCCTCGGCGGTCCGGGCCACGGGCCGGGGGCTGCAGCCACGGGGCGTCCGAGTGCAGGACGTGGCTGACTTCAAGGTCCTGACGCGGGGTGCGGGCAGCGGGGACCTGCGGGTGACACTGCGGGGACCAGGTACGTGCCAGTCACCGTGTGGGAGCATGGTGGGGCTGACAGGCTGGGGGGCACCATGGGGCTGGAGATTGAGGTCTGTGGGCAGGGTCCCACCGGGGGGCCCGTGGGGTGAGTGTGTGGGTGGGGGTTCCCCATGGAGGGATGGATATCGATGGGGAACCCATGGGGGGGTCTGGGGTTGGGGGACACCATGGGATTGGCCATGGGGATGTGGGTGCATGGATGGGGGTCCCGTGAGGTTGTCCACGGAGGTTGGAGGGTTGGGGGGCATCCTGGGGTTGGCCATGGGTTGGGGGGCTCCATGGGAGGTGCATGGTTGGGGGGTGCCCCATCTGACCCCCTCCCACAGGGGGCACGGAGGAGCCAGTGACAGTGAGGGATGTTGGTGACGGCGTTTACGAGTGCGAGTACGTGCCCCGCGTGCCCGGCACCTACCAGGTGTCCATCACCTGGGGCGGCTACGCCATCCCCCGCAGGTCAGTGGCAAGGGGGGAGTGAGGGGGGAGTGAGGGGGGTGGGTTTGTGTGGGGTGGGGGGCAGCAGGGGAATGATGTACGAACCCCACCCCTCACTGCCCCCCACCCTCCCCAGCCTGAGATGCAGGTGTGCCCTTGGGGGTGGGGGATTTGGGGAATGTGGGGGGGTGTGGGGGGTACCCATCATCCCCTCCTGCCAGTTTGAGGTGCAGGTGTCCCCCCAGGGGTGGGAGATGTTTGAGGGGACTGGGGGTGCAGGTGTAGTACAGCCCCCTGCCCCCCATTCCCCCCAGCCCGTTCAAGGTGGAGATGTGTGAGGGGGTGGGGTTGTGCAGGTGTGCTACAGCCCCCCTCACACCTGCCTGTCCTCTCCCAGCCCGTTTGAGGTGCAGGTGTCCCCCCAGCCCGGGGCACAGAAGGTCCGGGCCTGGGGGCCGGGGCTCGAGGGTGGGGTCGTGGGGCGCCCTGCAGACTTCGTGGTTGAGGCCGTCGGCACTGAAGTGGGGACCCTCGGTGAGCTGGGGGGACATGGAGGGGTGGGACACTGTGGTGGGGACACTGTTGAGCCCTGAAGAGGGGGGACATGGGGACAGGGTTGGGGGTCGTGTTGTGGGAACAGGGTGGGGAGCTGTGTGGTGGGGACAAGGGCATGAGTGGGTGACACCCTCTTGAGGGCATGGGGATGGAATGGGGGGCACCATGGGGCAGTGTGGCACTGTGAGGGATGTCAGTGTGGTGGAGACCAGCGCACGGAGTATGTGAAACGCCCCTGGGGACATGGGGACCGGCTGGAGGATGGGCACCATGCTGGGGTCCCCCACTGCTGTGGTGACACGGGCACGCAGAGTGGGGACATGGGGCGGGTTGGGGGTGGCCACAGTGGGGTGGGGTGAGGGGGCATGGGTGGTGCCAGCCTGGAAACGTGGTCACAGAGATGGGAACAATGGTCTGGATGCCTTTCTGGGGGGGACATAAAGACACGTTAGGTGTCACCCTGCTGGGGTCATGGGCACAGAGCGGGGGACAAGGACAAGATCTGGGGGTCCAGGCACAGGGTGATGGTGGCTGCGGTGCCCCCAGGGTTCTCCATCGAGGGCCCATCCCAAGCACGCATCGAGTGCGATGACAAGGGCGACGGCTCGTGCGATGTGCGGTACTGGCCCACCGAGCCAGGGCTCTACGCCGTGCACGTGGTCTGTGATGATGAGGACATCCGGGACAGCCCTTTCATGGCTGATATCCGCCCCGCTCCCCCTGACTCCTGGCCCGACAAGGTGCTGTGACCCACGACACCCCACAGATCCTGTTGTGCTCCATAGTGCCCTGCTGTGCCCCATTACACCCCGTCGCGTCCCACCTGGGGGTGCTGGGGGTGCCAGCACCCCATTGTATCCTTCTAACCCGGCCTCTCCACAGGTGAAGGCCTTTGGGCCAGGGCTGGAGCCCACTGGCTGCATCGTGGATCGCCCGGCCGAGTTCACCATCGACGCCCGTGGTGCCGGCAAGGGGCCCCTCAAGCTCTATGCACAGGTGGGAACTGTTGGGGGCTGTTGGGTGGTGCTGGGGGCTGGTGAGTGACCTTGGGTGGTGCTGAGCACCTTTGAGTGCAGTCAAACACTGCTGGGCTCCATTTAGTGTTGTTGGGCACCATTGGCTGCCCTTGAGCACTGCTGGGTGCTGCTGGGCACTGTTGGTCACTGTTGGGTGCCACTGGCCAGCACTGAGTGCCATTGGGTGCCATTGGCCAGCACTGAGTGCCACTGGGTGCCACTGGCCAACACTTAGTGCCATTGGGTGCCACTGGCCAGCACTGAGTGCCATTGGGTGCCACTGGCCAGCACTGAGTGCCATTGGGTGCCACTGGCCAACACTTAGTGCCACTGGGTGCTGTTGGGCACCATTGGCCAGCACCGAGTGCCACTGGGTGCCACTGGCCAACACTGAGTGCCATTGGGTGCCACTGGCCAACACTTAGTGCCACTGGGTGCTGTTGGGTGCCATTGGCCAGCACTGAGTGCCACTGGGTGCTGTTGGGTGCCACTGGCCAGCACTGAGTGCCACTGGGTGCTGTTGGGTGCCACTGGCCAGCACTGAGTGCCGTTGGGCTCCCTCACCTCCCTCTGCTGCTCACAGGACGCCGAGGGCTTCCCCATCGACATTAAGGTGAAGGACAATGGGGATGGCACCTTCCACTGTGTCTACGTCCCCACCAAAGCCATGAAGCACACGGTCATCGTCGCCTGGGGGGGTGTCAACACCCCCAACAGCCCCTTCCGTGTGGGTGTCACAGGGGGCCCATGGGGTGCTGGGGTGGCCATGGGGAAGTCCCAGGAGGTGCAGGGAGGGGGTGTTAAATCATGGAGGGTGTTAAGAAGACAGATGTGGGGCATGGGAGTCCCATGGGGATGGGGGCCCGGGTGGGGCTGGGGGCCCATGGGGTGATGTGGAGGGAGATGTGGGGCCCATGGGGTGATGTGGAGGGAGATGGGGGTCCCATGGGGTGATGTGGAGGGAGATGTGGGGCCCATGGGGTGATGTGGAGGGAGATGTGGGGCCCATGGGGTGATGTGGAGGGAGATGGGGGTCCCATGGGGTGATGTGGAGGGAGATGTGGGGCCCATGGGGTGATGTGGAGGGAGATGGGGGTCCCATGGGGTGCTGGATGTGGACATGGGGGTCCCAGACCTATAGGGTGCTGGGGTAGGGTTGGGGGTCCCATGAAGTGCTGGGGATGGGAGTCTTCGGAGCGGTTGGGTGGAGGCGGGGTGCCAGTGGCAGGGTTGGAGGTCCCAGTCCCATGGGGTGCCGGGCAAAGAGGGGTCCATGCCCCTGCCCCACGTGACACTGTGGGCCCACAGGTGAGCGTGGGCGAGGGCAGCCACCCCAGCAGGGTGAAGGTGCATGGGCCAGGTGTGGAGAAGACAGGGCTGAAGGCCAACGAGCCCACCTACTTCACCGTGGACTGCAGTGAGGCTGGACAGGGTGGGTGCTGTGGTGGGGGGCACCCTGGGAACTCCTCTGTGGCCATGAAGCCTGTGTCCCTGGGCCATCACCCCTGCTCCTGCACCCCTGGGCCTGGGCCATTACCACCAGTCCTGCTCATCGTCCCTGGATCAAGGGTCTTTCATTCTGGGCCCATCAGTTCTGGTCCTGGTCTTAATCCCTGGTCCAGCATCCCTGATCCCGCATCCCTGCTCCTGGTCCAGGATTCCTGGGCCTGCATCCCTATTCCTGCATCCCATCCCTGGTCCATTATCTCTGATCTTGGTCCATCAACCCTGATCCTGTCCATCATCTCCAGTCCTTATCCAGCCCCCTGCCCCATGTGCCACTCCTCAGTGTAGCCCTGGGGAATGGGGCCACTGACCCAGCCACCCCCACAGGTGACGTCAGCATTGGCATCAAGTGCGCCCCAGGAGTGGTGGGGCCGCTCGAGGCTGACATCGACTTTGACATCATTAAGAACGACAATGACACCTTCACGGTCAAGTACACCGCGCCGGGCGCAGGGCTCTACACCATCATGGTGCTCTTTGCCAACCAGGTCAGGGTTCTGGGACTGCCCCACGTCCCCAGGGGTCCATCCCCCGCTCTGTGGGGTGTCCCCAGCGGCCAGGTGGGGCTGGGGCTTTAACTCTGTGGTGCCCCCGTGTCACTGTGCCCTGGTTTTGATCCCCAGGAGATCCCGTCCAGCCCCTTCCGAATCAAGGTGGACCCATCCCATGACGCCACCAAGGTCAAAGCCGAGGGACCTGGGCTCAGCCGGACAGGTGAGGGGCCAGTGGGGTGGGGATGGGGGACCTGGGGTGGGAGTGGTGGATGCTGTGGGGCGGGGACTGCGAGTGCCGTGGGTCCTGCAGTGACTTGATCCTGTGGTGCAGGGGTGGAGGTGGGGACCCCCACCCACTTCCGCGTGCAGACGCGGGGGGCGGGGAAGGCCCCCCTGGACGTGCGGTTCGTGGGGACGGGGCCTGGCCCAGCTGTGGCTGACTTCGAGGTCATCGACAATCATGACTACTCCTACACTGTCAAGTACACCCCGCTGCAGCAGGTGCGTGCTGGGGGCACCCTGACCCACGGGAACATCCATTCTGGGCACCCTGACCCACGGGAACATCCATTCTGGGCACCCTGACCCACGGGAACATCCATTCTGGGCACCCTGACCCACGGGAACATCCATTCTGGGCACCCTGACCCACAGGAACATCCATTCTGGGCACCCTGACCCACGGGAACATCCATTCTGGGCACCCCAACCCACGGGAACATCCATTCTGGGCACCCCAACCCACAGGCTCAACCCACGAGGGGATCCCAAACATACAGGGGCTCCCCAGCCCGTGGGGTACCCAAGAGGGGCCCTCTCATTGACACCCCATTCCCTGGGCTCCCCCAAGGCCATCCACCCGTACAGCTGAGTGTATAGGGGCACCCCCATGAGCACCCCCTTCCCATAGGTACTCCCAGCTCCTGGCACCCCACCCCTATGAACATCCCCCCCTCACCGTGGACACCCCACCTCTGTGGCACCCCTTTGGGGCAGCTTCAGCCCAACATGTGTATCTGTCTACCCAGGGTGCCCCCAGATCCACGGGTTCCCCCCATCCCTGGCACTTCACCCACCCCAGCAGCCGTGGGTGACCCCCCAAGCCCCCAGCCCTATGGCTGTGTCCCCTGGTAGCCCCTTTGAATCCCCCAGCGCTGTCCCGTGGGTGTCCACCCTCTGCCCCGTGACTGGGCATTGTGTGGGGGTCCCCTGGCACCACCCTGAAGTCGAGTTGTTCCTGCAGGGCCCCCTGTCTGTGGTGGTCACCTACGGAGGGGACCCCATCCCCAAGAGCCCCTTCCCCGTCACTGTGGCTCCCCCCCTGCAGCTGGGCAAGGTCAAAGTGCAGGGGCTCAACAGCAGTGAGTGACAGCACTGGGGCGAGGCTGGGGGGACCCCGAGGGAGGGGAGCACCCTGCATGTGGTGTGGGGTGGGGGGCAGGTCCTGGCAGGGACACTGGAGCATTGGGAGCACCCTGGGGGAAGTGACCTTGGAGGGGACAGCTGGGTGAGGGGATCAGCCTCCCTTGGGGGGACACTCTAAATGTGGGGGCGCTCTGGGGGGGGGCATTCTTGGCTGTGGGGTTCAGCATGGGGTGAGACCACCTGAGGGCACGGACACTGTGTAGGGTGTGTAGGGGGATACACAGCCTGGTTGTGGGGTGCAGCTTGGGGCCCCAAGGGTGGGTCGGGGGGCACCCTCGTAGGAGAGGTTTGGGACCACTCGTGTAGGGGAGCAAACAGGGTATGAGGGACGGGTATGGGGGGGAATGGGGGAACACACACCCTGTGGGGAAACAATACCCTGGACATGGGGGACAGCCTTGGGTGGAGGTGACACACCCTGGGACAGACATCCCCCCCCGGATTCTCCATCAGTCTAGGGACACCTCAGGGTGTGAGGTGCCCCTCTGACCCCCCTCTCCCCTGCAGAGGCGGAAGTGGGGCAGGTGCAGGAGTTCCAGGTGGAGGCACAGGGTGCAGGAGGCCAGGGGCAACTGGAGGTGAAGGTGACGGGCCCCTCGCAGCGCCCCGTGCCCTGCACAGTGGGGCCTGCGCCCCCCGGAGGCCCCCACCCTGTCACCTTCACGCCCCCCGAGGAGGGGCCCCACCGTGTCGAGGTCACCTACGATGGGCACCCGGTTCCAGGCAGCCCCTTCCCTGTGGAGGCTCTGCTGCCCCCTGACCCCTCCAAGGTGAGCGTGGCACATGTGTGCAGCAGGGACGTGTGTGTCCCAATCCCTGTGTGTCCCAATCCCTGTGTGTCCCAATCCCTGTGTGTCCCTCCTGCCCCCATGTGCTGCTCACAAGCCCCACGTGTGCCTGTGCCCCCATAACCCCTGCGTGTCTCCCCGACCCCTGTGTCCCTGTCCTGCCCTGTGAACAGGTGCTGGCCTTGGGCTGGGGCTGCAGGGCAGTCACACGGGAGTCCGCTGATGGCCACACGTCCCCCTTGCCCCCCACGTGTCCCTGTGACCCCTGACCCCTAGCTGTCCCTGTGTCACTCTTGATCTCCACCCGTCCCTGTGTTCCCCCTGACCCCCATGTGTCACTGTGCCTGCAGGTGGTGGCCTCAGGGCCAGGGCTGAAGGGCGGCCGTGTCGGGGTCCCAGCGCCCTTCTCCATTGCCACGCAAGGCGCGGGCAGTGGGGGGCTGGGGCTGACGGTGGAGGGACCCTGCGAGGCCAAGATTGAGTGCCAGGACAACGGGGATGGCTCCTGTGCTGTGTCCTACCTGCCCACGGCACCTGGAGAGTACCACATCAACATCCTCTTCGCTGGGCACCACATCCCGGGCAGCCCCTTCACGGCTGCGGTCACGGCGCCCTTCGACCCGGCCAAAGTGACGGCGTCGGGGCCGGGGCTGGAGCGCGGCCGTGCGGGTGAGGCGGCCGCCTTCTCCGTGGACTGCTCGCAGGCCGGAGAGGCCGAGCTCACCATCGAGATCCGCTCCGAGGCCGGCGTCAAGGCTGAGGTGCTGGTGCAGAACAATCGTGACGGCACCTATGCCATCACCTACACTCCAGCCTGTGCCGGCGCCTACACCATCACCATCAACTACGGCGGCCTCCCGGTCCCCAACTGCCCCGTGCGCGTCACTGTTGACCCGGCCATCGACACCAGCAGTGTCAAGGTCTACGGCAAGGGCGTGGAGCCGCGAGGTGAGGGAGTGGCCGTGCAGGGGCTGCTCACCAAGGCACCTCCTTCCCTTGGGTGGGGATCTTCCTCTCCCCAGGGGCATCCCATCCCTGTGGGCATCTCTTCCTCCTGGGTACCCCTGTGGACACCACCACAGGCATCTCCCCTCTATGAGCATCCCCATGGGCACCCCATCCCTGTGGGTACCCCCTCTCTATGGACATCCCCACTCACAGACATTCCAACTCCATGGGCATCCCCTCCCCATGGGCACCCCATGGACAGCCCTTCCCATGTGGAGGGTCTCTGGGCATCCTGTGGACATCCCTCCATGGGCACCTCCCACTTGCATGGATGACCCCGAGGCCATGGACTCTCCCATGCTCACCAACATCTCCTCCCCGTGGGAATTCCCTCTAATGGGGGCTCTCCTGGGCACCCCAGTCATCTCTCTTCCCCCTGTCCCCCTTTCCCCCCACCACTACTCAGGGGTCCCTGTGGTTTTCCTCTCATTCCTGGGGGGAAGTTCTGGGGGTGCAGGGGGTGTGGGGTGGGACCCCAAGGCTGTGCCAGTTCCCCCTTGAAGCCCCTGTGTGTGCCAAGGGGGCCATGGGCTCTCAAAGGCTGCTGCAAGGGACTCCCAGGTGAGCTCTGGGTCCCCCTGACCCCCCTGTACCCCTCAGGGGTGCTGCGGGAGGTGGGCACTGAGTTCACGGTGGACGCGCGGGCGCTGGCCCCCACCGGGGGACCCCACATCCGTGCACGGGTGCTGAACCCCTCCGGGACCCCCATCGACACCTTCGTCACTGACCTTGGCGATGGCACCTACCGCGTGGAGTACACACCCTTCGAGGAGGGTGAGGGACCCCCACAACCCCCCTGGGAACTCCAACACCCCTGGGGACCCCCAGACCCTCCTAGAGAACACAGACATACCCAGGGGACTGCCAAACCCCTAGGGACCCCCAGCCCCCAGGGAACACCAACACACCCCAGGAACCTCCAGGGACCGTGAGCTCTCCCAGGGACTCTGCTCCCCCACCGGACTCCAACATTCCCCTGGGACCCCAGGTCCTGGCCAGGCATCCTCCATCCCTCATGAGGGACCCTCAGAGAGGGACCTTCTCATACCACATCCAAGTGGGGACCCCCTTCAATTCCCCCTGATTCTCCAGAACCAGAAACCCCTAAGCCCCCCTGAGACACCCCCAAATCCCAACCAGGGACTCCCAGCCTTGCCCTAAAACCCCACCCAGGGACCCCCAAAATTCCCTGGGAATCCCCACCCCACAGACCCCTTGTGCCCCCTCCTTGGGCAGTGTGTGATGGTGTCCCTGTCACAGGGCTGCATCTGGTGGAGGTGACCTATGATGACGTGGCAGTCCCCAAGAGCCCATTCCGTGTGGGGGTGGCCGAGGGCTGTGACCCCACACGCGTTCGGGCGCACGGCCCTGGCCTGGAGGGCGGCCTGGTGGGCACGGCCAACCACTTCACTGTGGAGACCAGGTGGGCACTGACCCCCTACCCCAATCCAACCTTGCTCCCCAAAGACCCCCAACACCTCCAGATCCCCTGCCCTAGCCCTGTTCCACACGCACCAACCCCTCGTGCTGTCCATATTGGGGGTTTGGGGTGGGCACGGCCCCCTGCTTCAGTGTGGAGAGCAGATGGACACAAACCCTGAGTCCCTCCATTCCCACACCCATTCCCACAGTGCCCACCATGGGGGGGGGGGCACTGTGAGTCTGGGGGGGTTGTGATGGGCACCATGGATCAAAGATATCACTTCTATCCCAAGCCCCCAGCCCACCATCTCCATCCCTGATCATAGAAGTGCCACCATTATCCTCTTGCACCTGTGCCCTTTATGTGCATGTCCCACCTCTATCCCATGTCACCAACCCGCCACCTCCATCCGGTGCCACCACTCTGGCATCTCCGTGTTCTGCCAGAGGTCCCATGTCCAACCTCTCGCATCCTCTACCACCCGCGTCCTTTCCCATGGATGTACCACCTCCATCCCATGTCACCAAACAGCATCTCCACCCCCTGCCATGAAAGTGCTGTCCCCATCCCATGTCATGAGGATGGCATCTGTCCCCTTGCCATGGAGGTGCCACCTCTGCCAGGGAGGTGGCAGCTCCCTCCCCCTGCCACGGAGGTGGCACCTCTGTCTCCCCACTATGGCTGTTGTTCCCCCTGGCCCCACCATGCCTGTGTCACTTCTCTGAGTGGTGGCATATCTCCAGGGGTGCAGGCACTGGGGGACTGGGCCTGGCCATCGAGGGTCCCTCGGAGGCAAAGATGTCCTGCAAGGACAACAAGGACGGGAGCTGTGCAGTGGAGTATGTCCCCTTCACGCCTGGTGACTACGATGTCAACATCACCTTCGGCGGCCACCCCATCCCTGGTGAGAGGGGACACAGGGACGGGGTGCGGGGAGGTGTCCTGATTGTCACCTGTAGGTCACAGGGCTTCCTTGCGGTGACGCCACCCATGGTGGCCCCACAGCCAAGCTGTCCCCTGCCTGTGCTGTCCCCATGGCCATGGCTTTGGTACCCCCATGGTCACACTGACCCATGGCCACCTTGACCCCATGCGGAGCCTTTGCCCAAACTATTCCATGACCGCGCTGTCCTTGTTCCAATGCTGACTGTATGGACATGTGGACCCCATGACAATGGTGACCCCGCACTCTGCTCATGCCCATATTGAGCCTTTCCCCACACTGACCCTTTGGCCATGCAGTCATGCTGTCCTCATGGCTCACACTGACCCCATGACCATGTTGACCTCATGATCATGTTGTCCCCATGCCCATTTTGAACCCGTAGCCATGCTGCTCCTATGGATGTGTTGACCCCATGGCCACACTGACCTTATGAGCACACTGGCCTGACAGAGTGCCCATGCACATGATGGACATGCCAACTCTATGGCCATGCTGTCCCTGTGCCCCTGCTGACCTCATGACCATGTTGACCTTGTCCTCATGCTGACCCCATCCCCACACTGACCCCATTCCCACGATGACCCCGTGCTCACATTGGCAGTGGCCACGCTGCGCCCATCCCTGCCCCATCACGCACTGACCCCTTCTGCACACAGGGAGCCCATTCCGGGTGCGAGTGCGGGATGCTGTGGATGCCTCAAAGGTGACGTGCTCAGGGCCAGGGCTGGGTCCCAGTGTCCGAGCGCGGTTGCCCCAGAGCTTCACCGTGGACGTGAGTGCTGCAGGACATGCGGCCCTTGAGGTGACGCTGCTGGGGCCCACTGGTAAGTGGGGACACAGCAGGGCCTGTGTCTTGTGGTGTGTCCTGACCTCTGGGGTGTCCTGCCTTATAAATGTCCTATTTCATAATGGGATGTCCTGCCCCTTGGATCCCATGGTCTGTAGAGTCCTGCCCCCTGGGATGTCCTGCCTCATGGCTTGTCCAGCACCATGGATGCCCTGTTCCATCGAGTGTCCTCCCCTGTTATATAGGGTGTCCTACCCATGGATGTCCTGCTCCATAGGGTGTCCTACCCCACAGGACTTCCAGCCCCATGGATCCCCTTCTTCATAGGGTGTCCAACTTCATGGAGTGCGCTCCCCATGGGTGCTCAGACCCACATGGTGTCCTCCATGGAGTTCCCTGCCCAGGGAGGTTGTGCCCTACATACTGCTCTATACCCTCCATGTCCTCCTGTCCCACATGTCCCCCTGCCTCACATGTCCCCACCCCACATGTCCCACTGCCCCACAGGGCTGCCGGAGCCAGTGGAGATCCGAGACAATGGTGATGGCACCCACAAGGTCACCTACACCCCAGCCACTGATGGGCCCTACACCGTGTCTGTCAAGTACGGGGGGCAGGAGGTGCCACGCAGGTGAGACCCCTGCCTCGGGTGGGTAGAGGGGGGACACAGGGTCCCCACACAGGCACTCTCCTGACTCCCTGCTTCCCCCAGCCCTTTCAAAGTGACGGCGCTGCCCACCCACGATGCCAGCAAGGTGCGGGCAAGTGGCCCCGGGCTGAGTGCGGGAGGGATCCCTGCCAGCCTCCCCGTGGAATTCACCATTGACGCTCGTGACGCTGGCGAGGGATTGCTCACGGTGCAGATTCTGGTCAGTGCGTGAGGGGGAAACGTGGTGGTGTGAGGGTTGTGGGGGGACACACTGAGGATGGGTGAAGGGCTGCTCACACTCCAGATCCTGGTTAGTGCAGGGGGGAGTCATGGGGTGCTGAGCCCCACGTGGTGTCCTTTCCCCCACATCCTGGCGTGCTGAGCCCCACAGGGTGTCCTTTCCCCCACATCCTGGGGTGCTGAGCCCCACAGGGTGTCCTTTCCCCCACATCCTGGGTTGCTGAGCCCCACAGGGTGTCCTTTCCCCCACATCCTGGGGTGCTGAGCCCCACAGGGTGTCCTTTCCCCCACATCCTGGGGTGCTGAGCCCCACGTGGTGTCCTTTCCCCCACATCCTGGCGTGCTGAGCCCCACAGGGTGTCCTTTCCCCCACATCCTGGCGTGCTGAGCCCCACAGGGTGTCCTTTCCTCCACATCCTGGGGTGCTGAGCCCCACAGGGTGTCCTTTCCCCCACATCCTGGGGTGCTGAGCCCCACAGGGTGCCCCCAGCACAGGGCACTGATGGGGGTTGCCTGCAGGACCCCGAGGGGCAGCCCAAGAAGGCGTCAATCCGGGACAATGGGGACGGCACCTACACAGTGTCCTACGTGCCCGATGTGCCCGGGCGCTACACCAGCACTGTCAAGTATGGGGGCGACGAGATCCCTGCATCGCCCTTCCGTGTCCTCGCCGTGCCCTCTGGCGATGCCAGCAAGTGCCTCGTCACAGGTGGGGCTGCCCCCCAGTGTCCTTATGCTGACCTATGGCATTCCCTTGCTGGCCCATGGCATCCCCTTGCTGACCCACAGCACCCCCTCACTGCCCCACGATGTCCCCTCGCTGCCCCACCCCACTCCTCCCTGCCCCACAGTGACCCTCCTGCCCCATGGCATCCCCTCCTACCCCACAACATCCATATGCTGAGCCACAGTGTCCCTTTGCTGTCCCACAGCACCCACCCCAGACACCCCTGCCTTACCCCCAGCACCCCGTGGCTGCCCCCCAGCACACCCACTGCCCCACTGCTGCCCCTCAGCACCTCTCCCACTGCCCCCAGACCTGCCCCATGGCACAGTGGGGATGAGCGGGTGCCCCCAGGACAGGATTTGCCGGCCCCCCCGGAGCCCCCTGGCCCCCTCGGCGCCCCCGGCCCCCCAGCCAGCCCCCCAACCCCTTCTCACCGCTCTCCCTGGTCTTTCTTGCAGTATCCATTGGGGGCCATGGACTGGGTAAGTGGTGCCAGGGGGGCAGTTGGGGGGCTGGGAGGGGGCAGTTGGGGGATAGGTTTGGAGTCCCCCCATGGTCCTGACCCCACCCTCCCCTGCAGGTGCCTGTCTGGGCCCCACGATCCAGATTGGGGAGGAGACCGTGATCACTGTGGATGCAAAGGCAGCGGGACAGGGCAAGGTCACCTGCAAGGTGTCGACGCCTGATGGTGCTGAGCTGGACGTGGATGTGGTGGAAAACCACGATGGCACTTTTGACATCTTCTACACTGCACCTGAGCCCGGCAAATACGTCATCACCATCCGCTTTGGCGGGGAGCACGTCCCTAACAGCCCCTTCCATGTCATGGTGGGTGGGGCACTGGGGCGGGCACTGTGAGTCTGGGGGGGCGTGATGAGCACCATGGATCAGACTTTGGGAGACCATGGTGTGGGAAGCATGGAACTGGGAGACCATAGTGGGTGCCATGAGGCAGAGAGTTGGGACAATGATGGGCACCGTGGGGTCAGATGATCATGGTGGGTGCTGTGAGGCAGAGAGGCGGGGCCGTGGGATTGGGAAACTGTGTTGGATCCAAGGGGCAAAGAGTCGAGGGAACAGTGGACACCATGGGACAGATTTTGAACACCAGGTTGACACCATGGGGTCGGGAAACCATGGCGGGGTTGGAACATCATGGTAGGCACCAACAGACAGAGGACTGGGGCCATGGTGGACACCAAGGGACAGAGAGTAGTGTCACCATGGAGAGCACAATGGGCACTGCAGGGTTGGGTGACCATGATGGGAGTTACGGAATTGGGGGACCATGGTGGGGCAGTGTCAGGACAGTGGTGTCCATCGTGGAGCTGAGAGAGTTGGGAGACCATGGTGGGCCCTGTGGGGCTGGATGACCATGGTGGGCACCGTGGGACCAGGGTTGTGGTGTTGGAGGTTGGGATCATGGTGGACATGATGGGGTTTGGAGGTCATGAGGGTCATCACAGGGCTGGGAGCCCACCATGGGGGTTCTCATGTCCCCTCTATGGCCATGTTGGGACTGGGGGCCCATCATGAGGTTCTCACCCTCCCTCTCTTCCCCGTGATCAGGCCACGGAGGAGCCCCCAGCCACCACTGAGAACCTCCGGCCCTTTAACCTCGTCATCCCCTTCACGGTGCAGAAGGGTGAGATCACAGGTACAGTGCAGGGTTGTGGGGACAGGGATCACCCCTTCAGGCACCAACCCCCCCCCTTGGTGCCTCCACTGACAAAATACCCCCAGGTGAGGTGCGAATGCCCTCGGGGAAGACAGCGCGGCCCAACATCACGGACAACAAGGACGGGACGGTGACAGTGCACTACGCCCCCTCCGAGAAGGGGCTGCATGAGATGGACATTCGCTATGATGGCAACCACATCCCTGGTAAGCCCCTGTGGGGCACTGGGGACCACAGGGAGGCACTGGGAGCCACTGGGAGGTGGCTGAGGAAGGCCAATACAACTCTGCCCCGGTTAGACTCCAGTGGGTCAGGCATGCACCATGGTGTGGAATGTTCCTGTGGATTGTCTCTGTGGGGTCTGTGGTTGGTCACCCTTAGGTTGGGGTGTCCCCATGGGTCTCTGACCACTGTCCCTTGTGTCCTCAGGGAGTCCCCTTCAGTTCTATGTGGATGCCATCAACCCACGCCATGTCAGTGCCTATGGGCCTGGGCTGAGCCATGGGATGGTCAACAAGCCATGCACATTCACCATTGTCACCAAGGATGCTGGCGAGGGTGAGTGATGGCCAAAGGGGGCTGGGAGGTCATGGGGACCCCCGCAGTGCCACCAGGAGGGGTTGGAGACCCCTGGTGCCTCATGATGCCCCTTGTCCGATGCCTTCTGACAGCCCCTGTGCCTACAGGTGGGCTGTCGCTAGCGGTCGAAGGTCCCTCCAAGGCGGAGATCACTTGCCAGGACAACAAAGATGGGACATGCACCGTGTCCTACCTGCCCACAGCCCCTGGCGACTACAGCATCATTGTGCGCTTTGATGACAAACACATCCCGGGCAGCCCCTTCACTGCCAAGATCACTGGTGAGATGGGCTGGGGGCACAGTGGGGTCTGGGGAAGTTCTGGGGGTTTTTGGGATCTCCACATGACCATGGGGGCACCTGGTTGGCCATGGAGACATCTGCGGAGTCATGGCCGTGAAGGCACCTGGGAGGCTGTGGGGGCACTTGTGTGACCATGGGGGCACTGGTGGCTCATGGGGACACCTGTGGGCTAATTGGCATACTTGCCCCATGGCCGTTGGGACAGCTGTGGTGTCTCTTGTCCAACCCTGGCCACCAGGATTCCCCCTCCCATGGCCTTGGGGACACTCTGAAGCCTTGGAGACCCCAACCCACGGCCATGGGGATGTCGTGGAGCTTTGAGCACCCCATCACAAGATCATGCAGACCATGTGGGGACTCTAACCATGGCTTTGAGGACACTATTCACACATCTTCGAGTGACCCCTGATTCTGGGGACCCTCTCCATATGCCCATTGGGACCTTGTGGGGCTTTGGGAATATCGTTCCATCACCATTGGGATCCTATCCATCTTGTCATCCACCTTGAGCTGATGTCCCTGCTGATGGCATCTCTGCAGGGGATGACTCCATGCGCACGTCCCAGCTCAATGTGGGCACCTCAACTGATGTGTCACTGAAGATCGCAGAGACAGACCTGAGCCTGTTGGCGGCTACCATCCGTGCACCGTCGGGCAACGAGGAGCCATGCTTGCTCAAGAGGCTGCCCAACCGCCACATCGGTGTGCAGGGACACGGGGACGCTATGGGGACACAGGGACATGCAGATGTGGGCACAGGAGAACGGGCACATGAGAGAAGGATGTGGGACCTGGGGACTTGTTGGGACAGGAAACAGTGGAGCTATGGGGTCACAGAGATGGGTGGCCTTGTGGCATTGGGTCAGCAGGGGGTTGGTGGCCATGGTTAGGGGACTTGGATGGTGACCAGGGGCTGATGGAGGTGGCCAGGGGCTGGTTGTGGTGGCTAGGGGATGGGGATGGTACATGGGTAGTGGCCAAGTCTGGTGGTGGTGTGTGACCACTCTGTCCTCCCCAGGCATCTCATTCACACCCAAGGAGGTGGGCGAGCACGTGGTGAGTGTGAGGAAGAGCGGGCAGCATGTCACCAACAGCCCTTTCAAGATCCTGGTGGGACAGTCAGAGATTGGTGATGCCGGCCGGGTCAAGGTGTGGGGCCAGGGGCTTCTGGAGGGCCACACCTTTGAGGTGGCTGAGTTCATCGTGGACACACGCAGTGCTGGTGAGGCCATGGTGGGGGATGGCCATGGGGGAGGTGGTAGCCATGGCTAAGGGCAGGATGGGGTGATGGCCATGACCGTGTGTTGGTCATGGCCACCCAAGGATGAGGTGGTGGCCATGGTTATTGCTGTGGTGTACAATGGCCACACGTGATGGTGGCCAAGGCTACATGTGGCCAGGAAGGCAGGGTGGTGATGGTCATGGCCAAGGCAGGATGGTCCCTGTGGTTGGGGTTGGATGGTGGCTGTGGTGGTGGTGTGGCCATAGCCAGGATGATTTGAGGACCATGGCCATGCTAAAGCTGCTGCCAGCACAGGATGAGGTGGTGGCTATGGTGTGACCATCATCTGAATGGGATGGTGACCATGGTAATGGCACAGCCAATGCCCAGGTGGAAGGTGGCGAAGGCCATGCCATGGCTGTGGCAAACACAGGATGGGGTGGTGCCCATGATTATGGGCATGGTGTGACCATTGCCAGGATGGAGTGGTGGCCATGTCCCATGGTGCAGCCAAGAGGGTGATACCGTGGTTACCATGGCATGGCCATGGCCACGATGGGGCTGATGGCTGGGATTGGATGGTGACCATGGACAGTTTGGGCTTGTGGCCTCGGTGTGACCATGAGCAGGACAGGGGCAGCCTCCATGAGACACCTCTGATCATGTCCCCATGGCCCCCCAGGTTACGGCGGGCTGGGCCTGTCCATTGAGGGCCCCAGCAAGGTGGACATTAACTGTGAGGACATGGAGGATGGCACCTGCAAAGTCACCTACTGCCCCACCGAGCCCGGCAACTACATCATCAACATCAAGTTTGCTGACAAACATGTCCCAGGTGGGGCCTGGAGAAACATGGGGGGACAGAGGGTTGTGGTGGAGAGGGGTGCTAGGACCCCCAGGGGGTGACAGGTCCCTGAGGTAACTGTGTCCCACAGGGAGCCCCTTCACGGTGAAGGTGACTGGTGAGGGGCGGATAAAGGAGAGCATCACACGCCGGCGACAGGCACCCTCCATCGCCACTGTTGGCAGCACTTGCGACCTCAACCTTAAGATCCCAGGTAGGGTTGGCCTTCCTCCTCCTTCTGCTCCTCCTCCCACCTCCTCCTTCTCCTTCTCCTCTCACCTCCTTCTCCTCTTCCTCCTCCCACTCTCCCTCCTCCTTCTCTTTTCCTCCTCTTCCTCTTCCTTCTCTTCTCCATATTTCATCCTCCATCATCCTTCTCTTCATCCTCCCCTCTTCCTCCTCTTCATCCTCCCCTCTTCCTCCTCTTCATCCTCCCCTCTTCCTCCTCTTCATCCTCCCCTTTTCCTCCTCTTCTTCCTCCCCTTTTCCTCCTCTTCTTCCCCCTTCTCCATCCTAATCCTCTTACTCCTCCTGCTCTGTGGGCCATGGGGATGGAGACACAGCCACTCCAGTCTGATTTCTCCTTCCTTCTTTCTCTCCCCTCTGTGCATCTGTGTCCATGTCTGTGTCCCTCTGTGTGTGTGCCTGTGTCCGTGCATCCCTCTGTGCATGCTACCACCCACTGATACCTCCGTCCACATGTCTGTCCGTGTGTCCATTCACACATCTGTCCATGTGTCCATTTCTGGCTTCATCCACCCTTGGCTCCATCAATCCCTGCAACCATTGCCACATCCATCCCTGTGTCCACCCCTCCCTGCACCATCCTCTACTTCCAACCCTGTGACTACCCATGTCTCCACCCATCACGATTCACACACATCCCTGTGTCCATCCTTGTCTCCATCCCTCCGTGTCTGCACCCATCCACGTCTCCTCCCCATCACTGCATCCATCCCTGTGCCCATTCATCCCCATGTCTGTCCGTATCCTCCTGTGTCCCCATCACCCCTCTGCGCCCCTTTTTGTTCCCCCAACCTGTGCCCGCACCCTGTTGTCCCCACGTGTCCCCATGTGTCTGCACTGTCCCTCTGTGTCCCCGTGGGGTGTTCCCCAGGGAACTGGTTCCAGATGGTGTCGGCGCAGGAGCGGCTGACGCGCACGTTCACGCGCAGCAGCCACACGTACACGCGCACGGAGCGCACGGAGATCAGCAAGACGCGTGGCGGCGAGACCACGCGTGAGGTGCACGTGGAAGAATCGACCCGCGTGGGCGGCGCCTTCCCCCGTGCGCCCCCGGAGCCCTTCGGTGCCTTCGGGGCCTTCGGGACCCGCGAGGGCATCGGCGCCTTCGCAGCCCCTGCGCGCGCACACGAGGGTGCGTCCTGCAGCGGGGGCTGTAGGGGGTGTGCAGGGGGGTGTGCAGCAAAGGGGGATTGCACAAGACCTGGGTGTGCACGAGGGGCGGGTGTGCGCGAGGGCTGGGTGTGCAGGGCACTGTGCTTGCACGAGCGAGTGGTGCACTGGCACGTGGGGGCTGTTTGCACCAGGGCTGGGTGTTCTGGGGCCGGGCACTGGGTTTGCACCAGGGCTGGGTGTGCATGGGGGAAGTGTTTGCTCAAGGACTGGGTGCTCTGGAGTAGCAATGTGTGTTTGCACAGAGCTGTGCTTGCACGAGGGCTGGGGGTGCATGAGGTGTGTGGGCAGGGCACCGTGCTGGCACAAGGGCTGGGGGTGCAGGGAAGTGGGCTTGCGTGAGAGCTGGGCACACTTGCCACAGGAGTGCCCTTGTTCAGGGCTGGGTGTGCTCTCACCAAGGCCCACCTGCGTGTGCTCAGGACACACCTGGGACAGACGCCCTGGCACACGTGTAGGGGCTGCGGTGATGACGGGGGGTGCCCTTCCCACGGGGATGTGTGCCCAGGTGGGGGGCAATGCTGGCTCTTTGCACGAGCAGTTGCACACCTGCTTACAGGGGTGTGTGCTCAGCCCAAAGGGCCGTGGGTGCGCTCAGCGTGAGCGTGCAGTCTCACGGGTGCATGTGTGTGCACACGTGTGTGTGAGTGTGTGCACGTGCATGCTGGCAAGTGCACGTGTCCCGTGTGTGAGGGGCACGCTCGCAGGGTGGGGTGCACGTGTGCTCTGGTGGGTGTTTGGGCATCAGGGCACACTGGCTGCAGGGTGGTGGGATGACAGTGACAAGGGTGTCCTGGTGGTGGGGTAGCAGGGGGCTAGTGTGCCAGGGAGCCCTTCGGATGATGGTGGGAAGGTGATGGGGCAAAGGGCTACCCCAGTGCCCTGTTATCAGAGTGACAGGATGCTGGGGTGACAGGATGACACTGCCCTGGTGAGAGGGTGACAGAGTGCCCCAGTGACAGGTGCTGGGGTGCCATAGTGACACGGTGATAAGGAAATGGGGTGCAGAGGGGCCGGGGTGTAGGGGCAGCTGGGTTATAGGATGGTGGAGTGATGTGGTGACAAGGTGCCCCAGTGACAGGATGGCAGTGTGCCATATAGTGATGGGGTGCTGCGGTGCCATGGTGGCACAGTGCTGGGGTGACAGTGGGGTGATGTTGGGGTTCCCAGGTGCCTGCAGGGTGACACGGTGTGTGCCTGCAGGTGAGGTGATGGTGCAGGAGCTGGGATGCCGTAGCGATACGGTGTTGGGGTGACATTGGGGTGCCGATGGGGTGTCGGGGTGCCCACGGTGACGCGGTGTGTGCCTGCAGGCGAGGCGTCAGCACAGGAGCTGTCGGCGCAGGTGCTGAGCCCATCGGGGCAGCGGCGCGAGGCCGAGGTGGTGCCAGGGGGCGCGGGGGTGTACAGCGTGCGCTTCGTGCCCCAGGAGACGGGCGCCCACACTGTCAGCGTCAAGTTCCGGGGGCAGCACGTGCCCGGGAGCCCCTTCCAGTTCACCGTGGGGCCCCTGGGCGAGGGTGGCGCCCACAAGGTGCGCGCAGGGGGCACCGGGCTGCAGCGCGCCGTGGCCGGGACGCCAGGTACGGGGGCTCTGCCGGGAATGGGGGATGACGGGGGCCTGGGGGCTCTGGGGTGACTGGGGGGGTGTGGGTGTGATGGGGGTGTGAGGGCAATGCAGGGTGGATGCTCTTGGGGGGATGTGGGGGGCTCTGGGTGCTGTGGGGGTGTGGGCAGCACTGGGGGGTAGGTGCTACGTGTGTGAAATTTGGGAGCTCTGGGTGCTGTGATGGGATTTGGGTACAGCTGGGTGTGGGGGCAGTGGGGGGGTGTTACGGGTGGTCTGTGTGCCATGGGTGGGATGTGGGTGCTATTGGGGAGTCTGGGTGCTGTGGGGATGTGGGTGCAGGTCTGTGCTGGGTGTCACCATCCTGGGGTGCCACTGAGGGCCAGGGTGACCCTGGTGATCCCCCCAGCTGAGTTCAGCATCTGGACACGTGAGGCTGGCGCGGGGGGACTCTCCATTGCTGTTGAGGGGCCCAGCAAGGCCGAGATCTCCTTTGAGGACCGCAAGGACGGCTCCTGTGGTGTCTCCTACCTGGTGCAGGAGCCAGGTGAGGGGGGCTGTGCCCCTACACCCTCAACCCCCCCAACCACCCCTAATGTCCCTCAGGGTGCTCAGCCTCATGTGAGGAGGGACTCACATGCAAAGGTGTCCCGGTTAATGGTGTCCTCCAGGGAGGGTGTCCCCAGATAAAGGTGTCTCTCTGCACAGCTGTCCCCAGGGGAGGGTGTCTCTGTGAGTGGTGTCCCCGTGCATGGGTGTCCCCACACGCGAGTGTTTCCAAGGGAAGCTGTCCCCATGTGGGGGCTCCCCACGTGACTGTCCCATGTCCCCCAGGTGACTACGAGGTGTCCATCAAGTTCAACGAGGAGCACATCCCTGACAGCCCCTTTATTGTCCCTGTTGCCTCCCACTCCGATGACGCCCGACGCCTCACTGTCACCAGCCTGCAGGTACTGGGGACACTCCCTGTGAAACCCTGGGGAGCCCCTGGGCTCACAGATGGCCCCTGGGTCCTCAGGTCACAACTGGACCGCTCTGAGCCCCTATTGCAAGCTTGAGATGCCCACTGTGTGTGGCACCCTTGGACCCTCTGGGGCACCTCTCCCTCCCTCCCTCCCTCCCTCCCTCCCTCCCTCCCTCCCTGTCATTCTTGGGGCCACCTCTTTCTCCCTCCCTCATGTCACCTTTGGGACCACTGTGTCACCCCTTTGTCACCCTTGGGATTCCCTGGAGCCACCTCTCCCGCCTGTTACCATTGGCACCCTCCTTGGTGCCACCCCTGTGTCCCTTGTGTTTATCCTGGGCCACCTTGCACACCTGTGTCCCCCTTGGGCCCCGTGGTGTCCCCCTGCCCCCCCCACTGTGTCCTCCACCCCCCTCATGTCCCCCCATTCCCTGGGGTGTACCAGCTGGCCTCATTCATGATGTCCCCTGCCCCCCATGTCCCTGATGCCACCGTGGTGTCCCCACAGGAGACGGTGGCAGTGAACCAGCCGGCGTCCTTTGCCGTGCAGCTGAACGGGGCGCGTGGCGTCATCGATGCCAAGGTGCACACGCCTGCAGGGGTGGTGGAGGAGTGTTACGTGTCCGAGCTGGACAGCGGTGAGGGCACATGGGGACACCGCAGGGACACCGCGGGGACACTGGGACACCGGGTCTGCGGATGTGGGGTTGTGGGCACGGGGACATCTGATGTGGGGACATGGGGATTGAGCACATGGGGACACAGGACATGGGGACAGAGTGACACAGAACATCCCCCAGACTAGTACACACTGGGGTTCTTGTGTGGGGTGTGGGGACACGGGGGTGTGGGGACATGGGGACACAGGGATATGGGGACATGTCTGTGTCCCCCTGGTATGCACTGGGGTTCCTGCTGGGCAGGAACAGAGCTGTGGGGACATGGGGACACGAGGACACGGTGACATGTCTGTGTCCCCCCAGACCGGTACGCGCTGGGGTTCCTGCCACGTGAGAACGGAGTCCACTCCATCGACCTGCGCTTCAACGGGCGCCACGTGCCCGGGAGCCCCTTCAACATCCGCGTGGGCGAGCAGAGCCAGGCCGGGGACCCTGGGCTCGTCACTGCCTTTGGGCCGGGCCTCGAGGGTGGCCGCACAGGTGACACTGCTGTGGAGACAGGGACAGGGACGTGGCTGTGGGAGGAGGGTGGGGATGGAGGAACAGCTGTGGTGGTGGCGGGAGAGACATGACCATGAAACGGTGATGGGGACACAGCCACGATGGAGATGTGGCCAAGGGAGTTGCCATAATGGGAATGTGGCCATGGGTGACCACATGTGACCACAACGGTGTCCTGGTGTCCCCTCCGTGATGCCATCCCCATGTCTGTGTCCCAGGGGTCCCCTCAGAGTTCCTGGTGAAGACAGCCAATGCAGGGGCAGGAGCACTGGCTGTCACCATTGATGGACCCTCCAAAGTGGAGCTGGACTGTACTGAGGTCCCCGAGGGCCACCGTGTCACCTACACCCCAATGGCCCCTGGCAACTACCTCATCTCCATCAAGTATGGGGGCCCCCATCACATTGTGGGGAGCCCCTTCAAAGCCAAGGTCACTGGTATGAATGGGGGGGACCTGAAGATGGGAAGGGACATGGGTGTGGGGAGGGACATGGGGACAAAGAGGAACATGGGAACTCGTGGGGACAGGGGAACTGAGGGGGAAGTGGGGATCCCGGGACCCCCACCACATCACGGGCAGCCTCTTCAAGGCCAAGGTCACTGGTACAGGTGGGGTGGGAGTAGACACAGGTATGGGGGGCATGGATAAGGGAGATTGGGGCAGGAGAATGTGGGGGTCCCCAGTGTGGGGTGACAAGGGGTCAATGGTGGGTATGGGGGAGGGTTGCAGGAGGGTCATCCTGGAGGTCCCTCAGGGTGCCATGAGTTGGGGGGCTCCTAGGGTGGTGACAAGGGATCCTGGGGGTGACGTGGTGTAGAAGCCCCAGGATGACATGATGGGGGTCCCAGAGGGAGGAGGGATTGTCCCCGAAAAGTGTCCTCATATCCCCCCAGCAAGGTGTGATGGGGGTGTCCCCGTGGTGGGGGCTGACCATGTTCCCCGGTATTCCCCAGGCCCACGGCTGTCAGGGGGACACAGTCTGCACGAGACCTCGACAGTGCTGGTGGAGCCGGTGGTGAGGGCAGGGTCGCGGGGCCCCCCCGCCTTTGGGGGTGTCACCAAAGCCCCATCGGATGCTGGGCAGGTGGTGGCCCGGGGGCCAGGGCTGGCAGCCGCCCGCCTGGGCCACAAGAACCACTTCACTGTGGACTGCAGCAAGGCCGGTGAGGGGCCCGGGGGGTCCTGGGGGCTTGGGGTGGCTGGGGGGAGTCATGGGCTCGGAAGGGCAGATGGGGGCTCAGCAGGGCAGTCCAGGGACTCCCATGGGAGTCCTTCGAGGACTTGGAGGAGAGTCTGTGGGTCTGTGGGGTGTTCAGAGAATTTGGGGGAGCATTGAGAAAGGATGGGGTAGGTGAAAATGGGGCCTGTGGGTCCTGGGAGGGGATGGGGTGGGTAAGTGGCGGAGTCTGATGGAGGGTCTGGGATGCAGGGGAGGAAGTTTGGGGTGAAGCTGCGGTCTCAAGCTCAGGGTTCACCCTGCCTGTGTCTCTCCATCAGGCACAAACATGCTGCTGGTGGGGGTGCACGGCCCCAAGGCCCCGTGTGAGGAGGTGCACGTGAAGCACGAGGGGAACCGTGTCTACACGGTGACCTACAGCGTGCGGGAGCGTGGCGAGTACGTGCTGCTGCTGCGCTGGGGGGACCGTGACGTCCCAGGGAGCCCCTTCCGTGTCACTGCGGCCTGAGACCCCCCCGGGGATCCCTGGGGGTCCCAGGCCTATCAATAAAGCACTGGGAGAGGAAGAGTGGTCCAAGTGATGACAGGGGAAATATCGCAGAGTGGGGCTGGGAGGATGCCAAGGGGACTCCGGGAAAGGACACCACGTGTAGGGCCATCCTGAGCAGGACGGCGGAATTCCGGGGTGTCTGGGGGCGGTTCTGGGGATCCGGGACAGGATGATGGCGGTCCAGAGCAGGATATCCTGGTCCTGGGGGAGGCGGGGGGGATTCCGGGGGCTGCAGGATGGGATTAGGAGGTCCTGGTCTGAGATGGTGGGGTCTGGAACAGGACGCTGGAGGTGGCTTGGGAGGGTCTGGGGTAGAATTGCCAGGTCGTGCGGGGGTCCAAGGGGGATTCCATGGCAGGAGAGCGGCAGTTGCTGTGGGGGGCCCGGGGGCGTTCGGGGGGTCCCGAACAGTGCGGGCCCGCCAGGGGGCGCTGTGTGCGGGAGCGCCCCGCGTCCCCTCAAGGGCACGTCCCACTGCGCATGCTCGCGATCGCGGGGCGGGGCCGGCGCGAGGGGCGGGCCCGGCGCTGGGCGCGGCTCCTCCCGCGGCGGTGGGCGGGGCCTCGAAGCGGTGGGCGGGGCCTCGAAGCGGTGGGCGGGGCCTCGAAGCGGTGGGCGGGGCCTCGAAGCGGTGGGCGGGGGACTCGCGGCGGTGGGCGGGGACTCGCGGCGGTAGGCGGGGCCTCGAGGCGATGGGCGGGGCCTCGCGGCGGTGGGCGGGGCCTCGCGGCGTTGCCGGGGCAGCGGTGGGCGGGGCCGCTCGGGAGCCCGGAAGCGGCGGCGGAGCCCTGAGGCGGCGGCGGAGCCCGAGCCCGGAGGCGGCGGCGGGTCCCGCTCGTTCCCGGTCACTCCTGATCCCGTCAGCCGCTGCCGGCGGCGCGTCCCGATCCCGCCGGGTCCCGGCAGCGGCCCCGGGGCCGCCATCCCAGTAGATTCCGTACCCAGCGGCCCCCGGGCATGGCGGGCCGCGGGAAGCTGATCGCGGTGATGGGCGACGAGGACACGGTGACCGGGTTCCTTCTGGGCGGCATCGGGGAGCTGGACAAGCACCGGCGGCCCAACTTCCTGGTGGTGGAGAAGGAAACAAGCCTGGCTGAGATCGAGGAGACGTTCCGGTGTGTGTGGGGGGGGAGACGGCGGCCCGGGAGGGCACGGGGCGGTCTGAGGAGGGGTCTGGGGGTGTCTCAGAGGGGTCAGAAAGGTAAGGGAGGTGTCTGTGGTGGTCCTGTGAGTCCCTAGTGGGGTCTCTGAGGAGGATCCAGGCAGGTTTTGGGATCTCGGGGGGGTCACAGAGTTCCTGGAGGGGAGAGAGAGCTCGCAGGAGTCCCGGGTCAGGGTGCCAGGAGTGTTCAGGGGATCCAGCGGGTCCCGAGGAGCGCGTCCCACCTCGCTGGTGTCCCCTCTGTGTCCCCTCACTGTCCCTTTCTCCCTGCTCGCAGGGGTTTCCTGGCGCGGGAGGACGTGGGCATGATCCTGATCTCGCAGGCCCTGGCGGAGCAGATCCGGCCGGCAGTCGCCGCCCATGCCCGGGCGCTGCCCGCGGTGCTCGAGATCCCCTCCAAGGACCACCCCTACGACCCGGCCCGGGACTCGGTGCTGCGCCGCGCCCGGGGGCTCTTCGCACCGGATGAGCTGCGATAGAGCCCCCCGGGATACCCCAACCCCTCCCGACACTCCCCCAAATCTCTCTCTAAGCTCCCCCAAACAGTTCCCCCGGTACCCCCAGTATGTGCAAACCTCCTCAGCACCCCCAAACTGTCCCCTTCACCCTGTGCCCGTGGCCTCTTTGCACCCAGCCACGGGTGACGGGCAGCAGGGAATCCCAAACAGTCCCCGGTACCTTCCCAGCACCCTCAAACAGTCGCCCACCATTCCCCTAACTTCTTCACACTTGACAACCTGTGATAGCTCTCCCTGGTACCCCAGAACAGCCCCTGGGACCCCACGGGGTCACAAGCCAGGCCTGGGAGTCTCCACCCCAGAAAAAAACCCACACAGGGGCCCCCAGCCCACCTGGGGCAGTTGTGCCCTATGCCTGGGGCCCTCTCTCCAAGAAGTCCCCATCCCAGAGTGCTGCTGGGGGGTCCCTAGGGTTCCCAGGGTGTTCTCTGGGTGCTGGGGAGGTGTGGGTGCCCTGTGGGTCTGAGGGTGACACCGGGAACTCTGCGGGTGCCTGGGGCAGCCACGGGAGCCTTGTGCGTGACCCGTGACTATGTCTCAGCCGTGTCCCACCATGGGGAAGTGGCAGTACCGTATCCTGCTGAATCCTGCCAGATCCTGCCTGTAGGCGGGGAGGGACAGCTGGGGAGGGGGGGGCAAAGGAGCACCCCAAGGACACTGGGAGTTGTCACTGTGACCTTGTCACCATTGCCCCAGCTCCTCCCCAGCCTCCTCACCCCAGCAGAACCTGTGGGGAATGTTATTTATTGTTGTCCCCCAGTGCCCATGTGTCACTCGTGTCCCCCGTGTTTCTCCCTGACAGTGTCCCCAACATGTGCTGACACCACTCATTGTCTGCTCTCCTCTGTGGGGGATGGGGGTGTGGGAGGGACAGAAATATGGGGCGACGTGGGGATGTGGCACAGGGACATACAGTGGGGCTCAGGCTACAGAGACATGGAAGGCTCAGGGCTCAGGAGCACCCTGAGACCCCCCATAATCCCCACCCACAGCAGGGATGAGCTCCTGTCCCCCCGCAGTGATCCCCAGGGCCTGAGGGGCAATGGTCTGGGGGTCTGGGGGCCCCATCTGCCCAGCCCTGCCCCCATGTTTGCTCCCACCCTCCATGTCCCCATGGCCCACCACACCTTCTCAGCAGCTCCTGCTGTGCCCCTGCGGACAGGGGTAACACCTTGGGGGGTCCCCAAAGCTTGGGGAGGGTTGAGAAGGAGCCCACATCTCTGGGGGGCCTGGGTGATGGCTGTGCTCGGGACTTGCAGTGGTGGGTGGGCAAGGGTGGGCACAGGTGGACACAGTTGTAACAGATGTCACATACACAAGTGTCACACTGGTGTCACACACAGCTACAGACACAGTATGTGATTTCTACTGTGCCTAACATTCTAAAAACAAATATACATTTTTAGGTTAACTATATCTTTAATCAATTAAATCCTAAACCCTCTAGACCCTCTGTCTCAATACCACACACACACACACACTCACACATTCATCACACACAGAATCCCAGAACAGTCTGAGTGCCAGGAGCCCTCTAGTGATGATCCAGCCTAACCCCTGCCCATGCAGGGTGAGCTGGAGCAGATGACACTTGCTCAGGGGGGTTGGGATGTCTCCATGGAGGGACACCATGCACCCTCCCCAAGCAGCTGTCCCAGGGCTTACCCCTTCCATGATGGAGGGAATTTCTGCCTCATGCTGAGCTCAAGGCCTGACTCCTTGTCCTGTCTCACTAGGCACCACTGGCACTGTCCTCATACCCTGGGGAGATTGTGGGGATTGGTGGGAGATTTGTGAGGATTGGGATGCCCCTTCAGATATTTGTATGGATTGGTGCAATCCCCTCAGGTGAGAGCTTTGTGGGGACACGTGAGCAGCAGTCCAAAGCTGCACAGGGACCCAGGTGCTCTGGCAGCCAGTCAGGCACAGAGGGGGCATTGCCAGGAGCAGAGTGGGAGATCAGAATGGCTCCAGACAGTGCAGGTGACCCAGAAATGGGACACAGAGCAGCAGCAGGGCACAGCGTGGCAGTTCAAGCAGCAGGGTGTGTAGGAGAGCACAGCAACCCTCCTGACTCTGGAGGTGAGCTCACCTCAGGTGGAGATTGTTTTTTTCACTTGTCCAACTTGATTAGAGCCAGCAGTAGTTTACACACTGACAAAAGCCATTGCTGGCAGGAGCGTGGAGACCCAGACAGAGCTCCACAAGAAACATGCAGCTGTCAGGTCTCTGCCTGCAGGGAGTGTCTGACCCTACAGTTACTACTGGAGGAGAGTGGAAACAACACTGCTTGTGGTGTAAACAGGTGGAGGATCTTAAAGAGAAGGTGGAGAGGCTGAGGATTATCAGGGAGTGCAAAGCAGAAATAGACTGGTGGAGTTGCACCCTTCCATCCAGGAGAGAAATGAACTGCATGAAAGCCTTCTCCAGACTAAGCAGGCCAAGCTCCTGCAGTCTCTCCTCATCACAGACATTCTCCAGACCCTGAATCATCTTTGTGGCCTGCTTGACCCTCTCCAGCAGCTCCTTGTCTTTCCTGACTGAGCTGTGGAGCCCAGAACTGAATACAGGAGTTCAGGTATGACCTCACCTGGGCAGGACAGAGGGGCAGGATCACCCCCCTGACCTGCTGGCCACACTCCATCCAACACCCCTGTGATGTCCCATCCAGAGGAGAAGGGAGAACCTGGGATCACTCATGTGCAGGAATAATTTAATATTTTTGATAATGACAAGGATGAAGGGATGGAGGGCACCCTCAGCAGGTTTGCAGGTGACACCAAGATGAGTGGGGCAGGTCTCTCCCTGAGGGATCTGGAGAGGCTCAAGTGGTGGCCCATGGGAACCTCATGAGGTTTAACAAGGCCAAGTGCAGATGCTGCGCCTGGGGCAACCTTTGGAATCAATCCAGACTTGGGATGAGCAGATGGAGGAGCTCTGGGAGAAGGACTTGGGGGTGCTGGACACAACCCAGCCCAGAATCCCCCTGTCCTGGGTTCATCCCATAGCATGGGCAGCAGGAAATTCTCTTGGATTGTTGTGTGAGGGAAAAATGTAGGTGAACTAGCAGAGCAGTGCTGTTTTACAGTAAGGATCACCACATTTAAAATGTTCACTCAGGGTGGGAAGAAGGGCATGACAGGCTGAGAGAGCTACGGCTGCTCAGCCTGGAGAACAGCTGGTTCCAGGGAGACTTTGATGCCCCTTCCAGTACTTAAAGGGGGCTTAGAAGAAGGCTGGAGGGGTACTTTGGACAAGGGCATGGAGTGATAGGACAAGAAAAATGGCCTTAAGCTGAAGGTGGGCAGATTTAGATTAGGTGTTGGGAAGGAATTTCTGACTGTGAGGGTGGGCAGGCCCTGGCACAGGTTGCCCTGAGAAGCTGTGTCTGCCCCTGGATCCCTGGCAGTGTCCAAGGCCAGGCTGGACGGAGCTTGGAGCAGCCTGGGACAGTGGAAGGTGGCCCTGCCCATGACAGGGACGGCACTGGGTGGTCATTAAAAGTCCCTTCCACCCAGACCATTCCATGTCTCTATGACTGTGCTGCCCCTCCCTGCCATGCCCAGCACACAGAACCAGCCCCTCTGTGACAGCGGCTCTGGGCCGGGGGCACTGTGAGCACCAAAAAGGCTGTGGGTGCTGTGGCGGTGGCTGCACTGGAGGTGACACCTCGGTTCTGGCTGCTGCCACCTGCACTGGCACCAATGGCTTTTCTGTGGCTTCTCATCCTGCTGGCCCTGGCCTGGCCCGTGGGAGGCACCTGGGACACCTGCAGGTCAGTGGCCCCAGGCTCTGTGAGGGGGCTGGGGGAACACTTGGGGACTTCCCTGGCATAACTCAGGGGACAGAGACCCTTCGGGGCTCTCTGGCCCTGCTGTCCCCGAGCAGAACAGTGATGGCTTTGTGCTTCCAGCGGGACCTGTGGGCTCCGGCCCATGGCTTCTGACCACAGCTCTGCAGTTCTCGACTATGGCTCCGTGGCTTCTGCTGCTGGCACGTCCCATGTCATGGGTGGCACCAGTGTCCAGCCAGGGGCCTGGCCTGGCATTGTCAGCATCCAGGCCACCTGGGCGAACGGCACGTGGCACATGTGCACCGGTGTCCTCCTCAGCTCCCAGTGGGTCCTCACGGTCGCACACTGCTTCGCCAGGGGCGGGTAAGAAACAGCGGGGACAGAGATGTCCCCAGAGCACAGCCAGGTGCCCAGGTGACAGCACCAGGTGCCACTTTCATCCTGGCTCTTTCCTCTCTGCTTCCCTGCCCGCCTTGGGAAGCAGAAGGCAGGGAAATGCTGGGCCACTGCAGCCCGTGGCTCTGCTCCCTGTCACCCCTGTCCCCATCCCCTCTCTAGGGACATCTCCACGTGGGAGGTGGTGTTGGGGGCCATAGATCTGACTCAGCTGGGCCCTGAGGCTGAGGTGAGACACATCCAGAGGCTCCTGGTACACCGGCACTACGTGCCTGCCACGGCGAGGAATGACATCGCCCTGCTGGAGCTGGAGCAGCCCGTGGAGTGCAGCGACTACATCCAGCTGGGCTGCGTGCCCGACGCCTCGCTCAGGGTCTCGGAGCTGAAATCCTGCTACATCGCCGGCTGGAACTTTGCCAGAGGTGAGTTCCCATGCAGGATGTGCGCCCTGAGGGAGAGCTGGGCATGCCAGGGACACAGGCTGGGCACCCTGGGGACGTGGAGTGGCCACAGACAGAGTCCAGCTGCGGGATGGCAGCAGGGCCGGGGCTCGGAGCAGCCCGGGCTGGGGGAGGGGGTCCATGCCTGGGGGGGCAGGGGGGGGTGCAGCGTGGTCATGGAACTGGATGAACTTTAAGGTCCTTTCCCACCCAAACAATTCCATGACTGTGAAGCTTCTGGAGAGATGGGTCTGGCCCCTTCCCCAGAGCCAACAGCTGGACACAGCTGGACGAGTCACTTGGAGGCAAAGGCAGTCCCAGGGAAGGGGCTGAGCCAGACCAGGGGAAGCAGCTCACCCCAGGCAGGGGAGGGGATGGGCACCGACCTGCTGGGGGCTCATTCCCTTCTGTGCCCACAGCTCAGGGAACAGGCATGGTGCTGCAGGAGTCCAAGGTCCACCTGATGGACACGGAGCTCTGCAACAGCAGCCCATGGTACGCGGGGGCCGTTCATGCTGACAACCTGTGTGCTGGGTACCCGCAGGGTGGCATCGACACCTGCCAGGTAGGAGCCCCCACACACAGCCCAGCCTGTCCCGTGGGAGCCCCAAAGTACAGATGTGACCACAGAACATCTGTCCCCTGCACATCTGGGACCCACGTGCAGAGATAGGAGAGCTCTGAACCCTGAGCTGAACCTTCCCAGGCTGGGAATGCAGAGCTGGCAGGGGCTGGGAGAGAGGAGCCAGCCCTGGGATGGGAGAGAGGAGCAAACCCTGGGGATGGGAGAGAGGAGCCAGCCCTGGGGATGGGAGAGAGGAGCAAACCCTGGGGATGGGAGAGAGGAGCCAGCCCTGGGGATGGGAGGGAGGAGGCAGCCCTGGGGATGGGAGAGAGGAGGCAGCCCTGGGGATGGCAGCAGCCCACCACAGCCTCTGAGCCTTCTCTCCTGGCACAGGGGGACAGCGGGGGTCCCCTCGTCTGCAAGGACAACAGAGCCGACTACTTCTGGCTTGTGGGAATGAACAGCTGGGGAAAAGGCTGTGACAGAGCCAGGCACCCCGGGGTCTACACCTCCACTCAGCACTTCTACAACTGGATCCTGCTCCAGACGGGCCTGAGCCCAGCAGAAAGAGCCGGTCCAGCACCGGAGCCAGTTGTCACCTTGGCCCCTGAGCAGAGTCTGGAACCAGAAGAACCAGAAGAACCAGAGGAACCAGAGGAACCAGAGGAACACATCCGCTTGACCCCCGAGTACAGCCAGCGACCAGTGGTGACATCCTCGGGCACGTCACTGCCCGTGGTGTTCCCACACCAGATCCTGGTGCAATTCTGGAATCTGCTGCAGGAGTTCCTGCAGTTTCTGAAGGACAAAGAAGCTTGAGCAGCAACAGGATGAGCAGGACCCAGGGCTACAGTGGACCACAGCATTTCCTGCCAGGCCAAAGGTAGCCTTGGGCCAGAAGCTTCTCTGTCCTGCCCGTGCTGCTCCGCTGTGGCCACACCGATGCTGATGTGACTGAAGGGTTGAAGTAAAGTTTCTGCATTCGTCATTAACCGTGTTTTCAGCCCTGCTCAGTGCACCCACAAGCTCAGAGAGTCCCTGCTCTGTCTGTCCGTCTGCTGTGCTGTTCACATTCATTCTTCAGCCCAGAGAGGGCTCCATGGAAATCTCAGTGCCCCTTCCAGTGCCTGAAGCAGGTTATAATAATGGGGGGAGTGGCTTTTTGCATGGGCAGGTTGCAACAGGACAAGGAGGAATGGTTTCAATCTAGAGGAGGGGAGATTTGGATGAGGTGTTGAGGAGCTTTTATTCAGGGGGTGATGAGGCCCTGGCACAGGGTGCCCAGGGATGGTTTGGCTGCCCCTAGATCCCTGGAAGTGTCCAAGGCCAGGCTGGATGGGGCTTGGAGCAATCTGAGATAGTGGAAGGTGTCCTGGCCCATGGCAGGGGGTGGTATGAGATGATCTTTAAGGTCCTTTTCAAACCAAACCATTCTATGATTCTGTGACTGTATGTGTGTGTATCCAGCTCTCTGGAATCATGCACACAAAGACACGAGCCATGGCCACATCCAACAAGCTGGGACAGAACCAGCCTGAGGGTGTGGGCCCACCTGTGTCAGCCATCTGGACCTGGGAGAAGAAACCCCCTGTGCTCAGCAGCCCATGGGATCTGGCTGTTGTAGGGCAGAATGGGAACGGGAGCCCAGGGATGTTGCAGCAGAAGTCATGGGTGGACCAAGGCAGTAGCGGCTCAGCTGGCAGCAGACTGGGCTGGGCCGTGGCCTTATGCCACCTGGGACCTGCCTCCTTACAGCAGCAATGCTGGGAAGATGCCATATCATAGCTTTGTAGAAAAAATCCTTTAGTGTTTGCTTTCTGCAGCAGCTACCACTACAGCATCTGGGCAGGATCCTTCCTGCAGGTGCAAGATGGCTCAGTTCTCCTGGCCAGCTCTGTCCTAAAGGAGCACTAGGAATGAGCGACCATCCATGTAGAATCATGTGGATTCTCCCATCCCTCTCCTGAGCGAAATGTGCAGCAGTGAGGGCTGAGCCAAGGAAGATCCTGCCCAGGTAGGCTCCCACAAGGAGGGAAGAGACCCAGCTGCCCAGCACCACAGCTCTA
Organism: Poecile montanus; assembly: GCA_038429875.1. Classification (NCBI taxonomy): domain Eukaryota; kingdom Metazoa; phylum Chordata; class Aves; order Passeriformes; family Paridae; genus Poecile; species Poecile montanus. Next base: position 1,592,446 of record CM076502.1, read on the forward strand.
GAGCACGAGAAACATCACTGTGCTCTGTGCAGGCCCCAGAAGTCCAGAGCCAAGGGAAAACCAGGCTCAGGGTCCAGGCCTAGGCAGATGAGGGCTCCTCTTCAGTGCAGCTCTTCCCTTCATCTGACAAATCCTTGCTTGTGTTCTGTAGATCAAAACTCTGGAAAGGAACAGGACAAGGAACTGCTGAGAAATGACAAAGACTGCAACAACTGTATCTGCTGTGGCTCTTTTAGACTCCTCCTAGGGCAGTGAGAGCTCTTGTGATGGTTCCCACCTCCCCTCCTCCCAGCCCAGATGTGAGCAGCACACAAAGCCCCCAGGATCACTAGCAGAGGGCAAAGCCTCCCGTGCTGCAGTTTCCCCCCTTTGCCACAGGGGAAAAAGGGCAGAACTGCTCATCTGACAGGACTCGGGACTGAGCAGGGACAGAGCCCTCCCTACCTCCAGCTCCCGCAGGACCTCATCCATGAAGTCTCCTGAGTGCTGTTTGTAAGCCACAGCCAGTCTGATGGCGTCGTTGAAGAGCTGGTAGGAAGGACAAGGCCCGTCACTCACAGGATGGGGCATTGGGTTTCTGAAGCAGATGGACACTGTTCCACATCCCAAGGGGAAAAAGACCCTCTGCAGCTCTCCACAGCCACCTGGAGCTACAGTGATGGGCTGTTTCCTGCTCTCTGGGCCCACAGCAGCCCCCGTGTCCCTGGGCTGCCAAGGGGCCTCATGGACACCAAGTCCAGCAAACGCCCATCTCACCTTTACCACGTTGGTGCCATCGGCAGCAGACACGAAGTAAAAGGGCAAACTGAACTTCCGGGCAAAATTGAAGCTTTTTTGGGTCACCTTCATATCCGCTGAGGCAGACAAAGAAGACATGGTCAGTAAGACACGGCAGGAGGTCCAGAAAGGTGGGTGTCTTCTGTGTGACACGGCAGCCCCTGCTGACCCAGACAAGCCACAGCACAGTGCCAGCAATCAGGAAGGGCTGGCTGGCATTCCCCGTGGGAGGGACCCTCCCAGCCCCCTGCAGAGCCAGGGGAACAGTTTTGTCAGCCTGTACATTGAGACACTGTGCACGCTGAAGGAGCTGCACCAAGGCCATCCCAGACTGATCCAGGGAAGCCACAGAACAGCTTTTGCCTCCTTTTGCTGCCATTTTTGACCAGGTGCTACTCAAATCACTTTTGGGTTCTTGATGAATAGAAGAGGCAGTGTGATAATGGCAGAACTGGAAGAACATTTGAATAAAACCGAAATGGATCAACTTTGCACTTTTAATTGCTGGTGACACAGGACAAGCACCTGTAAGACAGCAGCTGAGGTCAGCACAGGACCCAGCCCTGGGGGACTGAGGAAATCCCCTGGATCCAACAGACAAGGGACATTCATTCTCAGTCAAGACAGGAGCAAATCCCACCCCGACCCTGGCAGGTTGGGAGGAGAAGGTACACTCACCATCAATCTTGTTGGCCACTACAATGCATGGAATCTCTGGGCGGAATTCCCTCAGCTCCTTGTACCAGTTGTTCAGGTTCTTGTAGGTGACCTTCCGTTGTACATCAAACACCTTCCAAGAGAGAACCACCCATCCTGGTGCCAGCCTAGCACAGCTCTGACTGACCCAGGACAGCTCAGACCAGTCTGTGGGGCCAACCCGCGACAGCTCCGACCAATACAAGGACAACATCCATAATGTTCCCAGGAAGACAAGAGAAAGGGAGCTGGGTGTTATTAGAAAGGGTGAAAGAGAAAGGGACACTATCCCCATGCCCAGCCAGCAGGAAACAGCCCCTTGATGTCTTTCACACTGTCACAGTGTCCTGTGTAAGTCCCTGCCACCCACACAGGGAGCTGGCATTGGGAACAGTTTGTGCCAAGCAGGATCAGATGTGGCCTCTTCTGTTCTGACAACTAAACCACCAGTGAAAATCACTGGTGCTCCCAGGTGATGAGGAACAGTGGAAAGTGAGAGTGACAGGACAAACCAGGAGATCTGAGCAGGAGAGGAGCCAATGAAACTGGGAACGGGGGCGAACATGAGGGCATTGAGAAGACAGCAGAGCCAGGGGATAGAGGAAAGTGTTACCAGGAGAGACAGACCAGAGCTAACCAGGTCCACCTACAGGGGTTTATCTGGTGAGAGAAGAAAGAACAATCTAGGAAAGTTTTTTAAACCACTGGAAGAGACAAGGAGCACATGGCAGTGTAACCATAAAAGTAACACAAAAGCCAAGTGTCACTGAGACCATTCTGAGCCCATATCCCATGGGTCCCAGCTGAGACCCCCTCACCATGATGCAGGCATGGGCCTGGTGGTAGTAGGAGGCGTGCATGCTCCGGAACCGTTCCTGGCCCGCCGTGTCCCAGAAGTCTGTAATGCAAAACCAGCTCAGAATGACAAATCTCACTGAGCTCTGTTCTTCTCACAACTTACACCCAGGAGGCAAAGCCCAGCCCATCTGCTCCGGGACACAAACTGAGTTTCACCTCACCAATCTGAAACACTCCAGGGTTAAGAAATTGTGCCAAACCTTTCCTTACTGGGCTCAGCTGTGGGCTGTGCTGGCAGTAGCCATCAACAAAGGAGAAGACACCAGTGACATGAGTTGTACGGGACAGCAGGACCAAGACAGGCAGAAGTGCAAAGAGCAGTAGCAATGTCTGGCACTCTGTCACTAGGGATGAGAATGGAAAACTACCTAAAACTCCAGGAACTGCTGGGTACTGCTGATTTCTAACCCAGTGAGGGTCAGCTGGGGCCCTGCCGTGGGAAATGCTCCAGTTTCTCTTGCAGACATCTGACTGCTCTCCCAGGGGCAGGAGTCACTTTGAAGTGCTGACGGTAAATCAGCCAGAGGCAAAGAGGTCCCAGTTCATGAAGTTCTGTGTACATCAGATATCATGGGGCAAGCCTGGACACCACCATGCTTTTTGCTGTTGGTGCAGCTCAGGCGGAGATTCCCCAACTCTGGTTTGTAGGCTCACATCTGAGTCTAGCTTGCTGTATAAATTGGCACAGCTTCAGTTAAGTGTCTCAATGAAGTCACACCTCTTGTCAGCTGGACCCAAGTGTGGCGCTGTCCTCAAAGCCAAATCAGCCAGTTTCCCTAGGGATTCCTTTGCACTGATGCTGTGTCTGACTGGACTCTGTTTCAGCCATGCTGGACAGTGACTTTCTTAAACTTCCCAAACACAGACATGTCCCAACCAGGCCACATTTGCATTCACTGTCCGTGTCACAACGAAGATGTTGAACAGCGTCAACCCCAACGAGCCTTGACCAGTGACTCCATGTGGTCATCCAGACCATTCTTTATCCTCTGACTGTCCACCCATCCATCCAACCCCCGTCTCTCCAGTTCAGAGCCCAGGACATCGTGGTGACAGTGCCCTACACTTTACCAAGCCCCGGGGGATGACGGCAGTCACTTTGTCCCCTCCACCAATGCCGCAGCCCCTTCACAGAAGGGCACCAGATTTGTCCCGATGTTGTTTATCAAAACACGTAACCGAGACCCAGACCGAGGGGATCTCCCCGTCCCAGCTGTTCCCTCTGTCCCGGCACCGCCTGTCCCCGCGAACACCCCGAGCCCCCCGGGCTGGCTCCACTCACCCACGCGGACCTCCTGCCCGCCCAGCCGGGCGCGGTGCTGGTACAGCGTCAGGGCGAACGTGGAGAGCTGCTGGGGGCGGCTGCGGGGCGTTAAGGAACCGACGGAGAAGCGCAAACCCCGCTCCGCCGCCAGCGGGCCCGGCCGGCACCGTGTCCCGCACCGCTCCCCCGCTCCCCCGCTCCCAAGGATACAAGCCATCGAGCAGGAACCGCTCCAGCAGCCTGCGGAGAGAGCCCGTGCTGCCGTGAGCCCGCGGGACCCTCCCGAACCCGCGGGACCCCTGCCCCGAACCCGCGGCGTCCTCCGCCCGAACCCGCGGGACCCCTGCCCCGAACCCGCGGGACCCCTGCGCCCCACGCACTTGGACTTCCCCACGGCGCTGTCGCCCAGGCAGATAATCTTCACCGTCTCCTCAGCGCCGGCTGCGGCCTCATCCCGGGCCCCATCCAGGCCTTCCTCCCGGGCCCGGGCCCGGCCCTGCTCCTCCGCCGCCGTCGCCATGGCAGCGACTGCGCGTGCCCGCTGCCGCGCGACGCGTGCAGGCCCCGCCCCGCCCCGGCCCCTCCCCCGGCCCCGGCCCGGCCCCGGCCCGGCCCCGCCCCGGCCCCGCCCCGGCCCCGCCCCGCCATGTTCCGGCCCCGCCCCGCCATGTTCCGGCCCCGCCCCGCCATGTTCCGGCCCCGCCCCCGGCCCCGCCCCGCCATGTTCCGGCCCCGTTCTGGGCTCTGCCCCGGCCCCGCTCTGTTCCCGGCCCTGCCGTCCCTGCCCCGGCCATGGCGGCCTCGCGGCGCCTGCAGCTGACGCTGGCGCTGCTCAAGCCGGACGCGGTGGCCCATCCGCTCGTGAGCGAGGTGAGAGCCGGGCAGGACCGGACCGGGAGGGACCGGGCTGGGCAGGGCACCGCAGAGCAGGCCTCGCCGCGTCCCGCCCCTCCCAGCGCCGCCTCTTCCCGCAGGCCGTGCACGCCGCCATCCTCCGTCACCGGTTCCTCATCGTCCGCGCCAAGGAGCTGCGCTGCGGCCCGGAGCAGAGCCGCCGCTTCTACCGGGAGCACGCCGGTACGAACGGGGCCCAGGGCCTGCCGGAGCGGGGTGCTGAGCCGGGCCGGTGCCCCTGGGCCGGTGCCGACTCGCTCCGTGTCTCTCCGCAGGGCGGTTCTTCTACCAGCGGCTGGTGGAGTTCATGGCCAGGTACCGGGCGCGGGTGTGTGCAGGGGCTCGCTGGAGCGTGCGGAGCCGGGCGGAGTGCGGGGGTCACAGCCCGCTGTGGCAGCAGCGGTACCTGATGGGTGCCCCCTGCCAGGGTGCTGGAGGGCATCATTTGCAGTGGGTCACCGGTGCCAAGGCCGTGCCGCGGTGCCGGGGCAGGACCGTGCCCCTCCCCACGGGCAGGGTCTGGCGCGACAGCCCACGGCAGCTGGACTGTGCGGGTTTGTAAGGACGAATAACCTGTTTGTAACGAGCTCTTCATAATTTCTCCTGCTGTTTCTGGGCCCTTGCCGCAGTGGCCCCATGTGGGCTTACATCCTGGCCCACGAGAATGCTGTCCCTCTCTGGAGATCCCTGATGGGACCCACTAAAGTGTTCCGAGCCCGACACAGTGACCCAGACTCCATCCGAGGTGCCTATGGCCTCACAGACACCAGGAACACGACCCATGGCTCAGGTAGGTCTGCAGTTCTCGGGTGGTTCTTGGGGAGGCCAGGATGATGGTGCTTTGTGTGCCTTTGCTTTATTTCTGGGGCTCCAACTGAATGAATTGTTCCCTTCTGCAGACCCCACACACACCTCGCCAGGTGCCTTTGAAGCCCAGCGTGTGTTTATGGTGGCAGACTGGCATCTCTCATTGCCTTTCCCTGTCTTTTGACAGATTCACCTGCCTCAGCCAGCAGAGAAATTGCCTTTTTCTTCCCCGAGTTCGATGAGCGGCGCTGGTACGAGCAGGACGAGCCCCGGCTCCGCCGCGGGCAGCTGTTCTACAGCCCCGAGGAGCGCGTGCACCGTGTGCTCAGGGCACAGGAGGCAGACGTGACCTGAGTTACCCCTGGTAGGGTTTGGTTTGCTGACCTGGCAGCACCTGTGGGCATTCTCTTGGGGCACCAGACACAGAGCTGTGCCGTGTTTCAGGGACTGTGGGAAAGGAAAGCCTCATGCATGTTGTGCTGCCTGGGATGAGGTTGTGCCACCTGGGATCAGAATATTGGGGTAACAGGTGGATGCTGGGGCGCTGTAGGAAGAATTCCCCCAGCAGTGCTCATGCTGACAGTCTGGCCATGCAGCTCACTGGGCCCCTGAGTTTGGGTGTGAACAGGACAGGTGAGTTGCTCAAGGGCCAGCTGAAGGATGGGTTGGTTGTGCCAGATGGGATCGGCCTGAGTTTGCTGATGGGAAGCCTTGGGTTCTCCCTGCTGGCTCTTCCCACAGTGCTTAGGGAGAAAAGAAGGAAAAAGAGCAGGAAGAAAGGTATCAGCAGGGCAAGATGAACTGTCCTGTCTGTACTCACCTTCAGCTGGGCTGGGAAATGAGCATCTTTGCCAATAGCTCTTCTTGTGAGACCACTTGAAGCCCTCAGTGACCATGGCCTGACAGCACCAGGACAATTCCATGTCCTTGGGAAATGGGATGGACAAGGCCACTGAATTACCCAGATGTGTGATGGAATGATGACAGGGTGGTGCAGGGGGACTCAGTTGGGAGGTACAGAGCCAAGTCCTGGCAGGCTGATTCGTGTTTCTCTCTGTGATGCCGTGTGAGGTGTGTTCCTGGATGGGGTTTCAGTCTGTTTATGCTGTCTCCCTACAGGCTCTTTACAGTACTGCCATTTTAGTTACAGTGCCTTGTACTGAGGGAATTTCCTTTGGGCAGTCCCAAATGCTCAGGCTGGGGAAGGTGTGCTGTGCTTGGGGCAGGAAAACTGAGCTGAGATTCACCAGTGCCCTGGCACCTCACAGAGCCAAGGCAGGGACTCTCCAGGTGCTCCCTGAGCTCTGTGAGCTGTTGGGCAGTGACTGACAATGCTCTGTGGTGGAAAGCACTGCCCACAGCTGCTGTGGTTAAACTCATCTGCGTTTGTGGTGCCTCCTCCTTTCTGGGATCAAATGGTCATTGTTCTGTTCCAGGTACAGATCCAGGGATTTGCGGGACATCACTGCTGTCCCTGTCCTCAGCAGTGTCGAGTGGATCTGCTCAGGATCCTGTGTGTCTTCACACAGGTCTGAGAGCTGCTGTCCCCCGTGCTGTTGATACTTTATTGATGCTTTATCAGTTGTTTCATTGATTATTGGAGGATTTGCTTAGAGCTGTGTGTTTTTCTTGTAACTATTAAACTTTACTATTTTTCACTTTTTTTCTTTTATGCTGCACTTTCCTTTTTGGATATTCCTTGGGAATTTCATTAGCTGATTATGCCTGGCTCACGCTTGCCATTTTTGAAGCTTTGGTGTTTTCTCCTATTCACTTGCAATGGTTATATTTGTCCCTTTGAACGTTGCCAGTGCAGAGAACTCTGACAGTAGGATTGTCACAGAGTGACATCACCTCACAGCCACCGTGATTCCTGCTGAGTGTCACCCTGACGTGGTCCCGAGGCTGTACCTGAGCACAGGTGCTCAGACTGGGCAGCCCTCTGAGGAGACAGAGGATTTATTGTGCAAATCTAAAGCTGTCCAGCAAACTTTATCAGAGACCTGAGATTGAAACACTTGGTGTTTGATGCAGAAGACAGTGTCAGAACTGATTTTTGATCTCCAGGGAAGTCTTACGGAATATCACAGGTAACTCTGAGGGCTCTTATCAAAGTGGGTTTGTTTTGGGTTTTTTATTCTATTTCTCTTCCTTGTAAATACCCAGTAAATGATTTTTTGCTTTTCCAAAGGTGCTTGCCCCATCCCTGGCAGTTTCCTTGGCTGAGCTGGATGGGCCTGGAGCAGCCTGGTGTAGTGGGTGACATCTCTGTTCATGGCAGGGACATGGAGCTGGATGAGCTTTATGGTCCCTCCCAGCCCAAGCCATTCCTTACTGATGGGTGTGTGTTACAGCAATAAATCAGTCTCCCAGTTTGTCTCAAACCAAGACAATGTGGCACCTCAGTAAGGTGTGAAGGGCAGTTTGAGATCCCTGTTTTTTCCTAGAAGCTGCAGGTCCTGCCCCACCTGTGGGTTCTGTGCACAGGGCTGGTCACAGCTGGGTGTGCAGCAGGTTCCACCCCAGCTGCTGCTGCAAAAACACTGCCTGGGGCCACGAGGTCCAGCCCAGGCACCTGCAGAGACAGCTCAGGTGTGGAGCTGGGCCAGGGTGGCTCACAGGGACATGTGAACTTTGGGCCTAAAGCTGATCTACTCTTGGAAGAATTGGTCAGGTTTGTGTCAGCACTGGAGGGAACAACCTGGCTTGGTCTGGGAAGAAGGGAAGGAAAGGCTTCAGAGGGAAATCAGTGCTGATCCCAGCCCAGGCTGCTGATCCCAGCCCAGGCCTGGCCTCAGTCCCTGCCACCACGGGCAGAACCCTCTCAGCTTGAGGAATTTAATTTCATTTATTGCTATAAAAACATTTAGTTACTGATTCAGATACTGCAGAAAACCCAAGAAAACTATTAAAGAAACACCTGGGGAAACAGCTTTCCTCTACCTTCCCAGGTTCAGTCCAGCATCTTTTCTCCCCTCTTTCCATGCAGCTTCTGTCCAGTCCCTCCCAGTCGCTGGGGGAGGTGACATAGCACAGGGGGCTGGAGCTGGGCCGGGCTTTGCTTTTCTGCTTTTTGTTTCTTCCTCTTTCCTTCTTGTTTACTCACTCAGGGCACACCCATAGGCTTCAGTTCCTCAGGTGTGTACCTGCTCTACCATGGTCCCTCCCTGGGCTGGTCCCTTCAGGGAGAAATGAGCCAATGGGAATTTCACTGAGTTTGCAGAGGAAAACGCCGTGTCCTGCACCTGGGCAGGGATGTTTCCATTTGCCAAAGCTCACGTGAGAGACCAGAGAAGCAGCTGGGTGTCCTGATGGGCCATGAGCCACCCCTGAGTCAGCAGTGCACCTCCATGGTCTGAGAGCATCCTCAGCTGTGGGAGCCAGAGCAGTTGCCCACAGGTGAGGGAGACCCCATCCCCTCCCTGGGGCACAGGTAAGGCCAGATCGGAGCCCTGGCACCAGTTCCAGGCTCCCCTGTGCAAGATAGCCTGATCAGAGCTGGAGTCCAGCATGGACTGAGTAGGAAATCCGAGAACCTGACAGGTGAGGAGAGGCTGAGGGCTGGGACTGTGCAGGCTTGGGAGCTCAGTGGGTTTTATCGATGGGCAGAAATCCCAGGTGAGAGCAGTGAAGGGAGCCTTAGGTGTCCCAGGAATGAGCACAAGGCAATGGAAACAACCTGAAATACTATCAATTTCACTGAGACATAAAACCCCCTCTTTTATTATTTTTATACTACAATATTATATACTACAATATTTATATTTTTATAAAATAAGGTCAGGAGCCCTTTTGCCAAGGCAGGGCTTTGGGCTCAACATGCTCCAGAGCTCCTTTCTGTGCTCCTGGGACACAGGTGTGGACCCTGGGGTGTTGCTGCATAGGGGCATCCCCTGCCACTGGGCACATGCCACACTGCCCACGTGGGCACCTGGGCATCAGGTGAGGCCTGTCCTTCCTCCAGCATGGCCACAATTTGTACCAGCCCCACCTGGGGGACTCTGTTGGTGTCCAGTATTTCCCTCTGCAGCTATCTGCCCTTTTCCCAACAGCCTCTGTCCTGCTTTTCCCAGGTCTGGGGATGAGGAAAAATGGATATAATGGAAATAAAGTCAAATTTGCATCTTCAGTGCTGACTGCACTTGTCTCTGCTAAAGCTGCATCTCACTGTACAGAGCTAGAGACAAGGGTGTTGCAGGTGGCCAAAGATTTTTTTGATTTGATCTTGTATCAGGCTGTGGGTTTTCACACGGAGAAGACAAGGAGCCTGGGAAAACAGCCACAGAATCAAATCCCAGGCAAACAGAAGTAATGGTGTTCAGGGATGGATGTGCCACAGAAATCCAATCCATCCCCACACTGAAAGTGCCGAGGAATAAGCAGTCATTTCTGATTTGGGGCTCACAATCCTGTAGTCCCCAGTTTTCCCACAGGGCTGCTGTACAAAGCCGGAGGGACAAGGAGTGAGAGAAACACCAAACTGCAGAAAAAATCCCCATAGATTGGGACTGTTTTCTCCCTAGCACAGAAAATAAACACTCTCCCACCTCATGCCCCAGACAGGCCAAGCCTGGGCTGGATCTGGACACTGACTAAATGTAACTTTGAGCTTGATGTGGTGACTCAGACCAGGAAAACCCCATGACAGACCATACTCCTGTCTACACAGACAAACCATCCACACTGTGTCCAGACAGCTGCATCTGTGTGATACACTGCAAAGCCCTGGCAGACTCCAGGAAGAACCAGTTTTCATCTCTCCATCAAATCCTGATCCCAATTATCAACATATCCAGGGCTTGATTGGCCCCTCCATTCACACACGACATGGAGTACTTTTGTTAGCCAGATTGCTTCATTAATGCTCCCCTGCCTTCCAGGTAAAATGTTACAGATTAAACACAACATGGTTTCTGGATCTCCCACAGCACCCAGGGAAAGTTAAAATCCATCAGTGCAAAGCTGCTGCTGCTGGAGCTGAATATTTAAATTTAACGTGGGGCTGTGTTGTGGAAAGGTCCAGAGGACATATATATGTTCTATGGAAGCTCTTTAGAAATCCACCCTTCCCAGTGTGCAAGGAGAGTTCTGGAAGCAGGGGGAGGGATGAGTTATGCTAACAGCAGTGTTGGGGTGTCTGTGCAATCCTGGAGCAGTTCTGCATGAGGCAGCAGTTGTGCTTCAGGATTTTCCAGTCTGATCCCTGGGTACTGGCTCCCTGCACAGGGAGAACAGGCAGGAGAAGTTTAAGCATTGGACAGAAGGAGAACAACAGAAAAACTACAGATGTGAGATTGTGGCAGCATCATCTATCACAAAACTAAGCTGAAGCAGCATTCAGAAAATTGTCTTTGTTACTTTGCAACACAAAGTTTGGAGGTCAAATAAAGCAACCAAAAATCTGTGGCAGAGTAAGCCTGAGGCAAGGCCCAGGTCTCTGGTTTCAGCTTGGTCTGTACTCACAGATCAGGGATGGAAAAGGGGCAGCAAGGAGAGAAAAATGAGATAATTTGTGTTAAATTGGTTAGTAATCAATTGTAAATTGGTTAGTAAAAAGTTAGTAACTTTGGAAGTTATGAATCAGAGGTGTCTCAGCCAAGGACCAAGAGGCACCAGAATGACACAAGTTACCTATGAGGTTTGCAATGGTGCAATAACTGCTCCTACCTACTGTGGGATATAGCTAGCGTGGCTTGGGCACAGCAAGAATTTGGGCAGGAGGTACAACCAGGGTTGCAAATAGTCCTAGAATCTCAACAGTGTATTTTTTATTGCAAAAATAGATGTTTTCAAAATGTTTCCTGTCACCCAAATATTTCCCAGAGCCTGTCAAAGCACTGGCCAATTACTTACTGTTTTCTCTTTTTATTTTACTTCAGCAGTTTCACATGTGGATCCTGTCCACAGATATTTCTAAGGTGGTGTGTCTGTGCAGACTTGGGCCTTCTCGCTCCAAGTGCCTCTCGGATGCTGGATGATTCCAGCAGCTGTGGATAAAGTGGCTGCCTTTAACTTTTCCCAGCCCAGAACTTTTCCCAGCCCACTGTGGGCCTTGTTTACACGTTCACAAACATGCCAGATGAGCAAATGAAGTGCTCTGGGCTTTTGTAATTGGCACTGGAGCTCCTGTAGCCTGTTCCTCACAGATAGAGTCTGTGGGGAATGGAACCAAGGGGGCAAACTGGGAACACAGGAACTTCTCTCTCCAGCTTCAGCCTCCTGGTGGAAGTGCACTAATTGGCCTCAGGGGCAGAGCTGGTGCCCACAGCTGAACTGGAGACCTCAGGGCTGGCTCTTGCAGCTGGGGACAGAGCTGAGGCAAGAAGGAGAGAGGCAGCAGGTGCCACAACTGCCCAGGAAGGACCATGAGCAACTGGGAGGCAAAGGAGCTTCCCAGTGGGGACAGGAGAGACTTTCCTTGGTGCTTTCTGAGCACAAGTTGGCCAGGAAGAGCCAGTGACCCCAGGGCTCAGCACAAGTGGCCGGGAGAACACTTTCCACTTCCAGGCTGCTGCAGGTGTTGGACCTCAGGGTAACAGGTCACTCACTTCATGTGTTGTGAGTGCAGTGTTTGGGCTTCTGCAAACATCAGCACACTACAAATACATGTAAATCCAGTCAGCTTTGGCCAGTTAATGGTTAGACCATAACATTGCAACCCTTCCTTCCAAGTCTTCTTAAAAACAAGTACAAATTACACTGGAAAAAAGCTTGAAACAGTACAGTTCTCTTCAGACAAAAATCTCCTTGTCAGGTGTTGGGAGAGGAGTCTGGCAGGAATCTACGGCCTCTCCCACAAGATGTGAGGTGTGGCTGTTGTCCTGTCTTGGATAGGCCAAAGTGGAAATGCCAAATTTAGCTTATTCTTATTCTTTGCCTGGTTCTGGTAACAGGTGGCCCTGACAATTTAGCTAAAAATAATTTTCAAAATCCTGAAGGAATCCCGAGGAAGTCATTGGGAGAAACCCCTGAAATACTCTTTTTGGAAAGCCTGGTGAGAGTTTGATTCCAGCATTAGACTGTGTTGGTGGGCAGGGGCTGCTGGTCCAAGCCATGCTCTGAGCAGGCCCTGGAGCAGAGGTGGCTCAGGCTGTGAGTCTGCTCATCTGTGGCCAGGTGAGTGCTGAGAATCTCCAAGGTCAGAGTCCAGGGTCTCTCAGGGCCTTTATCCAGTGCCCAAAAGGGTTTTTCCCTGAGATCCAGTGAGGATATCTCCTGTTCCAGCTTGCCCAAGTTGCCTGTCTGGTCACCATGCAGTTGTGAGGAGAGTCTGTACCCATCACCTCTCCCCAGTAACACGAGGCAACTGCTGACTGTGCTCAGGGCATCCTTTTCCTCTCTCCAACAGTGGGACTTAGGAGAAAATCCTACAGAAGAGTGCCCATGGAGAGTTTTAAAGGTGGTGCTAGAACCACAAAGTGTCAGATTCATTTGGGTTGAGAGGAACCTTAAAGCTCCTCCAGTTCCACCCCCTGCCATGGGCAGAGATCTTCCACTAGACCAGGTGGCTTCAAGCCCCATCCAGCCTGGTCTTGGACACTTCCAGGGATGGGGAAGCCCAGCCTGAGGAGAAAAGAACACAAAAGCACAAGATGTAGGTTGTATGAAGTCTGTTGGAACTGCAGTCTGGGTGACACCTGCAGGGCAGGACGGTTTTGGTGCCCTCAGAACTGACTCTGAAGCAGCTGGAAGCTCTGAGGGGAAGAACCTGAGCATGAAAGTCTTGCAGCATCAGGGAGAATCGTGGCTATTAACAACCCACAGAGCTCCTGAGCCAGGTGTGGCTGCGGGATCCTGGGCCCAGAGGCTGCCTGGGCAGCAGCAGGGAGAGCAGGGATGAGGGCAAGGGAGGCACTCAGTGGGCACAGGTCAGACCAGCAGCAATGTCAGGGAAAGCAGCACTTGCCTGGACCACCAGGTTCAGAGGATGGTGTGAAGAGGTCACGCTCTACCTAGAGGGCAGGGACAAGTGGAGTGTCACCAGTATCTGTCTTGGCACATGTCCTGTGGAACATCCTCATCAGCTGCAGGAAAGAGGCAACAGTGTTCTCCTGCCAGGGTTGTGAGTGACACAAGTCAAGGGGACCAATGCTCCAGGGTAGGGCCAGAAGGACATGGACAGACTGGAAATGGAGCCAGAAGGAACTGGGAAAATTAAAAAAGACAAATGCCAGGTCCTGTATCCAGTGCTCCTGAGAAAAAAGCACAGCAACAATCTCAGGAGAGGTCAGTGAAGAGCCCCCAAAAAGGCTCGGGCTGGACCCCCACGCTGAGGGCAGGGGCTGGAAGTGCTGAGTGGATTCTGCCAGCAAGGGGAATGGCTTTGGGGACACCAAGCAGCTGTTTGCCAGTCCCTATAGGGAGGTTATCCCCAAACCAGTGCCACACTCATTACAGTGGGACATGGAGGGAGGAGGAGGAGTGGCAGGCAAAATCCAGACAAAATCCACCATTTTCTTGTCCCCATCCTCAAAGGAAGCATTTGTACCCGTGTGGAGTCCAGGACCAGCTGGCAGTGCTGCTGCAGGGAGCTGTGATAGGAGTGATAGTGGTTTCTGCTGGAGAAAGAATTCTTGAGTAGGAGGGTGCATCCCTTAATGCAAGCAGGGAGAAGTTCCTGGTGTTAAAACAGTGCACTTGGGTATGGGAGGTACAGCACATGCTTGGAGAAGGTAAGTTAAGAAGCTGATTTTCAGAAGTGACAAGTATTTATGGGATCTGGGCCCAATCCTGAAGGCTGCACCACCAATTTGAGGTACTTGGTTTAAAAAACAACTTCCTAACATTTCACAAGTTCATGGAGATTTTATTTACTGCTGGACACCACTGGCCAGATTTGATATCCATCAGGAGACCAGAGAGGGACACAGTGATATTTGTTATCCTAAAAGGCTGTTCTGAAGACATAGACTAACAGAACTGAAGTTTCTGGAAGATTTCTGAATCGGGGAGATTTCAGTATATTTTAATATTTATGCCAAGTATTGGTGGTCTCAGAAAAGTCCCTTTTCAAATATCAAAGTGAGAGGGGGTTTCTCCTAGTGCTGCCAGCATGTGCCTTCCCTAAAACCTTGGGAGAGTGGCCAGGTTGTATTGGAATGCCATGGCACCAAGTTTTTGTTTGAAATAAGGAAATGCTCATCATTGCCACAAGAAAAAAGGTGTAATTTTGTAAACTCCAAGCAGATGAGTGAAAAAGTCCTCTTATCTTGGCCCCTGTCTCCTGCCAGCTGATGCCCTGCCTGAGAGCTGCTCAAAACAGGCAGAGCCCAGAGTCACTGTTCTGTGTACACACAGGACACAGATTTACAGCTACACACACACACAGCCAGTCACAGCTGCTCGTTTTACCACTTGCTGCTCATCCTTTTCAGCTCCTGACACCCTCTGACCCACATTTCCTCTGACAGAGGCTGCCCTTCCCGTGGTATCTGTGTTGGATTTCCACACAGGGCATTCATCCCCATCTAGGGTTGTAGCCTACACTTTCCCTACTTCCCAGATGGTGTTACTGTTCAGCCTCACATCTCTTGGCATTCCAGATCCACAGCTTATGCTTGGACCATCTCCTACTGCCCTATCACCAAGAGCAGAAGCTGAAGAACACCAAAGTGAAGCAATACAGCTTCCCTACTGCAGAAACATCACTGTTTCAACCTCTAGATTCACTCCCCGTGGCAGTCCTTGTTTCCTGGGGTTCCCACTTTACATTTCCATGGCACTACACAGTGAACTCCAGCTAAACTTACTCCTTCTAGCAGGAATAGCTGCAGGCTCTGAGCAGGCAGTGTTCACCCAGCCTGAGCTGGAGCAACCTCATTGCTGAGACCTTCAAACACACTGGGCACTGCTTGGTGCCTTCTGTGTCCAGTCAGTGCCACTGCCAGGGCTCTGTCCCAGCTGTCCAAGTCCTCTCCTAGGCCTCTGGAGCACATCATCTCCTCCAGAGAGCTGTGCACTGGGCTGAGTGGGCACGGTTAGTACAGGTGGTGAGAGAACAGGGAGTGTGGGTGCCATGCAGCCACCTCATGCTGTGCCCCTACAGCCAAAGGCCAGCCCCCATCACTGCTCCTCTCTGCTGACAATGGTGTGTGCAGGGACCTCATAGCCCTGCAATAGGTAAAATGGGGTGTAGGAAGGACTTGGAGCCCAGGAACTGCAGCTCCCATCCCCTCCAGCAGCCTCCTCCCATGGCCAGGTGCCTAAGAACTGCAAGGCTGGAGTGGAGTCTGCACCTGGCACAGCTAGGCAGAAGGTCAGCGTGGGTCCTGTGTCAGAAGGGTTTGGTCCCATGGGCTCAGATCCCACTGGTGCAGGCTTGTGAGTGCTGCTCCTCCCTCTGTCACTGAACAGCCTCTCCCCAGGGCCCCTGCAGGGTTAAAAGCTTCTGCTGCGCTTCCAGCATCGAGGACACACGGGCTTCTCATCACGCAGGTGAGACAAACCAGGCAGCACCTGGGGCATGGCTGAGACATGGAACATAGGACAGCATCTGGGGACAGCTTACTAAAGGACCCAGGTGCCATCCAGTCTCTGCTCTTGGCTGTGCAGGTGAGGGGTGAGAGGGCAGGGCTTCACCTGGTCCCTGTCCTGCACTGCTGCAGGGGGAACCTGTTGCTGACCCCCAGGGCTCTTGGATGGTCTGGGCAGGCTGTGGCTGCTCTGCTGCCTCCAATAGAGGCATCCAGATCTTTCCAAGATAAATGAATTCTGCTCCCTCAGTTCAGCCATCCCCTCACACTGGGCCTTGGCTGTGCCCAGTGCTCAGGACCCCACATCCCAGGGCTAAATGCTCCAGGCCACCTGCTCTGCTCACCTGAGGGAGTATGGATGCAGTGCCTTGGTGAGGAGAAGCAGGAGCAGCTTCCCCGGGTGGGTACGGAGCACATCTGAGCTCCTGCATGAGCACAGCTGGGTCTCTGCCTGCCTCATATGTCACCACCACAAGGGTCCCTCCCATCTCCCGAGGGAAGGACAGGAACCTGACTGGCACTGGTGGCATCTGTGTTTCCTCTCTGCTCCCTTTCCAGCCTTTCTGGCCTTGTCTGCCTGGGCAGAGGTGTGTGTACCTGCTCTGTACCCTGTGCACAGGGTAACACCTGCTCAGTCTCTAGTTAGCATGAGAAATCCCCTTCAGTGCAGGTGACAGAGGGAGGAAAAGGGTCAAGCAAGATGGAGGCTCTTTCCAGGCTCATTCCTCTGCAGTTCAAGGGGGCCAGGGAGATTCTCCTCCCATATCTTCCTATTCCTTGGTGTGCAGGATGTCTGAAGACAAATGGATTAAATCTGGCATCTCCAAACTATGGCTGTGTTTGCTGCATCACTCCACACCAGGGTGAAAGCCAGTGTCATTCCTCTGCACATTCCTGTGGTTGCTCCACAGCCCTGGAGTTCCATGTTCCATCCAGCCTGGATTTGTCAGCATGGGGAGGGCACCCGATGAGCTCTCCAGCCCCTGCTGTCCCTCCTGTGGTGGCAGGCACTCACTTTTGGCAGTGCCAGGTTCACCTGTCAGCAGCCTCCTGCCTCTGATGAACAGGTCAGCAGGAGCAGCATCCAGGCAGGTCCTGGACAGAGCCTTCCCCTCTCCCCCCACACAAGAGGGTACCCATGTCCTCACCAACCAGCTGCCTGACTGCTGTGACAGCTCACACAGCCTGAATTCCCAGTGTACACAGATCCACATGCACGTGTGGCACTGCAGCAGGGGCAGTGGGAGGCAGGAGGCAATTCCTGGGGAGTTGCACCATGCCTTCACCCCCCAGGACCCTCTCCCAGACAGGCAGGCTGGGCTATTCCTTCATCAAAATGTTCTTGGCTCAGGCTGGAGCTGGAGGAAGGGCAATGGTCTGAGATTTACAGACCACTGGATGATACAGTCCTTGTGTCCCTCTCCAATATGTGCAGAATTAGTAATTTTAGAAAGCCCAAAGTGTGCAGAATGAGTAGATAAAGAATATGTTGATCTGTGCAGCTACCTGAGAACTTGCCCATGCAGAGGTTTCCCAGCCTGGTGCATCCTGAATGGAGTGATAAGTTAGGATGTCACTGTGCCAGGCAAGGAAGAACTCATCTTCCGATTGAGCATTTTCCTCTCAAAGTTTTTTTTTTAAAAAAAAGTTGAAAAACTAACAAGTGAAAGAGAAATGAATCAGAACTTAATTCTGCTTCTGCTTAGCAAGCCCTGGTACTGCTCCCAGTGCACAGGGAGAAAATACCCTTGGAACAGGATAGTCTTCAGCTGCAGGACCTGAAAATTATGAATGAGACAGAAGTGACAATGGAGCAATTCCAACAGAAAACATGCACAATTTTAACAGTGCTTTGACAATTTCCTGTGGTAAGCAGCTACAAGAAACAAACTCCCACCAGTGAATTCTCCAGCACTTAATGTTATAAATGCATGACTGATGCATAGATACAGGCTTTGGTCAGGGAAATTAAAACCAGACTAATGGGTCTAAAGCAAGGGAACCTTGAAACTAAATTAGATTGTTTCATCTCCTGAACAGACATGACAATTGACTTCTGTTGCTAAAAGTACTTTTATAAGGAGGAAGGGGGATGCTTTCTTTTTTCTTTCTTTTTTCTTTCTTTTTTCTTTCTTTTTTCTTTCTTTTTTCTTTCTTTTTTCTTTCTTTTTTCTTTCTTTTTTCTTTCTTTTTTCTTTCTTTTTTCTTTTTTTGGTCTTTGCCCACTGAAGCACCTTGGCCCCACCCATGGAGTCCATGGCATGGGCAGGGTGGGCAGCAGCAGCCCTGGCCATAAGCACCCAGCACACACCATCTCCATCAGCTCTTGGCTGAAGTTCTGAACTGTAAATGCTTCCTTGTGCCTCCTCCATCTCTTGGGCATGATGATAACAGCTCCATGTGAAAGTGAGCAAAACTATTGTGTCAGGGTGAAAATTGAAATAGGATGACGGAAAAAAGGTTGGGAGTTTCAGGCCAGGAGATCCCTGATGGCTTAAATTTTCCTGTGGCTCAAACAAACCCCGTGTGATGAGTTGTTCTTTGTTGGAACCTTACTTTTCTAAGTGGAATGCTTGCTTTGTGAGAGCTGGTTATTACAGAGCAGAAAACAGGATAAAGAAATAAACAGTTTTTAACCGGCGCAGGGTGATGGCATATTCCCAGCCCAGGGCTGGAGAAGAGCAAGCTTAGTGGCTGTGGTATCTAGGGAATGCTGCAACCTGTCCAGGGACAGGGAAACATCTACTCACCATAAATACATTCAGGATGGGGAGAGACACATGCTTGGAATAGTCATCAGGACTAGGGGCTGGGTAGGCA
Source organism: Poecile montanus (assembly GCA_038429875.1). Taxonomy (NCBI): domain Eukaryota; kingdom Metazoa; phylum Chordata; class Aves; order Passeriformes; family Paridae; genus Poecile; species Poecile montanus. The sequence goes on from CM076502.1 coordinate 1,611,034, forward strand.
AAGAACTCCAAGAGGTGTGGGTGAATGCCCCCTGCTCTTGGGTTTTTCCGTGTGCTTCTTCTGCAGTCAGGTACCCAACACTGGATGACAGCTCTTTGGACTCCAAAATTCAAGTGTCTGTGAAATCTGAACTTGGGAAATTTTCAACAACTACAGAGACGGGACCGGAGCCATTCCACTAGTGACCTCCTTGCCTCATGGGAGGCTGTGCTTTAGTCCCCTGGCTCACAGTCCCCCCCACCTCCTCAGGGCTCATTTCTGCCCAAAGACTGATCCAGCTTGCCCCATGGCAGGTATGAACCAGACACAGGTGATGGAATTTGTGCTCTTGGGCTTTCCCCACAGCCGGCCCTTCTTCTTTGCTCTTTTCCTGACCATTTACCTGGCCACGCTGCTGGGGAACTCTGCAATACTTTCCCTCGTGTCCCTCGATCGCCATCTCCACAGCCCCATGTACTTTTTCCTTAGTCACCTGTCCTGCTTAGACCTTTGCTACTCATCAGTGACGGTGCCCAAGATCCTGGCAAACACTCTGCGCCCACAGGCAACCATCTCCTACGGCGGGTGCCTGGTGCAGATGTTCCTCCTGATGTGGTGCGCGGGGGCCGAGTGCGCGCTGCTCGCTGTCATGGCCTACGACCGCTACGCTGCCGTGTGCCAGCCCCTGCACTACGCCCAGGCCCTGAGCCACAGCACCTGTGCAGCAGCTGCTGCTGCCTGCTGGCTCTGGGGGCTGCTGGACTCGGCCGTGCACACCCTCCTGGCGACCCGGCTCTCGTTCTGCGGGGCTGCCCAGCTCCAGCACATCTTCTGCGACGTGCCGCCGCTGCTGGGGGCCACCTGCAGCAACACCCGCCCCAATGAGCTGGCCCTCCACGTGTCCAGCATCTTTGTGGGACTCAGTCCCTTCCTGTTTGTTGTAATCTCCTACCTTTGCATCCTGGCCACCATCCTCGGGATGCCGCTGGCCACCAGCCGGCGCAAGGCCTTCTCCACCTGCTCTGCACACCTGCTCGTGGTCACCCTGTACTTCATGACAGCCAACCTGAACTACAACCGGCCCAGCTCGGGTTACTCCCCAGCAGCTGACGTTCTGGTCTCCGTGTTGTACTGCATCGTCACCCCCATGCTCAACCCCCTCATCTACAGCCTTCGCAACCAGGAGGTGTGGGGTGCCCTGCGGAAGGTTGTGCGGGTGGCTGGCACACCAGGCTCCGCAGGCAACGATGCCTGACCAGTGCCAGGGCTGCCACAGGCTGCCCACACGGCGCTGGCACTGCAATGTCCATCTGTGGGACATCTGTGACAGCACAGGGAGCCTGGGGCTCCCAGCCTAAGCACGTGGCACACTGTTGTCGCTCGTCACCCTCAGTGCATCACTGATAGCAGAATGGCAAAATAAAGTCAGGAACAAGGCTACAGGACCAGGATTCTGTCTTTATTTTTCAGACACCACGTGCTGAGCTCAGCACAGGACCTGCAGCAGCTGCTCTACGGCCAGGGAACCCTGCAGAAAGCTGATTCATGTGGTGCCAGACGTGCTGGCCCTGGGCATGGCCACGAGCTGTGCCTCAGGGCTGCCCAAAGTCTTGAGTCTCTGCCCTGTGCAGAACAAGGACAGTGCCTTGGAATGCAAAACCTGGCCTGGGCAAGAGGGGCTGTCCCACCATCCAGCGTTCCCACGTGCCTTGGCTTTACATCTGGTGTCTGCTGGGTTTCCCCAGGCTGCCAGGGAGGCTCTGCAGCACTTTGTACATGAGCACAGTGGCTTGCACAGGCCACCCATGGCCTCAGTGCTGCAGTCAGACACAGAGGTCTCAGCACAGAGCTGAGAGCTAGTGGCACTGAACTCACCAGAAATGCTTTGTTTATGGCCAGTAAAATTTCCCTCTGCAGCTGCTGCATGTGGTGTGGCCCTGGGTGATGGTGGCTGAGGACTGGCTGGGGATGTGGGGCTGCCTCAGTCCCCTCTTCCAGCTGGGGGTCTGCAGCTGGGTGCAGCCTCAAATGGTTCTGTGGGTGTGGGGGCAGTGGCCAAATCTACAGCTGTGTACATGGGGCACAGCAGTGACCAGCACTGTGCCAGAGCCAGGAGCAGGGGCTCACTGGGGCAAGGGAGATGGCACAGGCAGGGCACACCTGCAGTCACACAACCGATGTCAGCTGGATGTCAGCTGGACCCAAACATGCTCATCTGTAGCTCAGTTACCAAGAGATAGCAAACAATATTTAATCTGCTCCAAAAAAAACCCACTGGAGAGTTGGAACTGGGACTTAGGAGGCACACAGCCTTGTTGGGAGCAGTTTGCCATTTCTGAATGCACAACACATGCTGATTTTACTCTTCAGGGAAAGAAATGTTTCTGTAACCCACCCCTTGGGTTGGGCTCTTGCTCCTATCCAGACGGGTTGTGAGCCCCTCAGCCCTCTGTGCTATATGCCGTTCTGGATTCTAAAATGTCCTAGAAACACCCTCAGTCCAGTGTCACTGGGCACTTCAGAGTCTGACCAATGAACCCCTTTCTGAAAAGCCCCTGGAAAGGGGCAGCAGGGAACACAGCAGAAACTACACAAGGAAAAAGACTGGGGAAGTTACCTCAGAGAAACAAAAAATCCAAAGCACTCCAAACAAAAACCCCAAAGCCAACCAACCAGAAATCCAAACAAGAAACCTCTGGAAAATTACATTAAAATTGATAATTTTTAACCTGGATGCCAATGCACCCTTCCTGTGACAGACACAACCTTTGGGTTTTCTGGGATCAAACACTGAGCAGGAATGCCACACTCCTGCCCGGATAGTACAGGCTTGGTGGGGGTCCAGAACTCACCTGGTGGGGGTCCAGAACTCACCCGCGAACCACACTGAACTCTAAAGCTTTAGTGTCACAGTGGGACCCCCTGCACACATTGCTGGCAGTGGCAGTGACTGGGGTGTGTTCCCACAGCCCCCCAAGTGCTCCCACAGCCCCTCAGGTGCTCCCACAGCCCCTCAGGTGCTCCCACAGCCCCTCAGGTGTTCCCACAGCCCCTCAGGTGCTCCCACAGCCCCCCAAGTGTTCCCACAGCCCCTCAGGTGTTCCCACAGCCCCTCAGGTGCTCCCACAGCCCCTCAGGTGTTCCCACAGCCCCTCAGGTGCTGTTCTACTCAGCTATCCCTGAGTAGATATCCCTGAGCAGCTTATTCCTGCTGTGATGGTACCTGCATCCCACAGAGGAATAATTCTAATTACTAAGAGGTAGTGGTTTGAGGGAGTGCTTTACTTTGCATTTATGAAAACTGTTTTAAACATTAGCAATAAAATGTTTCCTCCTATCTTTCCTCCCACTTGCCCAGCCTTTTCCCCACATTTGTGATGAAAAGTCAGGGGGCTTTTTCAGGAGTCTCCAGCAGGCACAGGGGATAGGAGCTGTCACAGAACCATCGGGACACAATTTGAGCCAGGCCAGAGCAGAAGCTGTGAGGGAGGGCACAGCCCCAAGGGACAGACACACCTGTGCCCAAAAGGGGCACACAGACCATGTTCATGTTTTTCTGGTCCATATTGCAAACATAAAAATGTTTCCTAAAATGTTTCCTAAAAATGGAAACCCTTCCTTGGAATAAACACAACTTGGCTTTCCAAGTGCTCTTTTCCCTGCCCCCTGACTAGGATGAGATCCAGGGCCACAGCAACTGCCCAAAGTCCCAGAGCTCATGCCCCTTCTGCTTTGCCTGGACTAGATTTGGTATTTCTGCTCTGGGAATTGCCCCACTGGGAACAGGACACAATCCTGCAGACCTGCTGGCTGACAGGTGGGGCAGATAGAAGAGACCTTATATTGCACTCATATGCTCTTAAACCACCCCACCTTTCCCACCTGGAAGTGGAGGGGAATCAAAATCTTCTTGGGCATAAGACAAAACATTCCCCCTGGCATTGCCAGTTTGTTCCTTGCTGTGTAGATATACCAAGCTGAGCCAAATGAAGCTGATAACATGGGAAAGGCTGAAGCAGAGAGAGGCTGCCATGATTTGACACTGGCCAAATGCCAAGCACCCACAGAAGTCACTCACTAACCCTCCCCTGCCACAGCTGGGCAGAGGAGGGAAAAAAATTAAATGAAGGGTTCATGAGTTGAGATAAGGACTGAGAAAACATTTCACACCATGGTCTTCACCATGGCCTGCAGAGGAATCTTGGCTCTGGCGCTGAGCACTTCCCGCCCCTCCTTCTCCACTGACCTTGGCGTCTCTGTGTTGTTTCCCTCACATGTTCTCATCTCCACCTCTTCCCTGACTAGGAAAAAACCAAAACTGTGCCCACTTTGTTTTGATTTTCTTCTTAAATGCATTATTCACAGAGGCAAGAGATGGAATGTGTTGCTTTTGCACAGCCTGGATATGGTAGCAAGGTGGGCCCCAGAGGTGGCACCTGTGAGAAGCTGCTGGAAGCTTCCACCATGTCCAGCAGAACCAATCCCTGATGGCTCTGAAGATGGAACATGCTGCTGGCCAAGGCTGGGCCAGTTGGAGGTGATGGTAACACCTCTGATATCAGATTACACACCAAAGTCAAAACAAAGTGAGGAGCAATTTTAATTCCAGCTAGAGAAGAGGAGGAGGTGAAAACGTGAGGGAAACAACACGGAGACACCAAGGCCAGTGGGGAAGGAGGGGCAGGAGGTGCTCCAGGTGCCCAAGCTGAGATTCCTCTGCAGGCCATGGTGATGACCATGGTGAAACAGCTGTGCCCCTGCAGCCCCTGGGGATCCACAGGGGATGCAGAGATCCACCCACAGCCCCTGGGGATCCACAGGGATGCAGAGATCCACCCACAGCCCCTGGGGATCCACAGGGATGCAGAGATCCACCCACAGCCCATGGGGATCCACAGGGATGCAGAGATCCACCCACAGCCTGTGGAGATCCACAGGGATGCAGATCCACCCACAGCCCATGGGGATCCACAGGGGATGCAGAGATCCACCCACAGCCCATGGGGATCCACAGGGATACAGATCCACCCACAGCCCCTGGGGATCCACAGGGGATACAGATCCACCCACAGCCCATGGGGATCCATGGGGAATGCAGAGATCCACCCACAGCCCATGGGGATCCACAGGGATGCAGATCCACCCACAGCCCCTGGGGATCCACAGGGGATACAGATCCACCCACAGCCCCTGGGGATCCACAGGGGATACAGATCCACCCACAGCCCCTGGGGATCCACAGGGATGCAGATCCACCCACAGCCCCTGGGGATCCACAGGGGATACAGATCCACCCACAGCCCCTGGGGATCCACAGGGGATACAGATCCACCCACAGCCTGTGGAGATCCACAGGGATGCAGATCCACCCCCAGCCCATGGCAGAGGTGCCCACGCTGGAGCAGGTGGATGCTTGTGGAAGAGCCGGTGGAGAGAGAGGACCCTGCTTCCAGGCTGGAGCCGCTTGTCCTTGGAGGACTGCACCCTGTGGAAGAGAGACCCATGCCACGACAGTTTTGGAAGGACTGCTGCTCATGAGAGCAGCATCAGAGAAGTTCATGGAGAACTGTCTCCCATGGGAGGGACCCCATGGTCTCACAGAGGAAGGACTCCTCTCCCACAGCAGTGGAAGAAAATCTTAGTGATAAACTGACCAAAACCCCCATGCCCTGTCTCCCTGCACTGTTGGTAGGAAGGGGAGAGGGGTTAGGGGGAAAAAATGGCTTATTTTATTTCTCATTATCCTCCTCTGACTCTGTTAGGAATAAATTCATTTTGTACCTCTAAGTCAAGCCTGTTTTGGCCTTGGAGTGTTTTCTCCTGGCCCTTAGTTCACAAAGCCTTCATTAAATTTTTCCCTCCTCTGCCCAGCTGTGGCAGGGGAGGGTGAGTGAGTGACTTTTGTGGGTGCCTGGCATTTGGCCAGTGTCAAATCACAACAGAGGCAAAGGTTTGTAAGGAAGCAGCTTGCACTTCATTGCAGAAGCTTCACATAATTTGCTGGGAAGAGGCCGACTCTGCCATGGCACTGTCCCTGCCACCAGCCTTCATCCACCATCTCAATGTGTGTGATCGTGTCATCAGGATCAAAAGAAATCTCATCATCTCCATCTGCAAAAATTGTCAAGAAAAGACAGTCACTCTCTGCAAAGAGAACCCCAGAGAGAGCTGGTTTGCATTCTTCCTCCCACCTTCCCCCAGGCAGAAGACAGAACAAGTGCTCTGATAACCCCCAAGAGTTTACCTCACCCAAACCCCACCCAACAGCACAGATAAAGCAGAGAAAGAGCAAGACCTCACAGATGGAAGATGAAGTTTCTCTGTTCCTATCCTGCTTTGGGCCAGGACAAGGCTAATTTTTTGCAGTAGCTGGGAGGGGCCACGATCAAGACATGGAGGTTATTCTATACCACCTCATGCCATTGCCAGGGGTGGGGGAAAGGGACACTCCATTCCAAGGAAGACGGGGTTTCTTCTGGTTGAGAAAATATTGCCTATTGCTGGGTGTTTTTCTGTGTGAATAATTTATTTTCTTATACCTTTGGTTATTAACATTGTTGCTGTTACTGTTTCCTTTCTTATTGCTGTTTCCAGTACATTGTTGTTATCTCAGCCTGTGATCTTTGTCTTTTTGTGCCTCCAATTGGAAAGGAGAAGTGATGCAGCTTTTTTTACTGGGAGTACTAAATTGGAGAATATCATTCCTACACGATGACAGTTCCCAAGTCAGGTCTCATTCTGCTTCCCAGTGGCAGAAATTGAAACCACCAAGTCCCAGTCTTTTCCCCAGCGCTGATGTGGTGAACCCCCGTGCCCCCCTTGCACAGCCCTGCCAGGGCACAGCGCCTTCCCCCAAGCCCCGAGGGCAGACCCACCTCCTTGGTAATCGTAGAGAGCCACTGCACAGAGCCCGGGGCTCTGCCCCTCGTAAGCACTGTCCATGCTCCCTGCAGAACACGAGAGAGACAGATGGGACAGGCTGAAGCAGACACACAGTGCTGGTCAGTGCCACCCTCCAGCTCTGGGGAAGCACATCCAAACCCTGTCAGCAAGGAGAGGCGCACCACAGCCCAAAGCAAGGTGTGACTTCCCTCGCTTTCTTCAAGGAGACAGTTGGGTCCTGATCTTTCACCCTCCTCTCCCAAGAAAAAGGCTGGGAATAACTCCAACCTCTTCACCTGACATCTCCAGTACCAGCAAAGCTGTGATGGAAGCACTGACAGTGGCCCATGCAGTTTGCTGCTGTGCTCAAACAAAGGCTGCCTGCACTCCTCACACCAGGAGACTCCACCAGACCAGGTCTCAGGAACACCAGCCATGTGAAGAATGGGCAGAACCAGAGGCACCCCCAGGCCCCATTGCAGCACTGGTAGCCACTTGCCAGGAAATTGCAGCAAGAGCATCGGTCCACATCCAGCTTCTCCTGGGCCTGTGGCAGCCTCCTGCCCAGACCCCGACCCAGCAGATTCCTGCTGTCCAGTCCAGCACCCCATGCAGCTCATCTGCCCTTTAGAGCTGGGCAGGGGAGTGGGACACAAGCAAGTCTTGATCATCAGAAGCTGCTATCCTGACCACAGTGGACTTCAGGATAAAAATTCCTCTGGGCTTTGCCCCATACATCCAGTGAGGTTAGTGGACAGGTACAAGCTCCCCAAGACATGGACTTTTCCATCAGTACTCACCCAGGTGGGGCTGGCTCTGTCTGGGCTCCTGAGGAAGGATCACCTCATAGTCTTCACCTCCATCTCCTCCAAAGTCATAGGCAGCATCCAGCTTTCCCAACGGGGCTGGCAGCTCCTCATAGTCAGCACCTCCACTGGTAATGTCACAGTAGTCAGAGGATTCTGGCAGCTCCTCATAGCCTCCATCAACATCCAGACTTATACTGTAGGTGGGCTGACCCTGGCTGGGGACCTTGCACTGGTCTGCATCCAGATCTGCTGGCCTTGGTGGCAAAGAGGGTGGTACTTCTTCATCCTCCCTTTTGGCCTCCTGCTATGAGGTGGGAACGTGACAGGAAAGTCACCTGCACAGCACTCACTGCAGGCAGTTCTTCCCTGACTCCTAGGACGTGACACAAGGCAGCCCCTTTCCTGTTGCCAGGGCACAAATGGAGCATCATTCCCTGCACACCAGGGAAACAGCTGAGCTATTCCAGCCTTCCTGAGCCAGCAGCTGGGATTGCTCTGGAGACCCTCAGGATTCACGTGTTTGAACTCTGTTCATACTTCACTACAGCCCACTGTAGCCCACCACACTGACCCACACCCAGAGCTCGTCCCATGGGGTCAGGTGCTGTGCAGCCATGTCCCATCCCCATCCCAGTGCTCCCCTTACCCTTCCAAAGCTTCTCCCACCCTGTGGCTGTGCTCCACATCTTCTGGCACATAAAGCACAGCCCCTCTCAGGTGCAATCCCCTCCCCAGCTCTCCCAGGCTGCCTTGGCACCTGTTCTCCTGGTGACACGGGCTGGTCCCCAGCAGTGCTCCTGGCTGGCATGGCTGGAGGGGCTGCCCCAGTGTGCTCCTTCTCTCTTGGAGGGATTTCCTGCTAAAGAAAAGCCATCAGACCACTCAGTCCCTTTGAACAACGGCTGTTCACATTCCCAACAGAGCAATTCAGAACATTTTCCTTCACCTACAAACCTGCTCTGGGCCTGGGCACTCACAGGCTGGTGACAACAGTGGAGCAGTCCCAAAGAGGACCATTGTGGTGGGGGGACAGCTTCACTGGGACACCCCTCTGTCCTCTGAGTGCAGGAACAGTACCAAACAGTGAGGCAGGTAAGCACAGGGCCTGGGTGCCATCTCCAGTTTGCTGGGATGCATCCCACATACAGACTGCTGGGATAGCAGTGCTGGGGAGCAGTAACCACATTGTGTGCCAAGCACCAGAGGCAAAAGAAGCTGGGGTCAGAGTACAGGCACCATGGTTGGGTGCAGGTATGCCCTTATATGAGTGTTTGGTGTGCTGGAAAGGAAAGTCCAGTGACAACTGTGAGGCTTGGTGGCCATTCTTGGCAGATGCAGGGAAGCAATTTAGGCAGGAGGTTACCCTCAAGAGACTACATAGAAGGATATGGATCTGAAAAGCTCTGAGGAAGTCTGTGTCATCATGAGTCTTGGAGGACACAGCAAGACAGCCCTGGCTCACCTGCTGCCGGGCCTGCCTTCTGCTCTCTTCCTCTGCTGACTTGGCCATGTGTTCAAACCGTGACCGCAGGCTGCTGGTGCCACTGGAAGCTCCTGTGAGGAGAGAGCTGATTGACTCAGCCCTACGTCTTCTTTCCACCACCCCAAACATCCAGGAGAAACCCAGACCTCTGCCTCTTCCAGAGAAACTTGCAGTTCAGCCACCTTCTCCTGCCCTCCAGCCCAGGTTAAATGTCCAGCCCAGCCCAGCACACACCTGCCAGCATCCTGCCATGGAGGGACTGTGAGGCCCACGGCTTCCTAAGCCCAGGGCTGGCACTCGGGTCTCACCTGCCTCCAGGGGTCTTGTTTTCTCATAGGAGGAGGTGGGAGCTGCCATCTCATCAAAGCCAGCAGCACTCTGCAAGAGGAAGTGAAAGAATTGCTCAACTTGTTGGGCAATGCCTGCCAGTGCTGGCTTTGGGTACTGGTGATGGCAAGCTTTGTTCCCAGGTGTGTTTGTCCTCACCTGTACACCTGCTCTGGCCCAGGGGACCCTGTTGGCTGCAGTCCCCACTTGTAACACCTCCCTGTCCTAGGGACGTGCCTGCTGTCCCCCAGCCAAGGACGCAGGTGTCCCTGCCCGGGAGGTGGCACTGAGAGCTGGAAAGGAGCTGTGGAGCCCAGCGGGGGAGGCTGAGCAGTGGCACAGGACAGCAGGGCTGGGGGCACTCCCTGTACCATGGCAAGGAGCTGCAGAATGCCTGGCAGGATCCCTGGCCTCTGCCTCTTCCCCAGGCCCAGGGAATGCGTCCATCCCTGCACTCCCATGGCATGAGGCCTGAAAACACTTCCCTGCTGGGTGCAGAGCTGCCTCTCCTGCTGTGTGTGCACTGGCACAGGCTGGAAACCAGCACCTGTGTGTCAACACTGCTGGCTATGGAAAGAGGCTGAACTGGGAATAGCATCGGTGGGGAGGGGGCAGGAAAACCAAAGTGAGATAGAGAAGGCTTAAGGGTTTATCTGCTCTCATGAGAAAACTACCTCATGCAAAAAGAAACAAGCGGGTAGGAGCCACTTTTCAGCCTGACACTTCACACCAGGTGCTGCCTGCAGGTGTCACAATAGGCTGGTGGCCCACTGCAGCCAGGGAGCCCCGACAGCAGCTCTGCTCTTCCTACAGAAAACACACCTGAGCAGGCAAACCAGCCTGCAGGCTCAGAACCAGCTGTCCACAGGACACAGCAGAGGCCTGGACGTGCTGTGTACATGACAGCATTTGTATTTTGTGTGAGCCTCAGTCTGATACTCAGTGTCCAGAACTCTACCACAGGGGAGATCAGGCTGCCTGAGGGTTTGTTATACTCTGCTCTGGTGCCGCGAATTCAGCATTTCTCCACTCCTGAGGACCAGGCAATCTGAAACTTAGTTACCTGCCAAAAAAATCCTTATTTTTAACATGTCTGTTTATGCTTCAGTAGTCTCAAAATGCACAAATTCATGTTCACTTTGAGTCCAACAAGAACTGCTTATCTCCTTTCTGCATCCGTCTTCCCAAAGGACCCACAGCCCTTTTACCAAGTCCTCATCTGCTTTTGCATATTGTTTCTGACCACATACAAGATTGCCTTTTGTCAGTGCCCCTCCATTTGCTGCTGTTAAATTCACAGATAGCACAGATCTCTTCTGAGGGCAGGACAACATTCCCTCTCTGTTGCTGGCCCAGCGTAGACAGACAGCATGGACAGGACCATGCGGGGTGTTTGGGTGTGTTTGGGTGTGTTTGGGTGTGTTTGTATCCTTCCCTGCTTCCTCAGGCTCCCAAGGACAGCAATGTTGGTGCTGTACCAGGCACAGCACCGTGCCCCCCAGCAGGGGAAGGAGCTTTCAGGGAGGGCACTGCCTCTTCCAAATGCCCCAAGATTTGCATCTTTTAGGCTATCCACATCCACGCAGATCACCAGCCACTAGCAGGACCCCCTGTGGGGACCAAGCCTTCAGGGCAGTCTGCCAGGCACAGAATTGAGCCTCACTCTGGGATGGGGCTGCAGAGGAGGCTTTGTCTGGGGTCAGCCCAAACAGAAAACCTGAACCAGCAACTTGGTGAGCTCTTCTCATGCACAGCAGATTGATCTATGCCAATCCCATCCCTGCTGGAGTTTGTCAAGGTGTGCAGGAAGATTTAGCACCTCAACAGACCGTGAGGCACTCCTTGATAGGAGTGAAAAACCTGCAGAGGGTCACAAACAGCAGAGAAGTGAGGAGCGACAGAAGAGTGCCACGAGGAATTCCCTGCATTAGTCTCCCCAGGCTGCATCCCTCTGCACCCTCTGGTATTTCACTCTCAGCCAGTTTCTTCTTGCCACAGCTGTGCACGGGGATCTCACTGGGAGCTGTGCACCTCCACTGGGGGAACCTCTTCTCTTTCAGCTGGGCAAAAAGCAGTGGTTAGGAGCAAGCAATTGCTGGCTGCAGCAGTCTTACCTTATCCACTCTATCCTTCTGGACACCATAACGGCCTCCAAACCCCTTGGCATAGTCTGTATGGAAAAATGCTATTTTGTAGTATTTTGTATTTTTCATGCACCTCTGACTTCAGTATGCTGTGACCAATGAAATGACTTTGCACGTGCCATCTCTAGTTAGTTCCATATGTGATGAGATACAGATAAAGCTAAGTGCTCTGGACAGTAGCTTTTAGGACCAATCCCTCCCTCCTTTCAGCTGAGGGTGCAGGGTGCAGAGCTGTAGATGCCAAAGCCGAGCCCAAGGCACCAGGGAGAGGGCGGTCACCCCAGCTGAGTGGAGCGTGGCCCTGCTCAGTGAGGTCAAACGCTGCACACAAGGCAGTCCTGGGATCTGCTCTGCCTCATTCCTCTGTGCTCACCCTCACAATGAGCTTCTGGTCAGGAACATCCCTCACAGAGAAAGCACTGCAGAGTGTGGGAGTCCGAATTGAGTGACTCACATTCTGTGTGCCCCACTAACCCAAGGTCCCACCTACTCTGCCCCTGTGCTTTGGGGTTCACTCTTGTCTCAGCTGCTCTGCCACGTGCTGGATCTCTTACTATGAACCACAAGCTCCAGACTTGTGTCTGTGTCTGTGTGTGCTCCAAGGAAACTGCTACCACCCCTGGCAACATTGCCCAACCTCTCTGGGATGCGTGGGGTTGCACTTCTTCCTGATGGTCCCAGCCAAGGGCGTTCTTGTCTTGACGGTCCCTCTGGACCCCAAACTTCCCACCAAAGCCCACGGAATAGTCTTCAGCCACGGGGATCCAGATTGGGGCATGGAAGAGAATACACAAGGGAGAGAAGGAGATGAGTGGCAGCAGTGTGAGTTCAGGCTGTTCTCACAGGTTTTCCATGCCCGGGACTTAGAGGAAGGCATAGATCAAGGCCAGATTTCCCCACTGGTGCTGCAGCAACAGCCCTCCCTCATCCCTGAGAGATGTCACCTGCTATTAGCACCTGCCTGGGCTTCCCCTTCACCCTTCCTTTGACATGCTGTCCAAGAGATCCCTATGTCCACAGAACTCTTCTGCTTCTCTTCCTTTAGCCTGAACTCTTTTCAGCAGTCATGCACTATGCAATGGCTTTCCTCACCTGGCCCGTTCCCAACCGCTCCCTGTAGCTCTTCTACCATTCTTGCAGCAGATTGCAAATGTCCTGCACAGAGCCCCTTAGTCCCAGCAGGCACAGTCCCCACTGTCTGCTCCCACCTCAGCTGCCTCCCCCAGCCCCCTCAGATTCCCCCACCTCACCCAGTTGCCATGGCTCACCTTTCTGAGACTCGTGCTTCTCTGCCTGGCTCTTGTAGTCAAATCCCAGAGCTGCTTTGTCCACCTTATCCCTTTCCACTCCGTAACGGCCACCAAAGCCCTTGGAGTAATCTGAGGTGGTATATGGAGTCAAATGCTGCCCCCAGCATGGGGCTGGTGAGGACAAGATAGGGAGCAGCACTGAAAAGTGCCACCAGGGAAAAGGGACAGCAGCAGAGATTAGGAAATTATGGATTTATTCACCATAGAAAGTGAAGGGTTGGAGGGGACAGAGTGGATGGCAGGGAGCACCACAGATGAGAGCCCAGAGGAATGGGGTCACAAGGCAAATGGGGGTCAGGGCACCAGGAGACACAGCAGGCCAGGAAGAAAGGAAGAAAACTGACATGCCAAGGACACTGGGAGCTCTGTCACCCACGAAGGCAAAGCAAAGCAGGACTTGGGCACTGACAGCCAGGGCATCAGTCCCTCACCCACCTCCAGAGCCAGGATTTCAGCCTGTGTTCTGCCAGCCTCAGAAAAGGGCTGTGAGTAAGACACTGAGCCTCGGGAGTACAGGAATGGCAGAAGGGCTGACATTTGCTGTAGTGGAATCTCAGCTTCCACAAAGGTGCACCTGAGCCTGGGGATTGCCACCAAGGCTGAACCCCCCTTTCTGCAGACTTGCTCCCACTCTTCTCCCTGGCACACTGGCCATTGTGTGAGAGCACAGCACCTTCTGCCTCTCCTTTTTCCAAACTGAAACCAGTGATCCATTAATGACTTCAACCATGTTCAGCTGTTTTCTAAGGACAGCCTGGTTATTAGTGGCTGATTCCTGAGATATTTCAGCCTCCATCCTGATTCCTGGCTGTACAGACTCCTCTTTTCAGACACCTGCCTGCTCAGTCTCTAAACTCTGCCCTTCAGGAGTAAACCGGAGTCACCTCTCCCTTTCCCTAATGCTGTTCTCACAGGTCTGCATTTCATGGGACTGAGGCTTCTTTGACAACTTCATCTTTACCAATCCACGGAGGCTGTGATCTAGAGAAATATGTGATGAAATTTGGATGCTTTGTAGGGTTTTGCTTTCATATCCATTGCTGTGCCTTTCCTTACAGGGCTGATTTTCCAGCAACCACTTCTCAAGTGCGACAGTGCTCAGGTTTCCTCTGGAGCAGTTCTACGAAGGGCTTTGAGAGGAGAGGGAGAACCAGCCATCCATCTCAGGGTGGGGGTGTCTCCTCTGCTCAGCCAGGACAGGGTTTCCACCAAAGCAAAGCACAGAGACAAGCAGGATGTACAGTGACAGGACAGCAGTGAATGGGGCCACAAGGGTGATGGACTGGAAACGGGAATCTGAAACAAGGGACAGGAGACTGTGCCACAACCAACAGCATGGGATGCTGGCAGCAGAGGAGAAGCTGGGCAAAGGGTCAAGGGGCCACGTATGCCCATGGACTTGCCTTTCTGGGACGAGTGTTTCTCCACCTCGCCCTTGTATTCAAAGCCCAGTGCAGACTGGAACAAGAAGGGGAGGACTGTCAATCATCCTGAAGGCCAAGATGGATCTCAGCCTCCCTTCCCCTGGGGCCAGGCTGTTACTGGCTCCCTGTCTTGTGCTGCAGCATGCAGGGGCAACCACCACAGCCCCTGGACAAACAAACAGTGTTGTGCCTGGATCAGGCCCAGCACAGCAATGCACAGCAGTTCCCTCCACTGTGTCATCGGTCCCTGCCCTGTACAGGTGAGCTGTGCTTCAGCATCACCACGGCACAGGGCACACCCTGCATGCTCCAAGCTGTGAAAACAGCCACAGAGTGGCATGCAGCAGTGCTCCAGGGGCAGCACAGGCCACAGGTACGTATTTCAGTACTGTCCAACACACCTTGTCGGCTCGGTCCCGCTGGACTCCAAACTTGCCACCAAAGCCCTGGGCTGCATCTGTCTGGGAGGAGTGCTTCTTGACATCAGCAATGTATTCGTGTCCTACTGCACACTGAGAGAAGAGACAGTGATATGAGCATCCATGGGGGACAGGCAGAGACACCACAGCTGCTTCCACATGCTGCTGGCACGCTCGCAGCCACAGGGTAACAGGTCCAAGCTGACCCGTGCTCTCCACGTGGCCTTTGCCAGCAGCAGCTCTGCTCTCAAGGGCTGTCATCTCACAAACAATACCCACTGCCAGCTCATTAAGCAAAGTGTAGGATGCCAAAAGCCAGCTGCTCCCGAGTGCTGGTGGAGTTGCCCGGTGGATAATCACAAGGGAGACAAGAGAAAAGTGCAGATAGGCACACACAGACAGCCGAGAACTGCAGGAAGAGGTCTGGCACCCATTCCCTGTTCTGTATCTGACAGCCAGGGCCAGCAAACCTGGCCACAGGCCAGGCCAGGATCCTGCTCTCCCTGCTGGAGGTGCTGTGGCCAGGAACCACAGACACTCTATGCCAAAATGGAAGAGCTGTGCTCACACTCTGCTGGACCACAGTGAGGGTGCTTTTGTTGAGCAACTGGCCTTTGTCCAGTTCCACGAGGATGCTGCAAGTGTTCAGCTTCTGCCCCTTCCCCTGAGGACCGTGTGCAGTTCCTGACTACAACGGCTCTGGCAGGGAGAGAAGGGAATTTTTGAGGACAGTCTTTCTCACCCTGCCATCCTGGCATTGTTCAATCCCACAGTGACCACACCTATGGAACTCTACTGCAATCTAATAATCTCACTTCTGAGAAAGAAGCATTAAAAGCTGAAAGGTGCAGGAAGAAGTGTGGTAATGATTACCACAAAACATAGACCAGATCTGATGTATAGGGCCATATTTTGGGGAGATATGAGGTCTGTAATGCAGAAATATGAGGAGAGGAGGGAATTACTATACATTAGTTCTCCAAGTAGGGAAGCACCAGATTTAACTGTTATGCAGCAGGCTTGAGCAGCCACAGAACATCCTTCACAGCTAAAGGGAGCATTGCAAATAAGTTCTAAAGACAAGTTACAAAAATGAAATCAAACAGACCCTGGAGACAGATTATGGGTTAGCTGAACATGTGTGAATCCATTCTCTCCCTTCAGGGTCAGGCCAGAAAACAGGGATGCCTCTTCCCTTTATGAGAAAAGCACTTTTCCACTGAGGCTCAAGGAAGCCTTTCACAGCTGTTACCTTATCCATCCGGTCTCGCTCTGTTCCAAATTTGCCCCCATAGCCATAGGATGCCTTGGGGCCAGTTTCCAGCTCCTTCTTCTTGATGACCTCATGTTCCTCTGATACCTTGTTCCTCAGCTGATGGATGCTGGACACAGAAACAGGGCAGGTGAGTGTGGGATTTTGCAGAGCCATGCAGCTCTCTGGAGCATCCCTGTGCCCCTGCACCATCCAAAACCCAGCAGGACACACACGAAGGACCAGCTGCCTGTGCAGGGCTCCCCTGGGTGCCAGCCACACAGGCAGAGCTGTGAGAGGGCACCCCGGGGTCTGGGCTCAGGGGGACATCCAGCCCTCTCCTGCAGCCCTGTTCAGGGCTACACCCCGACCTCCTCGGGAGCCCACACCTTCCTTTTTCCGAGAGCTGAGCGGGCTGTCCCGAGGCAGGGAAGGAGCGGGCAGCCTTTGCACCGGGGCAGCGCCCTGTGCAGGTGTTCACACAGGTTCCTGCGGGTTCCCTGTGCAGGTGTTCGCACAGGTTCCCTGTGCAGGTGTTCACACAGGTTCCTGCGGGTTCCCTGTGCAGGTTCCCTCTGCAGGTGTTCACACAGGTTCCTGCAGGTTCCCCGTGCAGGTGTTCGCACAGGTTCCCCGTGCAGGTGTTTGCACAGGTTCCTGCAGGTTCCCTGTGCAGGTGTTCACACAGGTTCCTGCGGGTTCCCTGTGCAGGTTCCCTGTGCAGGTGTTCGCACAGGTTCCATGTGCAGGTGTTCGCACAGGTTCCATGTGCAGGTGTTCGCACAGGTTCCCCGTGCAGGTGTTTGCACAGGTTCCTGCAGGTTCCCCGTGCAGGGAGCCGCAGAGCGGGGCTCCGGGGAGCGCTCCCGGCCCGCCGCAAGCCGGCCCGGCTGTGCCCGCGGAGCCGCCCCGCTCTCCCCAGCAGGGCCGGTCCCCACCACGGCTGGGCTCGTTCTGTCCCCGGTCCCGCTCCCCCACGCCCCCCGGTCCCGGTCCCGGTTCCCCACGCCCCCCGGTCCCGGTCCCGGTTCCCCACGCTCCCCGGTCCCGGTCCCGGTTCCCCACGCCCCCCGGTCCCGGTCCCGGTTCCCCACGCTCCCCGGTCCCGGTTCCCCACACCCCCCGGTCCCGGTCCCGGTTCCCCACGCCCCCCGGTCCCGGTCCCGGTTCCCCACGCTCCCCGGTCCCGCTCCCCCACGCTCCCCGGTCCCGGTCCCGGTTCCCCACGCTCCCCGCTCCGGGTCCCGGTTCCCCACACCCCCCGGTCCCGGTCCCGGTTCCCCACGCCCCCGGTCCCGCTCCCGGGCCGCACTCACTCGATGTGCCCGGCGCGGCCGGAGCCCTGGATGGATTTGGCTCCCCAGCGCTGCTCCCGCTCGCTGATGTCGTTCTGCGGGACCAAGCGCGGCTCAGCCCCGGCCCGCACGGGCTCGGTGCGCTCCGTCCGACCCCATCCCCGCCGGGCAGGGCAAGGCAGGGCCGGGCCGGGGGCTCCGACCCGCTCCGCAGAGCCGAGGTGACACCGAAATGTGCGGAGTTCATGCTCGGGAAAATACTCCAGAAACCGCAGTGACCTCAGGCCTGGCTGTCACAGCCTTGTCTAGTTGCTTTTTGGAAGGTCTGAACATATATTCGGTAAAATTAAGCATCAATAAAATCTTTTCTAATATACAAGAAAGCTGAAAATATGTATATATGAAATAGAATGAAAAAATCACTACAAAGTCTTTTTCTGTTCATGCTCAGTTTGAATGCTTCCACAAATAGAAGAAATTAAGTAAGCAAAAAAAATTGGACAGTGTAGATTTTTCCTGAAACATTAATGACTTGAAACTGTGATAAAGGAATTTGATTTTTGCCCTAAACTAGAATTTCTTAGTGGAAATACTTAGGCAAGACTGAACCTCGAAAACAAAGGACTCATGTCCAACTGGAGAGGTTTATTAGGAAAGTAACAGAACCAAATGGAAAATGACGATCATGACCCTGTATGAATGCAGGGGGTTCCCCAGGCCAAACCCGTCTGCTCTCTCACCAGTTCACTCAAACTAGGTAGAAAACAAGAGTGTAAGAGGCACAGAGCTTCATCTGTGGCAACCTTGATCAGTCAACCTGCACAAGCTGACTGTTAACAGAGTAGGATTTTTCATCTGGAAAAAAGATGAACAAGGGAAATCCTGGATTCTGTACAGTTACAAACCATGTGGGACAGAGAAAATGTGTTTGCTGTGTCTTGTAACACACGTTGTGGAGAAGACAAGGGAAGTTACCAGGGAGCAGGTTTAAGAAACTGCATATTCTGTACTCCTTCAGTACCATTACTTGTGGTCAGACATGAGGTGTGCAATGATGTAGGAAGTTCTGGAGACTAAACCTGGATGCATCAGGTGCTCAGACAGGTGACCTGCCAGTACCTGTGAGGAGCTGATGGCACTTGGTTGATCCTGCCCTGCCAGTGGTGCTGCAGCTGTACTGAGCCCTGAGCAAGTGCCCAGGGCCAGGAGCTCTTCACACCACCAGTACAAAAGTTGCTACACCAGACACTCACCACGAAATCAGGGTCCGTGTCCCAGTCGTCTCCCTGAGCCTCCACTTTCACTGACACGTCGTGTCCCACAGCCGCTTTCCACATCTGCACAACAAGGACATGGTGTCGCACCCGGGGTGGCCACACATGGCTCAGTCACAGCAGAACTTGGGCTGTGAGGGGCCCTTACAGGCCACCTGTCCTCACACATCTGTCCCTCAAAAAGCACAGGGCACTCCAAAATAGCTGCTCCTGAGCCCTAGCACTTCTTACAGCAAAACACACAGAGAGTGTAGGTGTAAACCGCAGCCTTCATGCACCCTGACTGCAGCAGGAACACACACCTTATGATAATGTAAATGAACACTGCATCCAATTACCAGATTCTGCTTTTCCAACACATATTAATTTTCTGTGCTGTGGGAGGCTTTCCCTGCATTACTCCCCCTATTAGCACAGTCACACACAATACTATAGTGTGCTCCAGCACCGTGACACTGCTGCTGGAACTCAGGTGGACTCCTCAAGACTCTTGTCTGCTTTACAACCTTTTAATCCCTGCCCAATAGCCTAGAGAAGGGTTAGAGCAAGGCTGGACAGTGGTGTGACAGGGCTGGTGCTGCGTGGTGTTCATGTGTGTCACGTGGAGAAAATGGGAAATGGGGCTAAAAGCACTGTAGGGCTAAACTGGCTGAGACTGTGGTGGAACCGCTTCCGCAGGCCTGGAGGAAGTGACAGGCCCAGGAAGAGGAAATTAAAAGTAATGCGAAATCTAAACCCCCTGTGTTTCATTTTCAAGGTGACCATGAAAAAACTGTGATGAAAAAGCTCCCTTTCCCCTTCCCCACAAAAAACTGAGTTTTTACAAAATGAGAGAGAGAGAGAGAGAAAAGATAAGTTGGTTGCCCCTACACCCCAGAGCAATCACCCAGAGCCCCATCCCTTCCTATCCTGCCCCTTTTACTGCCTGCAGTGTTGAGGAACCGCAAGTTCTCTGTGTCACCCAAAGCAGATTTTTTGTGCAGCATAGAGAAAGATGGAAGAGAATGTGCAGGAAAGACTGAGCTGAGCCCTGTTCTCCATCACACCAAACTGTGACCAAATCAACAGGAAGAAAGAGACCTCTTGTGTGCTGGATCTTCAGTTAACAGCAGCTTTTACCCTGTGCTGCCCCTCACTCCCATGGCTGTATGGAAGCCTCAGACAGCACCGAGCACCTGGGGCAGTTGCTGTCTTTGAAAGCAAAATGTTTATGCTGAGTAATAAAGTAGTTCTCTGTTTATGCTAAGTAATTAACTGTTCCACATCAAAAGTGGGAATAAGTGCTTAAGTGAATAACCTTATGGTTTAGTGCAGTGCACTGCTCAGTTTTAAGCTGTCCTTTCCAGCTGAGTTTCAGGTTGTTCTTTCTGGAGAACCAGCACTGTAAGACCAGGGAGTGACGAGAACAGGAACCAAATGAGCACAGCAGAGATTATTATTTCTTTTGTTAAATAGAGGCCAAGCTAGTCAGCTAAGAGAGAAGGTCAAGGGCTAAGGCCAATATACAGCGAAGACCTGGTTTTAGGCCTTCTCCAGGTGCCTCAGGACCATAGCTGGTCTGACATTCCCCACTGGCAGCAATCCAGTGCCAAACTGAATGCAGCTAATTGGAATTAGAAGCAGGGGAAGCAGAAAGGCTCATGTAGACAGCACAGCCCCATCTAACACCACCTTTCTCCTTTTTCCCTCCCTCATTTATTGGCATCTCTCATGCCAAAGATTTTAAGTTTGTTGCTCATTTTTGTAAAGCATAAACCAGCAGTAATAACCAGCTATCACAGGACTGCTCGTCATCAGGACAGCTGATGTGAGCTCAAATAAGATGGTTTAAGGTTTTAAACGCTGCTGTAAATGGTTCCTGACCACCCATTCTCCAAAGCTACCCACCATGCATAATGGGAACCATGACAAAGCACAGGCTGTAATCGCATCTTGAGGCTCTGGACACTGTCTATAAGAGAAATATCAGCCAGGGTAGCGTCTCAGCCCTTTTTTTGTCCCATTTTCCTGTGGAAAACATCCACTGCAGCACAAATACAGGGCTAACACACAGCACAGTCGTGCTGGTAGATTTGGAAATGTGGTTCTTTAGACCCTCAAACATAAGAACCACAGTGATGAAAGGACAATAGCCTGAGAAGCCAATGCCAAGCACTGTCCACCTAAACATGTTTGGTCAGGAAGGAGTTCTCTGCCCACTAAACGCTACTCTTTTTTGTAGTCATTTCTCACTTTCCACTCCCAAAAGCCCCTCAAGTTTTCTTACCTTTAAAGGCTCACCAGTTCCTGCTGGCAAACTCGCTGCTTTTTGCTCAGGCACCTGCTTCCAGCAACAGCTTTGGGCCTGTGTCTGCTCCGAGTTCCTGTTTTAACTTCAGCCCTTTTCACTTCCTGCATCCCAGCCCCCAGCTCTACTCAAGTCATGAGTCGAGGAACTGGCCCTAGTGCTGCAGTTCCCCTGCAGGCTGCCTCTGAGACACCAACACAGAGCAGACCCAGAGCTTCCCCACCAGCACACTGGATTCCATCAGGTCCCAGCACACCTTGTGTTTTAAAGAAGACTCTTACATGGGTATTAAAAACAAGGTTCTGGTGGAGGCACAAATCCTGGAGCCAGGTCTTGAGAATGTCTTTTACTTTCAGTATCTCTCCCCATTACTTGGAGAATTGAGGAGAACACTAACTGTGCTCCTGAACCTTTTCCCGTTCTGCCCAGGGCGCTGAAAACTCCTTTGATCAAGCTTGGACTTCTTGTTGCAACACCACCAGTACCCACAAGAAAGAACCAGAGTAGGCACAGTCCAAAGGCTGCACTGAACTTACGTCAGTTGTCTGTGACATGCCTGTCTCAGGGTCCTGGGAGGCAGCGAGCGCTCCTGAAGAGTCCAGCACATGGGTGCTTTCATTGTGCTCAGGCACAACTCACCTGTGACTGCACCTTTCTCTCGTTTCTCCTCTGCACTGGCCTCACTGCAGCTCTCATCATGAGAGGTGGGTTGAGCTGCCCTCGGTGAGGCCACCTGCACAGGCTCCTTGCACCTCCTTGTGTGCTTTGTCTGCCATTCCCAGATCCTCACACCTGTCCTGTAAGGGGAGCTGAGAGGATCAGGAGGGTTCCCCTTAGAGCTCCATGCAGTAACTTGCACCCACTCCTCCCTACCCCTGATGTTGCCTTCCTCCTGGCACAAAACCAGACCCTGTCCCAGCCTCAGTGGTGATGCTGAATTGGCACGAGTGTCCCAGGGATGACAGAGCACAACTTCATTGGCTGACCTCCTTCTCAGGCTCTATTGAAGACAGATCAAAAATCAAGGCAGGACAGGGCCATTGGAGAAGAAACAAAACGTTGAAATGTTTGCGACAGGAAACACCAGCTAAAAGGCCCCGTCTTTCATCATGTCAAACCACAAAGCTGTTCAGTCAGACCAGGAGTTCCTTTTGAGGTTTTATTCCTCTATTTAATCTAAGCTATAAATGTTCCATCTGCAGGTGTAAAGCATTTAAAGGTATCTGAGGCTTTAGAATCATGTCTTTCTTCAGTTCAGGAAAAAATGCACAGGCTTTAGGGAAACATGCTTTGCTTATAATCCTTGCTCCTTTTAAACACAGTGGAAACATCACCTACAACCTTACAACACCCCAATTCTGGCTTTTGTTCCAGTGGTGATGGGGGACTGTAGTAGTGACTGTGAACAAGGGTACCTGTTTTAGGCTGCAGAAAGTTGGAAGGGGACAGTTTATCTGTCCCATGGGAATTATCAGCACGTTCCAGCTCACTGTTGCCAACTTCTGTATCTCTCCTGGAATTGCACAACTCTTAACAGGGTGCAGTGTTCAGGCAAATGTGGAAAAGTAAACCCTAGTGTATACTGTTTTACAGGAATTGCTTTCACAATGCATGCAATAGTTTGGGTTAGAAGGGACCTTAAAATCATTAGTTCCACACACCCCTACCATGAGACATTGCCTATTCAAGTGCTATTTCCTTATTTTGTCAGCTGAAAAAGGCTGAGCAAGAGGTGAGACAGGGAAAAAAGGTCATCACCTAGGCATTCACAGTGTATAAAGAAACAGCTTCTGCAACCATCACACAAGGCAGCACACACAAGAGACCTGCAGTCCCACCGTGTCCCACACAAGGTGTGGTGATGTAGCAGCACTACACTCTTCACTTGGACACTTACATGAAAATTACACAAATTCCATCTGAAAAATAAACTTTATTATACACACAGGAGCTCATGCCCCAGAAAGCTATAGACAAACTATTTGGTCACTGAATTTGACATAGTTAGAGGAAGTTCACACTGCTCATCGTGGACAGTGCAGTAGAGGATATGTAGTGCTAGTGCTCTGGACCCGCCAGAGATCCAGCTGCTTTAGCTACCAGTGAAATTAATCCATCTTCAACCAGGCTTTCTGCACTGGATAGAGCAGCTTAGTTTACAAGCTTTACCTCTTTCCCATGGGAAAAATGTGACTGTTAATGCTCTACTAAGAGGCAGATATGATTCTCCTGGCCAGTACTCTGGATGAAATGACCACTCGGGATCTGACAGCGAACACAACTGGAACTTCCTTTGCATTCAACATTCTCCTTTTGGAAGAGGGCTGTCTCAAATTCAGGAGGTTTTTAGAAAACAGATGGAAATATATCCGTATTTCCATATATCCTAAAAGATCCAGTCCATTTGCATAATTTGATTTGGGTCCAAATATGGCCAAACACCAGCACCAGCATTCTACACCAGAAGGTTTCAGAACTCTGGCTCCTTCCTCAGCATAGGGGAGAGAGTTTATTTCTGGAGTTTCTGCCTTTGCTTTGGGCCCACACAGCACATTATGGACCTCTTCAACACAGCCTGTGCAGGTTCAGTCTCATGATGAGCGTTTAGTGGATGAGAAGGAAGAAGCAGGCTGCTATAATTTCTAGAGGTAAGGCAGCACCTTCCAT
The DNA here is from genome assembly GCA_038429875.1 of Poecile montanus. Lineage (NCBI taxonomy): Eukaryota > Metazoa > Chordata > Aves > Passeriformes > Paridae > Poecile > Poecile montanus. The sequence continues at coordinate 1,634,586 of CM076502.1, forward strand.
CATGAAAGGTGCACAAATGCTATAAATAGGAGGGTTTTTAACTTAAGAGCTAAAAAGCTTCATGTTTCCTATTCATTTTAAATAACTAAATTACTGGCCTTATTTTACAGGCTTGTCAGGGCAGACATATGATTGATTTTAAATGGAATGCTCACCAAGGCCAGATATACTAAGTTTGGCCCTTCTTCAACAGGAGATGTAACTGAGCAGGAAACATGATTTTAAGATTCACATTCCTTAAAGTGCCCGTAACTTCTTTAGGATATGTATTTCAGACAGCTCTAAGCCGTGGAGCAAATCTAAGGGGTGGAAGAAAGGGAAGACAATTATTTTACATCCAGCTACAGTGTTTCCCCAACCCCATTCATGGATTCAGCCTAAGAGGGGGAAGATTGTGCAGTTTTAGAAGAGCTGAAGTACTGCAGCAACTCAAGAGTATTTTTCTTATTCCTACTGCAGCACAATACTATCTAAAATGAGTGGTACTCCTTCCAGGTACAGGAACAGATGCTGTCCCTGAGGCTTGCAGCACAACCCTGGCTCAGAAAATGAACCACTCAAGTAGAAGTGCTGAGGGAAGGGCAGATTTCCTGGGAGCAGCTCCCCAGCAGCAGCACTGACCCTGACAGCAGCACCCAGGTGCTGGGCACAGCTGTTGCTTCAGGGTTGGCTTGGGAAAGGCTGCAGCTGGGACAAGTGCTGCCCTTCTATGAGGGCATGCAGGCCCTCGGCATGCACAGGGCTGAGGCTCAAGAAAAGGCTGTCACTCCTGTTCACAGGTGGCCTGTAAAGCACAGGAAGAGCAGGACATGGAGAGCAAGCAGATACATGGCCACTAGCAGAGGCAAGTGGGTCCGGGAGCGGAAGAGAGAGCGTAACAGGCGTCGCAGTCCAAGAGTACTCCGAGTCTGAAAGAGTAAAGAGAGAGCAGTCACCACAAGGCATGGCTGTCCCCAGCTGCCTTCATCCAGAGCTCTCCAGACTATGGAGATAAATTTGTTTAAGCTAACGAGCATAAACCTTCCCCAAATCATTCCACTGGCAGACCCTAACACTAGGGCAATCCTTATGAAATATTCTCCTTCCCTTGCTCTCTGCAGGTTGTCCAGGAACCAGCCCCATCCAATTTTATTTTCAGCATGGCAAAAGCAGAAAAACTACACAGTCCCCAACCAATTTATGTGTGTCTACAGAGGAATTTAACTGCTGTAGGTTCACAGTTTCTCGAATCAAGTGAGGCTCACATAATTGACTGCTGTGAATGTTAAATTCTTACTCTGCTGGAATTATTATCCATGGAGTCAATCAGCAAGGACTGCTCATAACCTGGAGTCATATCAATGCTGGCACTTAAGGAAGATGTCCACTCACTCGACTGCAACCTGCCACAACAAATGTGAAATTAAAATCAGTTTCTTATTATGATGCCCAAATCAACACTGTAATTAAGCTTAGGAAAGATGGTACTTCTCAAATAAGGAATCAGCCCCTGCAAGCAAACCCTGGCTTCACTTGCCAAGAGCTGGTTCCATTTGTATAGGTGTCATGCCTCCTGAGCTCACACTGAGAAAAGAACAGGGTGACCCAACTAGCAGGAGTTCTTACTCCTTTCAAGTGAAATTTTATAGTGTGACTTAAAAGAAGCCAGGGCAGATGATACACCTGTATGTTTCAAATTCTGTTAAATTATTTTGGAAGTCAGCTCTGGCTGCAATAGGGCTGGTTCTTCCTATTTTTTAGTGACAGAGGCTGCAGTCACATCCTGGGGCTCCCATTCATTAGTGAGATCAGCTGCAGGAGGCTTTTATAGACTTTAATGCCAGAAGGAGCTACAGTTGTCCAAATTGTGTAGCAATTACCAGGGAACTTCATCCAGAATTCTTCTAAACAGACCATTATTTTTTGGCTGAATCAGCAAGTGTGTCAGAAGAAAGGCATTGTTTTCATGTAAAAGACTTCACTAGTCCGTAACTCCAGTATTTTAACTACCAGGAAATGCACAGCACCAGTGCCTATAATCAGGTCACATGCTAAAACCCCCTCCATAGTCAATGAAGAGAATGAAGCATTTGGAACCTGCTGCTCACTGCAGACTAATCCCAGCCCCAACATCTAGTCCAGGTCAGCTGCCTTTGCTCTGCTGACTCTCAGGGCATCTGTGCAGTGCCCTGAGAGACGCAAAGTCCTGTGCAGTGCGGACCCCAGTGCTGGATACTGGGGACAGGACAGGAGAGAGGTCTAGGCTGAAGGTAAGCCTGGGAAAGGTGGATGCAAGTATTTCATTTAAGTATTTAATTGCTTCTCAATAACCAAATTAATGAAAAGTTTATGTTAATTGGCAATACATTAAAAATGAGTGACATTCTTCAAGTCAAAACTGTTTCATGTATGACAGACCGGTGCTGACTGAGGAGACAAATCCCCTGGAAGATCCTCTTTGGCCTGCACCCAATTCTCAGTCTCCAAATTATATTTTCCAGTAGTTCATTTAACAAATTGAGAAAGTTGGCATCTAATTTCTAGACAGAACTTCTCTTCATGTCTAATAATTTGTCTCATTCTATCTGCCTACAATTGAAGGAACTGCATTTCCTGAACTCCAGGAAACACTTTTTTTACAGTAAGAGTGACTGAGCACCATGCCAGCTGCCCAGAGAGGTTGTGGAGTCTTTCTCCTTGGAGATAATCAACAGCCATCTGAACATGGTCCTGGGCAACTGGGTCTAGGCTGAGCACAGGGTTAGGCCAGGTGGTCTTTGGAAGCCCCTTCCAACATCAACCTTTCTGTGATTTTGTGACAGACATGGCAGCTGTCTCTGTGCCCCCAGTGCCATTTGACAGAAGGATGTGATGAAGTGCAAATGAGAAACAGAGCTAGAACCACCACACTTCTATGGTGACAGTGTTTGTTTGCTCAGGCTGCCTCACCTCCTGATCTGATCCTGTGCTGCAAAAAGCTCCTCCTCTGCAGCAAGACGACGGTCCCGTTCCTCCTCCAGCTGGTCCTCCAAATACTTCATATCCTGCTTTCTGCTGCTATGTAAATGTTCTGTTTCAGACAACCTGTCAGAAAATAACAAAGTATATGCTAAAAAAAGCCTCATTCATGGACTATTGTGTTTCTATTGTATTCACTGATGTAGTGTGTGAACAGACACAAATTACCTCCCAACTCACACACGAGGCTTAGTCATCTTTACTATGTTTAAACTATTTGGAGAACATGAGAGAAGATAAATCTCTTGAAGCTTCTGTTTCACATCAAGAAGGAGTTCCTCGGCTCTGTCACCATGGCTCTACCATCTGAAAATTATTTTGAAAGGGTTTGAGGAATCATGTGCTAGATCTTAGTTTCGGAAGGTTACAAGGAATCCTGTGCTACATCTCAATTCCAGACACACTCTCAGGCTACAACCTTGAGACCAGGACCATTGGACCAGACCTTTCAGCAGCTACTGAGGATGCAGCCCACCAGATCCAAGATGCTGGTCTGGCTGGCATTGCTGCTGCATGTTGTCCTTGTGTGTTTTTGAATCCGTAATCCAAAGAGATAATTAATGACAGCTACTAAGTGCATACAAACGTTCCTCCAAGACCACAAGATCCTAGTGGGACTGAGTTTTCCCAACACATTGGTATAGAGTAAAAGCAACAGGCTCATCACCACCCTCGAGGCCTTCATCAGGACCAACATCCTCGCCCCTGTTTTCTCAGATTTTCTTTACCTCAGCTGCAGCTCCTGCAGTTCAGGTGTGTAAGTGCCTCTCTGCAGTTCATTCTTTTCTTGGGGTGCTCCTGGAGCAGCATCTGTCGCATACAGCTCCTGAAAGAACACAGGAATGCATTGCAGACTGCACTTCCACTGAAGAGAACTCGGAGCCGCTACAATGCTGGACAGTTTGCAGAGCCACTTGAAATGAGCTTTTCCCTGCTGTGCACCAGGCACAAAGCCCCTTACCACACTCTTATCTGCAGCCTGCAGCTCCTGGAGCTGCCTCTCGAGCGCTAGGCAGCGGTTCAGGACCTCACTGTAGTGCTGATGGCTCTCGCAGATGCTCCGACTGCTCCCACGGAGCTGGAGGGAGAGGGCATTTTTCTCCTCAAAGACCTGAGATAACTGAGAAAAGAACACAACTGGCAAGCAAAGAAATTGGTTTTGTGAAAGCAAAATTGTTCTCTGTCTGAGGATAAGAATTCTCTTGAAAATCACTAAGGTCCAAAGAACAGTGACACTCTCCAAGAATAGCTTGTGGCAAAGACTTCTGGAACAAAAGTCTCAAAACATCAAAGAGATGTACAGAATACTACATGTCCAGAACAAGATTTTTAAAGTGCTGATATTGACCTAAACCTTTCAGAAATATCATCCGTTAATTATGATTTTATATTCTCACTTTCTCCTTGAACACAACTCTCCTTCTGAAGATCAATAAACTCCCAGGAAAGCAGGTTAGAAAGTGCTCTCAGCAATAGACATGGAACCTGTCAACAACTTTCTTCATATGGTCTCACTCTCTGGTCCCTTTGTCTGGTCTTCATCTCTCCTCATCCAACTTCTTTCCCCCACTGTCCCCTCCATCTATCTTCCCTCCCCCCTCCTTCCCTTCTCTCACCTCTTTCTTTCCTCCTGTGCCCTCTTCCCTCCCCCTTTCTCCCTTTGGTCACCTGGGAGAAAGGGCACTAAACTGCAGTGGCAGAAAAGCTGCTGATTCAGCACTGAACCTGCTGGATGGGATCTGCATGGGACCTGGAGATCCTTCTGGTCCAACAGAACAGCTGTCCCACTCATGGCTTCTCTCTCCAATGCTCTGACCCCAGCTGCTCACGGAGGGAGAGCAGTGTGGGACATGGAGGATGGGCTCTGGTGCTGTGCAAGCCCTGTTCAGCAGCACTGATTCCATCAGGGGGATTCTAACACTCTTTTTTTGAGAGATGTATTTCAGATTTTGTGCTACTTCATTGAATGCCCACAAGGACAGATTAATTCCTGCTTCCTGAGCCCTATTCCAGCCTAACCCTCCCCACATTCCTCGTCCCTGACTGCAAGGAAGTATAAGACATGGATCAGTACCTTGCTGTTTAACTGCTGAATTCTGAGCTCCTTCTGGTGCAGTTCTTTCAGACTGTCACTTAGCTGGGCCTGGAGGTGTTTCATCTCTGTTTCTAGACTTGAAAGGTCCCCTTTCAGGACTTCTGGAGAAATCTGCCAAGGAAAGAGCAATGAAAAATACACTGCACATGTGACAACTCGCTCTTATGTTTGTCAGCTCTTTTCAGTATTCCAAGGTCAAATCCAACATTATTCCTAGACCTGGAACTTGATCTGCTCAGGCAAAAAAGCAAATGGGGAATAAACAGAGATATCCCAAAAGCCATCTGAAAATACAGACAGTTAGGAAAAATAACCAAACTTGCACATATGATGGGTCCTGCTCAAAAGTTGTCTTAAAGCTGTTTACAACACAGGAAGAAGTAAAAAAGGCACATGAATGAGAAAAGAAAAAACAAATAAAAACCTAAAGCAATAGCCACACTGCTCTAATCAACAAAGACCAAAAGGCCAGCACTGAAGAATCCTCCTGGAAAGCATCACACAAACATTGTTCAAGCTTTTTCTTTGCATATATGCACAGATTTATCACAGGGATGAGGGAGATTTGATACCCCCTCCACTGACATAAACCACTGGAACATTGCAGATATGGGTGGGAGAGCTCTCCCTTGGCTCTGATGCACCACACTGTGCATGCAGCCTTTCCTAGATAAGCAAAATACCAAACATATTCCACTCCACTTTTAGGACTATATACAGGGGGAATAAGAGAGAAGGTGCAGTGTTCAAGCCTCAGCCTCTCTGGGCTTGAACCAGAATTGTAGAGCCCTGTTACAGTAAAAGCAGTAAGAAAAATTCAATAGAAAACTTAAAAATGAAGATGCGACATTAAAATGAGAACTAAGACAGAAAATCTTAGCTTCAAAGACAGTGCAAGAGGTCAATTCTAAAACAGCCAGAAGACACACCTGAGAAGTTCCATGCTGCTCCAAAGGACCCAAGGTGCTTAGGAAGCCCTCTCTCTTTTACCCTTTTTCTTGAAACATTGGAAACCAGGAACTTAAGGAAGAACACTTAAGGGTATGCCACAATTTCTACAACTTCCAGTGATGCAAGTTAGACTGTTGGCATTATCTTGAGAGGCCTCACAACCATATCCAACACTGCAGTCTGTAGGAGCTGGATACAGGCAACACACGCTCTTCTGGCTGAGTTTCAATCTTCACATTTCCAGTCAAGAATCTTTATCTTTCCACCCACCTTGCTTTGGTGCTGGTCCTCTACGGTTTGAGACTTGCTGAATGGCAGCCTGATTTCCTGTGTGATCCTTTGTAAATGGCTCAGCTGCTTATCCTTCTCTGCTATGGCCATCAGGTACTGCTCCTTCATGCTACTGCTCTGCTTTTCCCAGGTGGTCTTCTCCTGTCTGCCCAGCATAAAACAAGGGAAATTACAAGGAAGTTACTAGTATCACTTATGATGTCCAGGTATCCAGCTAAGAATGAGCTAAGGATGATTCAATCATCACCTCATGCTAGACATGAAGTTTTATAAGCAAGCCAAGTCAAAACCACCCACTTAAGTACAGGAACCTTAAAAAGAGGTTTAAGGAAGTTCTCTGTATTTTGTTGAACCCTTTGGATTTTTCCATGCTGTCCTAGGGTGACTTTTTCACACTTCTTGTGTTCCTGGACATTGTTTTGATCTCACTATACAGAGTTTTGTCAAGGAAGTCACTGGAAATGCCACTTGTCCCCATAATAATTTCTCTGCATGCTCACCCCCCCACTTTCAGAACACAGAATATTTTTCTGACTACTTTTAGTACAGTTGGAGAAGACAATTTTACTAGACTTGAATTACAGAGTTTAAAAAAAACCTGGAAGACATAAAGCAAGTGAAATAAAGGATTAGACATCATACAAAATTAGTACGTTCTGAACTATAATATCAGTGGGATAATAAAGGGTATTCAGCAGCAGCCTGGAATGGAGAGTACTGTGAACATACACATAGGCTCCAATACAAAGCCTCAGTTTCCTCTCCAACAGATGACACTGACCATCACTGGATGAAGGAAATAAAAACTAAAAGGTCATTGATCTATTCCACACAGGCATTGACCTCCAAGCTGCTGAGCTGTAATTCTGAGGCAGAAGCTGGACAAGAGAAATATGTGCCCTCTCCTGATCAGGGCAAAGTGCCTCAGTGTCACCTGGCACAGTCCAGGCTGAGGTTCTCAGCATTCCCTCCACCTCTGCCCCCAACTGCTCTTGGAGAGAAACAAACATTTGCAACCTCGCCAAGGCAGGGAGCAGACAGACAGTTCACCTGAGCTGCTGGAGCTCCTGCTGGTACACAGCTCCTTCTTGCTTCAGTTGTTCTTGCAGACGGACCTGTTTGTCCACCTCTTGCTCCCACTGCTGTAGTTGCGCTTTTAAGCGAGAATTCTCAGCAGCTTCCACCCCAACCAGGATGTATTGCTGCTGCAGATTCTCCAGCTCTCTTACCTGGAATTAAAGAGAAGCATCAGTGTGTGACAGCTGATCAAGCATCAGGCTTATTACTTAGAACTGTTTGAGAACACTTCTCACTGTGCTTTCTGGAGGGAAAAAAGGTCACACTCAGATGACAGAGGAACTAGAAACTGAATCATCAAATACAGCAGTGTACTAAAAACTGCTCAGAAAAACACTCCCTCAGACGATTCTATTGTTAATGAGGGCAGTGAGTTTTGAGCCCTCCCATGAGGATGTGACATACATTAACAAAAAGACTCCAGGCCACAATATTAATTATTTTATTCAGAGGAAAACTAAGTGACACAGAAGAAGCTGGTTAAGCATAAGTCCTGAAGTTGGTATTTACTGTAAACCAGGAAACTGCTAAGTAAAATCTTTTTGGCTCTCCAATTCCAGTCAGGCTGTAATTAGAAGTAAGTTGTTGCTATACATGCATCACTGCAATTGTTTTTGAAGACACAGCTGACCCTGGACATGGGACAGTGCTTAATGAGTGGCAGTGAGACATAACTGTCAAAGTCTGTCTTCTGACCAGCAATGAGAACTCCTGACCTGGCTGGGCTGGACTGTGCCAGAGACTATACAAACACAGACACATTCAGTGTGCAGGCCAGGATGTCAAAAGGAATCTGCAATATCTTGTACCTGCCTTGAACTCTAGCTGCCAAGAGGAGGAAGAAACTCAAGCCTTTGTTTTAGTCTCTTTTAGAAATCCACGGTAAATTAAATGAACTGACACAGATGTGAACTCAGCAAGTTACCAGGGACCTTATTTCCATGATTTCATATTTTAAACAAAGCTGACAGAGAAACCACCCCAGGAAGTTAACAATGAAATCACAGCCTCCGTGCCAGAGAAAATAATATAGATGGCCCATACCAGATCCATGGGGTCTGCTGGAGCATGCCCACAAATGCTAAGGTCATTAGGAGGCAACTCCGTTACCTTTGAAAGGTCATGGTGACCCAAGAGGTTCCTGAAGACTAGAAGAAAGCAAATGTCATCCCTGCCTACAAGAAGGGCAAGAAAGAACTGTGAACCTGCAGTCTGGTCAGCCTCATCTCCATCCCCGGGAAAGTGAGGGAGCAACTAATTCTAGAAATCACTTCCAGATACATGAAAAAAACAGGTTGGCCAGCGAAGCTGTGGAATATTTACCAATGGAGATATTCAAAATCCAACAGGACATTGTACAGAGCAACCTATCCCAGCCAGCCTTGTTTGTGCAGGGGGGTTCAACTAGAGGATCTCTAGAAGATCTCCAGAAGAGCCTTTGAATCTCAACTGTTCTGTGATTTTGTGAAGACAATGATCTATGCGTCACACTGCAATTACCAGATCTAAGTGTGCTGAATTTTAAGACTTGAAGATCCAAACCTTCTGTGGTGCTTTAAGTAAGACAAGGAAGAGAGAACATGGACTTACTACTCTGTCTCTGTCACTCTGCAAGGAGGCCAGTGCCTTCTTCAGACTCTGCACTTCTGAAGAAGTGACGGAAGCGTTCCCTTCTGCTTGTTGTTTCACTTCTTCAATCTTACGTGTTTTGTCCAATTCATTCAGCAGACGGTCTCGGTCATTCTGCAGGCTTGCCATAGCCTTGGAGAAAGATTTGACTTGGTTGGAAGAGCCTTCCAATTCCAAAGACAAGCGGAGAAGCTCATCATCTTTAGCTCTGAGCTGCTGATTAAGTTTCTCAATCTGGGCCAAGAGACCTCTTTCATTAACAGCTTTCTGCAGTTCTGTCAGCTCAGACCTCACTGTATCTCGGTCCCTGGCAGCGGAACATTTCTCCTCTTGTAGCTGAGCCATCTGTTTCTGAAGATTCTGCACTAGACTCTTTTGTTCCTGTAAGTCTGCAGAATATTTCTGTTTCAAAACATGAAGCTCTTCATTGGCCTGGTCTCGGCTACCCTGAAGAGAGCTCATGGACCTCCCAAAAGACTGAATTTGAGCTCTGAGATCTTTGTTTTCATCTGTGACTGCAAGCAATTTCTGTTCCATTTCCATCAAGTCCCGTGCCAACTCTGCTACTCTCTCTTCGGCTGTCTCGGTTTCATTCCTCATTATCCCTGCATCATGATGCAGGTGCTTCAATTCCTTCCGAAGCCTGTCCTCAGCCTCTCCCACTCTCTTGACTGCATCCCTTTGAACACATTCTAGCTCCCCCTCAAGTTCCATTATTCTTTGCTGGGAGAGGGAAAGCTCACGACTCAGTTTTTGTATCTCTTCCTCTCGAGTCTTCAGTTCTGCTCGACACTCCACAATGGGACTCCCTTCATGTAATGCTGCCATCTCACTCTGCACCTGGGACAGAGAGGACATAAGAGTTTCAATCTCTTGAGACATAGTGACTTTATCCTCTCTTAAGGCTTCCATGCCCTTCCTGAGATCGTCCTGAGTACGCTCAGACTCTTTCAGCAGTGTTTCTATGGTTGCCTTCTCATTTTCCAGAGTTTGGATCCGCTGAAGCTGTACTTTGAAAAGTTGCTTCTGTTGGGAGTCTTTTATTGAAATCACTTGGTTAAGGTCTTCTCTGTACCGCACCAACTCTGCATTCAGCTTGGCATTATCAGAGTTAAGGTCATCCATCTGGCTATGGAAACTTCTCATTTCTTCCTTGAGCTTGTTGTTTTCAGCAGCAGCCTCTTGAATTAGCTGGTCTTTTTCCAAGATTATAACAAGATGGTGTTCCTCAAGCTGCTTGTAGTCCCTCAGTATGCGGTCTCGGTCGTCCTGCAGAGATGACATGGACTTGGTGAAGGAGTCCAGTTGTGCCTTCTGCTGCTTACTTTCTTCTGTGCTTATCTTCATCTTTTCAGTGAGATGATTGAGTTTGTCAAGAAATTTGTTCTTCTCATTTTCCAAGGCTTTTCTATCTTCTTCCTCCTTACTTAGCCTACACTCCAACTCTTTCATCTCTTCAGAATGCTGCTGCTGTAATTCAGCTAGAGCAGACATCACTGCATCTTCTTTGGCAGACAGCAAACTCATGATCTTTTGATCTTTGGCACTGGTTTCTTCATGCAGCTTATTTGTCAGATCCTTGGAAGCCTGCAGATCAGCTTCAAGCTGTTGACAGTTGAGTTTAAAATTCTGGATACTGGTCTCTTGTTGCTTGACCACAGTCCCCAGCTCTTCCCTGGCCAGCTCACATTTGGTGAAGGAATTCTGTAAGTCAGCAAGCTGGTCTCTCAGGCTGCTGATCACTGACTCCAGTTCCTGCTGTTCATTCTGAGACTTGCTGTACAGTTCCTGAGACCCCTCAAGCTGAGTCAAAAGCTTTCTTTTTTCCTCCTGCAACATTTCACATGTCTTTTGATGATGCTGAATCTCCTTCCTGCAGTCAGCCTCCCAGTCCTTCTTGTTGCATTCCAGCCTGAAAACAGAAAAGATAAAGTTGATCAAATATCCACAAAAGTATCTCAGTATCTGAACCCCCACTAACACTGTTCTTATATTAATTTAGAAAAGCCACAGAGCCTATTTTACTTAAAGAAAGCAAGTTGGAAATATCTCTCAATTTAAAATTCAAGATATGTTTTAAAGTTCTGACTGTACTACTGCCTGAAAGGGGTGGTTCCAGGGGAATATATTCTTTTAAAGTTGTTCATGTCAACACTGAAAGAAATTAAGGCACTTAAACACCAAATGTTATCACCTCCTTGTCATTACATTACTTCTCTCATCCATTGTAGCTAACAATAAAAACAGCCCCTTGCCACCCCACAATGAAATTGCTGTTCTGATACCTTTGATGTCCATTTCATGCTTCAGCATGCAAAGATACAGCATAGAAACTTTATAAAACAATTTTACTCATGTAAGAATGGTTTAGTTTTGAATCTTGGAAACACACAGATGTATACATATTTTGATAGGTTTCCATAGCTCCATCTTCCCCATAAAATTTTTTGGGGATGGAACTCCGTATCCCAATGCTCTCCTGACCTCTCAGTGCAAAAAATTCCATGCAAAAGAAACTTTAATTAATCTGAAACTTGAAAGACTCTGGACAGTAATCAGATGGTGAGTGCTTGTCACAGAGAACAGATTTAACACAGGTATCCCAATGACATGAAGAAGCACTATTCTAGAGTGATCACCTGTATCCTTGTGCAGATAACTGAGTAACCTTTTCCTGATAAACCTCCCCTGCCACAGCTTATTTACCTGGATATATGAGTCTGGAGTTCTTCCACACGCATAGTCAAGTGTTTCATCTGGTCCTTTAGTGCAGCACAAGCTTCCTCTTTTGAACGTATTTCTTCTTCCTTCTTTTGAATAGTTTCAGTGAATTTCTTCTCCCATGTTTTTGATTCATCTATCACTCTATCCCTATCGTCCTGAAGGGAAGACATGCTCCTGGTGAAGGCTGCAAGCTGGGCTAGTGTTTTGTTTAGACTGCCTTCCAGTTGCTTGGCTTCTTGATCTTTTGTCTTCAAGGAGTCTTGCAGATCACCAACTGTTGTTTCAATATGGTCTTTCTCCCTCTGCAATGTTGCCAGCTTTTCTTCCATGTTTTTGATCTCCTTTGAGTACTTGTCTTTTTCCTGTTCCAGTCTTCTCTCAAAGTCCTCATCCTTTTTCTTCATTTGAATTTTAATTTTCTCTTTGTTTGCTTGCAACTCTTCTTTGACTTTGATACTCTCAGCTAGAACCCTTGCTGCCTCACTCTGAGTGTCATCCAACACTACTCTGCAGAGAGCAAGCTCTGCCTGGGCTTTCTTGGTGTCTTCAACTGCCTTAGCTGAAGTTTCTTTGGCTGCTTCTACCTCTTTCTGAGTCTCACTCTGCAGAAATTCCAGAGCTTTAACAGTTCTTTCTAAACTACTGTTCTTTTCCTGGCTTTTAATACAGTCCTTCTGCAGCTGCTTAATCTCCTGCTGTTTCTGTTTCAGCAGTTCTTGAAGCTCCTTTATATGTGTGCTGCTTTCTCCTCTCCAATTGTATTTTAGCTTTTCTACAAACTCCTTTTGCTTTTCTGAACTCGCTTGCCTTTTCTCCTTTGCCATCTGACTTTTCTCCTCCTCTAGTTCATGCATCATTCTCTGCAAACTCTGAAGCTCGTGTTTCAGTTGATCATTTTTGATTTGGAAGTCTGTTGCATCTTGCTGATAGTTTCCAATGCTTCCATTAAGCTCTGCCAGCTGATTCATGAGCCTTTCTTCCAAGTCATCCTTTTCAGCCTCTAGAGCATCCTTCAGTGCTGTCATTCTGACCAGGTCATCTTTGGCTTTTTGGACCATTTGCTCCATCTTTGCTACTGTAGCCTGCAGATCATTCACTTCATGGTCTTTCTCTTCCATTTGGTGCTCCAAAATCCTTTTTTCACCTGCTAAAGTCTCAACGCACCTGCGGATGTCACCCAGCTGCTGCTCTGAAGCCCTTCTATTATCTTCTAGCTCTGTGATTCGTTTGGTGAGCTCAACTATTTGCTGTCTGTAGATCCCAGGATCCTCACAAGGTCTATCGCTTTCAAATGCCTCTTGTTCCAGTTCTGCAGCAGGAGGCTCTGCTCTAACAGTTACATCCACTTGATTTTCACACCTTTCCATTGGTGATGGTGTGGCAGCTGCCTCATTCGTTTCTCCCCCCATTGTCTGCTGAGCGACATACTTGTCTTCAAGTTCTCTGCTTTCCTTCAGCTTAGATTCTGTTAACTGCAAAAGGCACTTCAAGTCCACGATCTCTTGATTAAGAGACTCCTTTTCAGCCATTACTGTCTCAAGCTCAGTAGAAAGAGACTGGCACTCCCTCCTAGAGCATTCCAGATCTTCTTTCAGGCTAGTGTTTGTAAAGCTCTCTCCAGTCCTGTGTAGCTCTTCATCTGTAAAATGCATCTCTGTTCTAAGCTTCTCATTCTCCTCTTCTAGTTCCAGGATCTTTTGTTGCTTTGATTTTGCAAATTTCCTCATTTTCTCTTTCATTTCATCAATTTCCCGTCCAGCTTCCTGTAGCTGCTTATCTGTTTCCTCTTTTTTTGCTTCAGCCCTTTTTAGCTGAATGCAAACTTCCTGCTTTTCCTGCCTAACAGTTTCCAACACACGCTGAATTCGCTCAGCCTCATTACTCACATTCTCATATGACTGCAGCAGAGTTTCATATTCTCCCTGAAGCTCCTTGTACTTTTCCTGCCACTCAGAACTCTCAGTGGCTTGAAAGCTCTTCAATGATTCCACCTCATTCTCCAGCTTCTCCTTCTCTAGAACAACTCTGTCCAAAGTAAGTGCAAGGTTTTTATAGCATCCATCAAGATTCTGATTTTCTCTAAGTAGTTTATCAATTTCTGCAGTAAGTTTTTCTCGCTCTCCAGTGAGGCACGCTAAGTTTTCTGTTAAGGTATCTGTTTCTTTAACATGGCCACATATTTGGCTTTCCATATTTGTCAGTTTGACGGAAAGATTGTCAATAGTACTTTTAGCATTAGCCAGCTCTTCTTTTAGAGATTTGCTCTCCTTTAGTGCCTCTTTTCTAGAGATAAGTGCGGCTTGCAACTTTCTCTGCATTTGATTCTTCTGTTTAGCTGCTTCTGCACTGTTCTCTTGCTTCTCCTGAATTTCAAGCATCTCTATTTGTAGTCGCTTGCTTTGTTCCTCATGCACCTGAGCCTGAGCTTCCAACTGACTACGCAGTCTTTTGACCGAGTCCTCTTTTTCCAGCAATTGTGCCTGCACATTATTGAAAGCTTCACTTTTCTCCTTTAACTGCTGGTTAAGAAATTCAATTTCTTCATCCTTTTGATGCACAAGGATTTTCAAGTCTTCCAGACTGTCCACTCCAGAAATTTTTCCTTGACTCTCCTCCAATTCTGTCTGAAGACTTGCTCCCTTAGCTTCAGCTTGGTCAGAGGTTCTCTTTAGCTCTTCTATCTCTACAGACAACTGTGCTATGTGCTGTTGCAAACCAATGATTAATTCTGATTTGTGAGCAAGTTCCCTTTGCATATGGCTGACATTACAATCCAATTTCTCTTTCTCTGTCTGTAATTTGTCAAGGTGTTTTTTCAACCCTTCCTCAGAAACAGCTGAAATTTGTACAAGCTTGTTATTTGTTGTATCTTCTGCTTCCATACATGAAGAATCCAACCTACCTTGACTCCCAAAAACACTCTCTGCTGATCCTTTCTGTTCTTGGAGTTGCCTGAGCTGAGCCTGGATGCTGTCCTTCTCTTTGCTTTGCTGATCAAATTGTTCTTGCAGGATGTTGTAATCATCTTTCTGCTGTTTCAGTTGTTCTCTGTGATGCCTGTCTTTTTCCTGAGCCTTTTTTATAGAGTCTTTGCGAGATACCAGAGCTTCTTGAAGTTTTTTTTGAAGTTGCTCTTTTTCTTGTTCAAGAACTGAAATCCTTTCTTTAAGAGCAGACTTTTGTTTTTCTTCCAGATTTGTACCTGCTGAACTATGTTTTTCATTTTCTTCATCATCATCTGGGCTTTCATTGGTTTCAGCTAGTTTGTCAGGAATTGTCTGATGCTCCATGATTTCATCTTTAATTGAAACAGTGTTTGCCTTACATTGCAAGCTTTGCCTCATTTCCTCAATCACTGCCTGCAGTCGTGCTTCAGTGGTTTCTTTATCTTTACGGATGCTCTGCAACTCAGATTCCTTTTCGGAAAGCAGCTGAATTAGATAGTCCTCGTTGGGCTGGTTCTCAAGACTCATTTCTTTGGTGATCATGCTTCTCATGTTTTCTTCCCCTGCAGCTGCCTGACCCACTGAGGTTTCTGACTTTTGTTCTCTACTCAGCTGTTCTAATTCATTCTCCAGTCTGGTTACCTTCTTCAGAAGCTCCTTCCTGTTCACAAGGGCTGCTTGCAGCTTCCGCTTTACTTGCTCATTTTCTTTTCTCAGAAGTTCAACTTGATTTACTAATTCCTCATTTTCTTTACTCACTGCTTCTGTCTCATTCTGCTGTTCGGATGCCTCACATTTCAGACACGTATCTTTTGCTCCAATGTTCTGTTCTTTTTCTTCCTGGGCTTTTAATAACAGACTTGTCTGCTCCTTAAGACTCTTCAGCTCATTTCCTAGAGAAAATTTCTCTTCATTCAGCAGGACTATTTTCTCAGACATGCTGACACTGATCTCTGCCATCTGTTGGTCCTTTTCCAGCAAGGCTTGTTGCAGGCTCTCTATAGACCTGGTGTGCTCAGCAACAAGCTGTTCTAGGCTTCCTGCCTCGTGTCCCTTTAAGGCTAACTTGTGGGAAAGCTCTTCCATCTCTGCTGTACTCTTCCTCAAAAGTTGTCCTAGACCAAGTACTTCACATTCCTTTGTCTCAACCTGGCTTCTCAGATCCTTTAGTTGCATGTCCTGGTCAGAAAGCTGAAGCTGTGCTTTATCCAAGTCCCTTTGCAAAGCTTCAATTTTTATATCTTTGGATTTAAATTCATTTTTAAGGCTCTGGATTTGCTCTCTTAGAAGACTGTTTTGACTGTCTGACAGTCTCTGTTTTTCTGAAAGAGCTAGTTCTTCCTCCAGCTGCTTCACTTGCTCCTTCAGTTCTGTTATGGTAGAAAATTCTTTCACCTGACACAAGAGCTGATCTTGTTCTTCAGCCAAAACACAAAATGTACTGTTGGGATCCTCTCTTTTTTTTCTGTATTCCTCAGCCAAGTGGTTTAGCCTATTTATTTCTGCACATTTTTCTCCTAGTTCTTTCCTAAAGGATTCTTCTGATTTCTGCAGAACCATTTGCAATTCTGTAATTTGGTTTTGTAACTTAATCAGTTCTCGAGATTGAGAGGTGCCAGGGCTTCCCAGAGGCTCTTCTTGGAGACTGATTCCACACTGTACCTGTGAATTCTCTTCCAGCTGGTTAGCTTCTGTTTGGCTGACTGTAGAAGTTTGGCCACTGGGGCCCTCGAGCTGGCTTTTCAGAAAAGTTATTTCTTCTTGGGCTTCTTTCAGTTCCAGCAGCAAAACTGACAGCTCTTTCTGTTTCTCTGCAGCAATATCTTCTAGATTTCCAGGTGGGTAACTGTCCTCAGTGAACTGCTTGCTTCCATTGGTAAAGCCATCTGTTCTTGCCTGAAAGAAAATAGCAGGTATCATTTTTCCTTTGAATCTTGTGAAAGGGCCACTTTTGGAAGTATCTGCTTTCCACATTTTGTAGTTGTCGTAGCTTTCTCAAGCTGGCTTCTGCAATAAACAGAAGCCTTGCTAATAATAGGGGAGCTCTGTCTTGGCAGTGGGGGGTGGACTAGGGGATGTCCAGAAGTCCCTTCCAAGCCCAGCTATTCAGTGATTCTGTGACTTCCCAGATCACTTCTGCTAATTTCAGTTTCTGAAGTTACAGCATGAAAGATTCTGACTTTAGGATCAGACCATACGGGCAACTTCCTATTCCTTTTTTCCCCCTTCTCTCATGATTACAAGATAGTACGACTCTGAACTGTTTAAGTTCTCTTGTCATTCTCACAAGCCCTTTAGCGTACTTAACCAGGCACATTTCTGTGGCTTCCTATTCATAGTCTTTGAATAAGGAGGTTTAGTCCCCTATTCTATCTGTCCATTTAACATGACAAAGAAGCAGGATAGAAGCCCATATTCCAATCTGTGTCCAAAGTGAAAGTACTAGACAAAGTACCTGGAACAAAGTACTCAGCTTTTTCAAAATAACTATCATAATGTTTCTTCCCATCCCCCAAAAGAGATTACAAAAGAAAATCAGTCACAAATCCTCCCCAGTAAGCTTGGATCAACAGCCCACCAGTAAGCCAACACGCTGCACTGTAAAAGCTGTTCATCAGTTTGGAGGGCAGAAACAATTTATGAGGAATCATTATAGGAGAGCTGCTCTTAAAAAGACTGCTGTCGTAATGAAACAGCCACTTTAAGTCACAGGAGGTTAAATAAAGTCTTGGGGGCTTCTAAACAAAATTAAAGTTTTCATAGATGCAAATGCATACAATACTGAGACCAAAAGGATTTTAGACTACATTTGTACCTCAGAGAGCACGAAACTATCACCAAAAGGCTTCTGCATTTCAGAATTCACCAGCTCTCCTGACATACCTAGTAAGAAAAAGTACACTTGTCACCATCAGTGTAACAACCTGCAGGTAAAGTCAGTAGGTAAGTGAAGGGACAATAAATAGGACTGGAGCTTCTGTAGAAGGTGAGGAAAGATAAAAAAAAAAAAAAAAAAAAAAAGGCAGCAAACTAAGCACAGAAGAAAACAACCCAGAGTTTGAGACTATACAGTGCACAGACAATTCTGCTGTGGTTTAACCCCAGCCAGCAATTCAGACCCTGAAGCTGCAATATGGCTCTGTGCAACTCCCTGTGTTTGCTGCATGCTGGCACCACCTGCACACAGAACTTCTGACCCCTGCAGAAGGATGAAGAGCAAAGAGACAAGAGAACCAGGTAATAGATTGGTTTGACTGTTTTGGGTTTTTTTTATGTGGGATGTAGGGGAGAACTAATTCCAGACACAAATTTAGTGGCTTGCAGAGAAACATACAGATCTTCATTTTATCTCAGTTCTCTTCTGTGCCTTACACATTAGTCTTTGCATCTACAAACACACTCCTTCAAACCCCTTCTCTCTTTCTAACCTTAGCAACCATTTTTTTCTTCTTTTCTAGTGTATCCTACCCATCCCACATTAGAATGTTCTCCTCTACCTTATGTAAATCTTTCCTGCATTCTGCAGATTATCATCTTTATATTCTGACCTCAGAGTTCCTCCTTCTAAATCATCTTAAGATTTGTCCCTGAAACTTGTAAAATTTCCACAATTTTCTTGTCACATGCCTTATTCTGTGTCCTCACCTGCAGAAGAAAAGCAGTCTACAGAAGAGGCTGGAGCTTCCACAGTCCACAAGTCTTGCAATTTTGCCTCAGCACCAATATTCTTATTCTGTGGGTTGAAGAAACAACACTGAGCTTTGAGCCAGGATCCTGGTATGAGAAGACAGCTCTCTCAGCAGTCTACTGCTCTGCCAAGCTCTAAGTAAAACCTATCAGTCCCAAGTTTGGACACAACTCTTAAGCCTAATGAAAATAAATAAGTAATGAAAAAGAGATTGGTTTTGATGTTAAGCAATAGACTAAGACTTATCTCAGCAGATTAACACATCAATGAATGCAAGGATTCAAATAACTTCCTCCCCATGTTGAGATGATTTCTCTTCCATCTTCACTATTTCAAAGGGACTAACTACAGTATAATAACCTTTCACTGACCACCCAAGCAGAGAAGCTGAGAAGTCACGTGTCTGTCAGTCTATGCCTCACTGCTCCAGCAGATAAAAAAATCTGGAGTTTTCTCAATAAAGTTATGCTAGGCACTATCACACAAACAAACCAATAACACCACAAGAACCTTTGAACTGCTAGATGCCTTAACCTGGGTTTGGGTAACTACATTACTTGGCCTAAAGCCATGGGCCAGGTGCAGAAATGGTAGCTGTGCAAGTGTAAAAACTCAGATGTAAGCTATTTAGCTGGACTCTTTTTATAATGAAGATACTGAAATGGACAATTCCAGGGTTGTTTTAATTGACCCATTTTCAACACTCACCTTGTTCCACGTGAGTTATGTGCTAAAGAACCTGTTTATTCCACTGTCTATAAAGGGGCAGTAGCAAATAGTCCAAATGCTTATATCTGCCCTTGAAAAGACTATGCATGCAGGTGTGTGTGTGTTCCCACTGATCTACCAGCTCACAGCTCGACTGTGGGTGGTTGGAAGGTAAGGGTCTGAGTCAAGCAGGATGAATGACTCAAAATGTTTCTCCGGTTCCAATTATCAACTTTTACCTTAATACTTCACAGTAATATACAAGCCCTCTAATAGAGAGGAATGTATTAGATAAAACACAGCATTAACTGTCCCCCTTTGGACAGGATGGGCCAGTAGAGCAGTCTGCAAAAAGCCAGACCCTGCTCTAAGCTAACAGTCAGTTCCACAGCAAACTCTCGGTACAGATACACAGAGGCTGTCATCTCCCTCACCATGCTGAGCATAAAGCCAAGCAGCAGCTTCCTCATCCTGCATTCTTCTCAACAAGAACCTGACTGCACTTGTACCTGCAGCTGGACACAGTGGAGTAGCACAAGGACAGTGCCCACCTGTACCCCTCTCAAGGAGCACACAGCTCCCCCAGTCAGCCAGGTGCCCATCAGGGCCATGGGAATGGACAGGGCTGGTTTGAAAGGCATCTTTTATATAATGACAGCTGAGCCTTTGGAATTTTATTTCCAGAGACCTGTCTCAGATTAGCCCATAGTTCTGCTGAAAATCTAACTCACAACAGGCAGAAAATAGCACAAATGTGGATTGGGTGGATGAAGGACACAAGAAATCCACACAGCCGGCAAAGGGAAACAGTTTGTTACAAACACAGTGCAAGCTGTATTTGGAAGCTATTTCTGTCTTTCACCATTAATCCAGTTAATAATAACCCTCAAAAGAGGATTGATAAAAAGACGATGACAGCTTAGCTGTTCTAAGGCCAGTCCTTGACCTATTTTAGTTTTAGCTTATTTCAGCTGCTTAATCATTACCTGTTCTGCATCTTCTGTGACCAACACAGCTTCTTGCTGAGACTCCTGGAGAACAAGTCGTAAATGTGGCGTTTCTGAAACATTCAAACACAAAAAATTTTTTTGAAACTTAAGACTTTGCTTTAGACAGCGACAGGATATCCTTCCAGGAGCTTTCGAGAAAGGACACACGGCTGTTAATAGAATTTATGTAGTGGAGATACATAACACTGTCATGGGATAATGTGGGTTGGGTTTCTTTACAGGCAACCACACAACCAACATGCTGTTTTAAGCAGCTTTTAGAAAAGCACAATTCTTGTCATACAAACATACTGAAAGAAGGTAATAGAGATTCAAGTGTTAAGAAACATTTTTATAAAGGAGAGGAAAGAAAGAACTATTGCAGCAAATTGTTTCAAATTTCATTTGGAAAAAATAAAATGAGAAATTGTTATAAATGTACAAGAAAAATACATTCTGTAATTCATCTCAGTTGTAATTAATGTATTAGGTGATACCTCAGCTTTTTAGTGCAGGAGCCAGTAAAGCAACAAATACTGTGTCTTCCCCAGAAACACCAACTTAGAAGCATTAAAAAGCAGGCCCCATTTTGTGAACATGTTAACTAGTAATGATGGTACGAAAAATAGGTTAATATATATAAATAATAAAATAAATATAAATAAATATATAAAATAAAACTCAGGACCAAGTTAAACAGTTCTCTTAGGGGTATGAATTCTGTACTTTTCACTTCTGAGCATGCAGAGAGGACACACATACCATCAACATACAGTACAAAGTTTTCTTCTGTATTCCTTGAAACACTTTCTATGTACGATTATACAAAACTGTCTTTGCTAAGTATTGTGGAAGTTGAGGAAGCTCAAATTAATGTTTTGTGAATTCTAACAATTGGAAGGCATTTTGTGTTTTCTGTGATAATGGCTCTCCTATATTGATTCACACTATACTGTAGTCTTTCCACCAACTGAACTATGGAAAGCCTCATACAGCGTTCCCTTACGTAGCAGGAGGAGAGACCTTCAGTCACTCAAAGAGCTGCCTCAAGAAAAGTTCAAGGAATCCATACAGATCTAAAGAGAGTTACAGAGGTTTTGGTCTAATGCACTGCTAAACCCATGGAAGTGAAGACTATACAAGGATTTCAAGAGACTTTATATTTCAAATAGCTTGGAATTTGAAGGAATTTGTTGAGGTCTGCTTGAAAAGCATCAGAAATTGCAAAATATAACCTAACTATCTAAAAAACCTTAATTCATTCTATCCAAGTTAGGAATGGATTACAGTGGGCAGTTTTAGGCATCCCACTTTAATTAAGACTGACAAATTCATGGCACAAAAAGGAGTAACAAAGTATTTAGAAACTATATAGCAGACGTAAACCATTTTTTTATGTTTCATTTAATATTTTGGTAGTTTTTAAAAAGAAATTACATCTCCCAGTGTTTAAGATCCAAAAAACAGTGAGTAATCAAGTGTTCAACACACCCACTGGAAACAGAATTACAACAACAAAAGCTTGTTTTGAAGTTAACATGCAGCTAAACATGCATCGGGAAAGATGTTTTACATAACATGACAGCGAAGCTCGGAGTCACTGCATTTTTCAGGTGGAATTCCTTTCAGTAGAAGGAAGAGCTGCTTTTTAAGAAAGCTGATTAAAGTTTTCCAGGTGCATTTTGGATGTACTCAATTGTAGCTTGGGGCACGGAACCAGGCTGAAAGCTGGATTTCTGTCAGGCTTTTGATAAGGTCTCCTCAATACCCTTGCTACTAAATTGCCAAGATGTGGGTTTGACAGGTGGGCTGTCAGGTGAGGCAAGGGACTGGCTGCACAGCAGTGTGCAAAGAATTGCAGTCAATGGCTCAGCATCCAAGTGGGAACCAGGTCCTGCAGAAGTCCTTCCTGGGACTGGTACTATTCAGTGTCCCAGCTGCCAGCAGAGACAGCTGGGTGGGTGCACCCATGGCACACCTGTGGAGGACACCTGGCTGAACAGCTGATTTTGCTGGGGCGATGTGATGCCATCCAGAGGGACCTGGACCAGCTTGAGGAATGCAGCCATTCTGCCCTTCTGCAGAGCAAGGCTTAATAAGGCCAAGTGCAAGGCCCTACACCTGGGCTGGTGCAATCCCCAGTACCAGCACAGACTGCGGGGTGAATGGATTGAAAACAGGCTACAGAGGAAGACTTTGGGATTTTGGTGATCTAAAAATTGGACAGGAGCTGGCAACGTGTGCCTGCAGCCCAGAAAGCCAATCATATCCAGGGCTGCACCAAAAGAGGTGTGGGCAGCAGGCTGAGGGAGACAATTCTCCAAGACTTCTCTGCTTTTGTGAAACCTCACTTAGAGCACTGTGTCCTGTTCTGGGGTTCCTGTGTACAAGACAGATGTGGATCTGCTGGAGTGAGTCCAGAAGAAACCACAAAAATGATCAGAGGACTGGAACAAATCTCCCATGAAGAGAGGCTGAGAGACTTGTGGTTGTTCAGCCTGGAAAAGAAAGGCTTCTTCAAGGCTTTATTGCAGTTTCAAGAGGGCTGCTTCTCTCTGGATTGCCCAGAGCCATCAGTTGCCCTATACTGGACGTGTTCAAGGTCAAGTTGGATGGGGCTCTCAGCAACCTGACCTGCTGAAGGATGTCACTGCTCATGGCAGGGGGGATGGACCAGCTGGTCTTTATGAGTTCCTTCCATCCCAAACCATGCTGTGACTCTAAACAATGTCTTGAAGTTCATTAAAGACCTGCATCTCTGAGATCTTGGAACAAAAACCAGAAAGATGATGTTCTAGGACAGTAGGAACCTGGTTTATTGATGATTATTCCCTCACCAGGATTTTTACAAAGAGGTTCTATCTTTGAACGACAGGAAGCAAAACTAATCTGTTTCTCAGAAATCAAGACAGACTACTGTCATAGTGCACCAGACCCTAAAGTAAACACGTGAGGGAATCCATTGTTTTATAGTATAATTCTGACAGAGCTGCTACCAGTCTACATGACCAGACACTCAAAACCAATGTAATTGTCTGGGGTTTTTTATATGTGGCATATGCCTTACTGTTTCAGCAAAAGTTATCAAAAATACTCCCCTGCCCCCCAAAGTACCACCTGCAGATTGTCAGCATTTTGTACTGGGGAAAGCTACCCCTTCAGCTATATCTTATTTTGTAGAAACTATTTCTAGAATGATTCTTAAGTATATCAAGAATATTAAAATAGGTAAGGTAATCATACAACCTTCTGCCTTCTGTCTTTCCAAGTTTTCTGTGGGTAGGAATGAAGTCTCATTCTGGTCTTCCTGATCTACTATTTTTTCCTGTGAAGCTGATTCATTCTGTTTAAACAGGATGGAGAGGAGAAAAATAAATTTTAATAACATTTATAAATACAAATTAGTCTTTGATCACTTGGTTAACTTTTAAAAAAAAAAAAAAATCAATTGACAACTTTTAAGTTACTCAAATTGACTTCTACTTCTTTCCAGGTTTCTGTAGTCATAAAATGCCTGCCCATCAGCTGAGAGAACGAATAAAAGCGTTTCTCAAGCAATCCATGATAAAAAAAAGGAATTTCAGACATTTCATTTGGCTTCAGTTCCTCAATATACCAGAAAAATTAATGAGAATAATTTGAAAATACCAAACCTGCTGCTCCAGTTCAGAGAGTTGCACTTGTGGCTGGGATTTCAGCTCATCCTGACAGCAAACAAATTCTTCACATTTCTGCAGAAGTTCAACTGACAGAGGGGAAAAAAAGGGGAGTTAAAGTCTGTTCTTGTCTTTTTTGCCAAACTAAGTCCATTTTGCACTCATGCACTATAGTTTCCCAAATCTTATCTCTTAGTCACTGCTTCAGCTTTGGGCCATAAAGAAGCTGGAAGAAAATCAATTTGAAATAAGAGCTTGAGGCAAGATCAATATCATTATTTCTAACACAGGTCTATGGGGAAAATGGCACCTCTTGCTTTTCTTGGTTGTTTTACTTATAATTTCAGTAGAAATTCAGACTGTGAAGAACATAGCACATCTAAAAAGGACTTACAGAAGCTGACTGAAAAAAATCCAGCTAATCAACTAAAAAATACATCCAGCTCAAGAAATCCCTAAATCCCAAAAGACAAGAGGCTGGGACAGTACACAAGCAAAGCACCATATAATGCTGTCCCACACTTCTGCTCCTCTTGCAGCTGTCAAAAACAGCATGGTGGGATCAAACTAGACCCCCTTAGTTTGAGATAGCACCACCACTCCTATGTCCCTGTGCAATTAGGAATTGTTACATCAAGCCATTCTTATGTGCTGTTATAAAAAACAAAGCCAAAAAGAAGGCAGCTCAGTGATACTCGGGCTCTTGAGAACCTGCTCCAGCTAACTGCCATGCTTGCTCACCCAGGGGTCCGTGTGCTGCAGCTCCATGTACCACAGATGGCACCAAGAGCTGGCCACCGTCCTGTTTCAGCTGGTCCTTCTCAGCTCCAAGGACAGCATGGCCACACTGCAGCTCTTGTTCAGCCACCGTAAGACAACTGAGCAGCCGGTTTTTCTCTTCCACCTCCAGCCTGTGTTCCTGTTCCAGGTCTTTATACTTCACCTCTAGTTCGGTTTGTGCTCTTCTTGCCTCCTCCAGCTGTTCTGAGAGACACTGCACCTCCTCCTGCAAGCGATGGGAAGACAGCTTCCTCTCAGCTAGTTCCAGCTCCATCTTCTCCCTGAGATCCCGAGACCCCTGTCTCTCCGCATCTAGTGCATCCCTCACGGAGCTTAGTTCCACTTCCATCTTCTGGCACTGATCTATGAGTGTCTGTAAAATGATAAAGAAATTAATTTCTCTCTCAAATAGTTAAAAACCCTGACAAAACAAATTACTGAATTATATTTTAAGGTTTTCATTAAATCCTCTAAAAATACCTGAGTAGCAGAAAGGAGGAAACACACATGTCAGAAATTTAAATTTGTTAGAAAGAAACTGCCCCACTATTTGGAAATTGCAAGAAAGCAATGCTAGCTGTTGTGGTAAAGAAAAGGTAAGTCTTGATTTAGAGAAGGGGAATTTAGAGTAAAGAAGCAATAGAAGAGTGGCCAGGAATACTCTTTTAGAAGAAAGTAAACTTCCCAAAAAGGGGAGGAAGAGTTACAACAAATGAGGGAGAACTCAACAATTGCAGAGCAGAATTAAAAAAATATAAAGTGTGTATGTGAAAGAAGAATGCTGAAATATGAATCTGGAGACAACAGGGCTCCACACAGTACCCACTGCTTTAAGAAAGATCTCAGAAGGCTCTGGTCAACACTGACCAGAGATTTAAGGTGACCAAGAGACAGAAACAGACCTTACATTTGCCCAAACTCCTGTTGTCAAACTTCTTCCTCCTGGAACTGTGGATGGTCTGCATAGCTAATTTCAGAAGGAATCTGATGAGGAGCTCCTTTTATTTTATGGGTAGGCTTTTGCCACATGGCCTCAAGTTTGTACCTATACCAGGTCTCCTTCAGACCACCGAACATATGAGGGAAGTTAAAGACACTGAGGAGAAGCCAAGGGAGCCCAACAACCATGTCATGTAGATATCCATGCCACCATTCCATGACACACCCTGCTGGGCAATGCAGTGAGTAGCACTAGTGAGCACAAGTCAGCCCACTGAGGTTCTTTACCTCTTCACAGTAGTAAGAGCACCCATCATTATGCCTGGCTGGGACATAGAACAAAAGAAAATATGTGGGGCACAAGTGTGTAAAAATTATCAAAGTGAGGTTCAGCATTAGACTGGCTGGAGATCATGCGACCTACAAATACGAGACTGATTCAGTGTAAATCTCTTTTAAAGGGATGGAAAATGTTCAGAAGTTCAGATATTGGAAAAACAAAAATTACACTCATCCTCTATATGCAAACCAACCTTTTAAGAGGTTGTGTTCTTAATCCTCAAGTCTCAAGAAGCACATATCTATATAGTCACATATGCACAGACTTGATCTCATCCTCTTCACCTTCCAAACTGATGAAGCGAGAGCCAATCCCACTCCACAAGTTGTGTCACCATATAAGCAAGTTCTCAGCATAACATACCAAAGAATAGGTGCTTCTACTCTGACTGGCCTGGACCCTGCAGTTCACAAACACTGAGGCTTCAGCAGCACTGTGTTAGGCATTTCTGCTTTTGGCAAAGGTTTGTATATTTGGCTTTCAAGGTACAGTCAGCAGTATGGGTATGGATAGATTTAGACCCTCTCCACCTGCCCAGAACCTGGATCACTAGAGCTGGCAGCTGCAGCACCCCACTGTCTGGCTGTACCTGCTGTAAGCAGTGCACACAGATCTGCAGGTCTAACACCTGAACCAGGGAGGGTGGGCCCAGCTGATTTTATGATGGAAAAGTGGTGCCAAAAAAAACTACTCTGGTAACTTCTGAGTTACTGACAAAGGCCCCATTCACCCCACACACACAAACACACACACACACACACACACACACACACACACACACACACACAGAGTGAAGCAATAAAAGGCAGACCAGGTACCTGGTTTTGTTTTTCAGCAGCGTGTAACTCCTGCTGCAGCAGTTCCACCACCTGAGTTCGTCCTAAGAGAGCTGCTTCCTGCTCCTCAAGCTTTCTCTGTAGTGTGTGAAGGTTCTGTGAGAGAGACAAGGCTATTCCAGCATTGGGGAGACCAATATAAGTTTAGATTCCCAGGTTTCATCGATACACCCCATTTTTGTAACACAGCTACTTTGATAGCCTGAATTAATTCATTTTTGTTGACACCTATTCTGGAGCCCTGGTGCAGTAGGACGAACTTAATTTGCTTCATGAATAGGGAACTGGAGCACAATAATATAACACTTTTTTTCACTGTTCTTTCTCTTCGACTGATAGCAAACCAGCAGACCAAAGCTAGGAATCAAAGTCCCAACTAGCATTCCAAAAAACTCCAAACAACCAAAGCATCTTTCTTCTTATCCCTTCTGAGTTACTTTAACAAGAACTGTTCTTTCAGGGTGTCTTCTGGTAAAAGTCCTTTTCCTTCCTCCTCCCATGATACGATTATTATCTCAAATATACCTGTTGCATCTCTACTTCCATATCTGACTGGACCACCATCTTGAGCAATTCGGCTTGATGCTGGTGCACATGCTCCTCCAGGAGAGCTTCCTTCTCCTGAATCACTTCCTGCAGGGAACTCAGCTGAAAACATAAGCCACAAAATAAAAACAAGCCAACAAGGTTATGAACCTGGCAGACACACAGGCTTGCTTTCAACATGCACCAGCATATTGTGCGTGTGATGGAGTTTTCAGCTTGACAATCCTATACATCATCTTGGTCAAATGGTATTTTTACCTGGTGTCTTTATCCTACTAATATGTGTATAACAACTGATAATATTTCAGGTCCCAGAAAGCAAAAAAGCATAGAATTTAATATACAAATATGCAGAATAATAAAATATATGATCACTATATAATTAACAGTTCATAAAACTTCTGGGCTTTTAATGTATAGGATTGCAGCCCAACTCACAGTTCAAAAGCTAAATCTGCAATTTAGAGTATTAAAAAAACCTTCCACAAATGACTACAATGTAAAATTAAAGCTGTTACATTCTGTGATAAGCAGCTGTCCTGCACACCCACAGCAGAACACAGAGGGGCAATGGCAGGCCTGGCAGCTGAAAGAACACTCTGCCCCAGCAAAGCCCATCACAGAACAGCAAGGGCAGACAGGGAAGAACCCAAATTCTTACTCAGAGGAAGGGACACCCTACCCAGGCCCTTCCAGGGACTGATTCCCCCCTCCTCAGAGAGCCATTGGTCCCATTGTCCAAGGGTGAATCCCATCCCTTACCTGCAGGGCACCTTTTGCACCAAGGGTGGTTCTGGCCTGGGGGCAAGAATGGGGGTCAGGAGAAGATAATCTGGGGACTGTGAAAGACTAACGTAATGTTTAGAGGAAGAGCCAAAGGCAGTGAAATTTATGGACCTAGGTGATTTGAAGAGGAACAAAACTGAAAAAATTGAGGTAGGGGAATTGAAGACCAGCTGTGTAAGCATTGTTCTATTCTATCATACTAGTCTAAGCTGTGAGGTGGGAAACACAGACTGATGAACAGAGAAAAAAAAATTCTGTACCTGTGTTGCATACTTGATTTCAGCATCTTTCAGATTCACTTTGGCTACAGCCAGCTGTTTCTTCAGGTCCTGAACAGTCTCCTCTCGCTCCCTGAGCTGCTCTTTCAATACTTCCACTTCCTCTCTGTGCCCTTCACTTCTATTTTCGTTTTTCTGACACTGCAAGAGGAAAAAATGGGAAGAGAAAAATAAAATAAAGTAATTTAAAAAAGAAAGTAATAAAAGAAAGTAAATTTATCCGTATTACTGGTTTAAAAAAATAATTAATTAATTTTAAAACATACACTAAAATGCTACTTCACTGTTGACTCCTAATTAGATGCTTATTTTTACTACATTGCTTCATTTCTTAACTTTACATTTCTTTTGTTACTTTAAATGAAGTTATCCTATGTTAAGTAATTATTTTCCCTATTTCTGTGTAGATATACACAAGATGCCTTTAATCGGGAAGCGCCAAAGCACTTGGAAGGGCTAACAGTCATGACTGCTCACTATATAAACTAAGGCAAATTAGATTTTTAAATACATTTTATAAGTATTATATTATATATTATATATTTTAAATACATTACTTATTATATGACTACTATGAGGTTTTTTAACATCACAAACTTCTCCTAATACCAGAAATAAAAACATTTTTAAATTAGCTATGGAAGGATATTCTCTATGTGACAAACGGGTAGACATTCTAGATGACAGAAAACACCCATGGAAATCTCTTTAGACTACAGGATTAATAGCAATGAACTTATTAGATACAAACAAAGGGAACAGGCAAATAATTATCAGTTCTACTCCACTCTGAAGCACTTACATCCTCTGTTAATGACCAAGAAACATAAACAATATTCACATAAAACATGCTTAGGCTGTGTCTAGTCAGACAACCCAGCACACTGTATCTGCACTCTTCTCTCTGTCTCCC
Organism: Poecile montanus; assembly: GCA_038429875.1. Classification (NCBI taxonomy): domain Eukaryota; kingdom Metazoa; phylum Chordata; class Aves; order Passeriformes; family Paridae; genus Poecile; species Poecile montanus. Next base: position 1,663,754 of record CM076502.1, read on the forward strand.
CAGCTGGGTGAGGGCAGGCCCCTGAACTCACAGCTGTGCTTCGCTCCTGGGCAAGGACAGGTCCCTCACCACCCACCCCTCAGCAGACAAAACCTGCTCTACATTCTCATCTCAGCACTTCCAGCCACTACAAGCACTCAGTGCTGGCTATTTTGTACTGAACATATATAAAACACATCTCTTCCATTTCGTTTGTGGCAGGTATTGGGTCAAATACCATCGATAACACAGGAATTCTACAGAGTATTTATATCTATAAACTCATTCTGAAAATACTAGGAAGGCTTTTAAAAGTACGTATAAATCAGTGTAATAAGAATAAGAGGCTACTGTTCCTCAAAAGATGTTTCACCTACAGAGAAGGTCATTGGCAGGAGGCAGAACAGACAGACAAGGAAGCTTCAACTGCACTTAAATTTAGAAATAGAACAGGACAGAAAAATAAAGAACAGAAATGCAGGAAGCTCTAAGAAGCCAGGGATATACATAACTTATAAGACTGGGGCAGAGGAGTTGCTAGAGGGGAAGATGGGTGGATTAGTTTGCTTACTTGTAATTAGCTTTCAGGATTGATATTTACAGTCTGATTTGGAAAAGCCTCTTACACTGACCATTACACGGAGTGCCACAATTAAGGACAGCAGCACAGCCACAAAGAGCTCAAGCTTTTAAATATTATGTTTTTCCAAAATGAATAAGCTCTTATATCTGAACATAATTTATCTTCACCCACTTCAAAAGTTTGAGAGAGGCCTCAATTGCTCTGTACACAAATAACTTTGATAGAAAGAGCTAAGCTGATACTTCCACTACTCTCAAAATAAGGCACTCTGCTAAAAGCCCAGGAAATAATAGTACTAATTAGATATTTAAAATACAGCCTTCCCACAGGGCCCACATCATAGAGAAGAAAAAACCCAGCCCTTTGCTAATATTCAATACTTCAGCACAACACGCAACTCTAGCCTAGAATTTTCACCTTCAAATGGCTGGGTAACTGTCTAGGAAATACCCCCATTACTCAAGACAGCATCTACTTGGGGAAATAAGTGTAAATAAAGGACTCTGTATCTTCTCAGTAGGTCTAACCTTGCAAGAAAAAGTTAGTGTTTTTTGGGTCAAATACATAATATTGCAGGTAACTGCCCTAACATAATTTCACTCAAACTGTGTTCTAACCCAAACCAAATACAGCTGTGGTCCATACCATGTCCACCAGAGACTGTCTCAAGCCCGCATTCCTCTAATTAGAAGGCCATTTTTCTTAATGGCTAATTTACTTTCATCCATTCACCTGCATTATCCTTTAACAGCTCGCCCACTTTCTTGACGCTCACCTTCCTCATACAACTGTAGAAAGAAATTACTTTGGTTGATTAAATAACCAAGCTGTTTGAGTGACTCCCAAGTTAGCAGCTGCTAACATGATGGGAGAACAGAAAGTCTCTGGCTGCTCTCAGAGTTTATCTTTCCTGATTCCAAGTGAGCAGAACACGACAACACTCCTCACAAGGCCTTGCCACTCCCAGTAGAACAGCTAAAATGGTATGTAAAAAAGATAAGGCCTCTTTTTAAAATCTATACTGCACGAATTAACTGCTGACCAGCTTTCTCTCATTTTGCCTTCTTCAATTGATAAATTTGAATTTTGAAGCAAGGACACTCACCAGTCCTCAACAGCAAGTCTACACAAAGTCATGCAACAGCACACAGATGTTACACACACATGCTGTATATAGATAAGCTAAAAAAGAGCCTCAGCACCAGGACAGCAATGTCAAGTAACACAGCCAAACAGCCTCCATGGTCTCCATTGCCTCTGCAGACATGGAATGCTGTTCATGACCTTGCAGTATGCAGTGTCATGACACCAGAAATGCTTGATCGTGCACTGGTTAAATTTTGCTTTATTCTTCTTTTATGTCAGTCCTTGAGATCATCCAATTCTTCATGTATGAAACCAGATGGTGCTTTGCACTGAGGAAGATTCTCAGGTTGGCATTGGGAATTACAGAAGCACATTTCTATGATTTTATGATGCTCTATCAAAAATAGTTAACACAAGTCATAGAACTGATCTTCACATCATTATTAGTCACCTCTCATCTGACAGCTCTCACAAGCACCTTTTATTGTTTTCTATAATATTTTAATATTTTTTTCAATGTCTGAAATAACCTTTATGTTCTCTGGTTTAATGAACATCATCTGATGTCTGGAAACTATTCTGGACTTCCATCCCATTTCTTTTCCATACTAATGCCAACTTTTTAAAGAAAACATTGTTCTGCTGATCACATAGTCAAGTTTTTAAAAATTACCAGCTCCAATCTGAACCTCCAGTTAGTAGCTCACAGCCTCTTTAATGTCTTCGTGGAGGACATTTTCCCTCAGTTTTTACCTAGCATTACACAATTATGGTTTCTCAACCCTAAAACGTTATGATGGCTCAGGAAGCTACATGACTGGAAAAAATAGATATTTATTTTTTTATATTTAAGTTACTGCCTTCCAGTTTCAATGACCTTAGCTCTTTGTTCTTGTACTCCAGCCAACCTTTACTGTACTGACATGACAGGTAACATTTTGAAACTCATAGCTCAGGTAGACACACAGTTTCTGCAGGAAAGAGTTTGGCTACAATGGATTACTGAAGTTTTGCAAAGGGAAACTAGCCCATGCCCTTGAGGAGATCAAGTTGAGCACTCCAAGGGCATCTGCAGTACAAGGAGGCTGGACAGACAGGCTTGCTATAGCACAGGCATAGACATGCTTGCCAGAAGTATGAATATTCTGCCAATAAGACAAATAGGCCCTGCTAGGTCACTGTGACCTGAAACATCAGGCAGTATCAGGTTATCAGTACAAGCTACATGTTTTAAACAGCCCTGTTTGCCCAACCTTGGGATACTCCAGCTCTTCTGCTAAGGCCTGTACAGGCTGTGGTGATCCTTTTTCTGTCAGCTCCTCGATGCGTTTGTTCAGAGAAGCCAGCTTGGCTTTGGCTTGAAGTTTAAGTTTCATCAGCTTCGCATCCGCAGCCTCTCGCTCCTTCTGTAAGAGAAGGACACAAACTGACTGCACCTCAGATTCCAGTGCTGTTACCCAAGAAGCACCACTCTGAAAAAGCTACACAGCTTGCCAGTCTACCATAGTCTGTTTACCCTTGCCTCTCCAGTAACCGCACTATTTAAAACACATCTGCAAACCAAATTTGTTCTGAAACACTACACATGCTAAAATTGTAGCTTCTACCCCAGCACTTCCTTTCAAGGGACAGAGCACTCAGGGACTTCACCCAGCAGTGAATACAAACTCAGTTTGACTTCCTCTGCTATATGCAGTACCTCAGAACTATCGCAAGTAACTGCACTCCCACCATACCTCAGGGTAGGCAACATGTTGGGAATGTGTCATAAAACCACTGGACTAGTGGATGAGTGCAGCACAGGCTACTCACAGAATCACTAGGTTGGAAGAGACCTTCAAGATCGAGTCCAACCGATGCCCTAATACCTCAACTAAAATATGGCACTGAGTGCCATATCCAGTCTTTTTTTTTTTAAACACATTCAGGGATGGTGACTCCACCACCTCCCCAGGCAGATCATTCCAGTATTTTATTACTCTTTCCGTGAAGAACCTTTTCCTAACATCCAACCTAAATTTCCCTTGGTGCAACTTGAGAGTGCGTCCTCTCGTTCTATCAGTTGCTGTCTGGTGAATGAGACAGACCCCCACTGAGAGTGATAAGGTCATCTCTGAGTCTCCTTTTCTCCAGGCTGAACAACCCCAGCTCCCTCAGCCATTCTTCATAAGGCTTGTGTTCTAAGCCCCTCACCAGCCTCGCTGCCCTCCTCTGGACACGCTCAAGAGTCTCAACATCCTTCCTGAACTGAGGGGCCCAGAACTGGACACACAACTCCAGATGTGGCCTCACCAGCGCTGATTACAGGGGGAGAATGACCTCCCTGCTCCTGCTGGCCGCACTGTTCTTGATACAGGCCAGGATGCCATTGGCCTTCTTGGCCACCAGGGCACACTGCTGGCTCATCGACCAGCACCCCCAGGTCCCTTTCTGGCTGGGCACTGTCCAGCCACACCGTCCCCAGCCTGCAGTGTTGCAAGGGGTTATTGTGACCAAAATGCGGGACTCGGCACTTGGACTTACTTGGACTTACTAAATTTCATCCCACTGGGCTTTGCCCATTCATCTAAACGTTCCAGGTCTCTCTGCAGAGCCCTCCTACCTTTCAACAGACCAGCACACACTCCCAGCTTAGTGTCATCAGCAAATTTACTAATGAAGGACTCAATACCCTCACCCATGACATCAATAAAAATATTGAACAGGACTGGCCCCAGTACAGACCGCTGAGGGACACCACTGGTGACTGGCTGCCAGCTGGATGCAGCACTGTTCACCACCACTCTCTGGGCCCGGCCATCCAGCCAGTTCCTAACCCAGCACAGAGTGCTCCTGTCCAAGCCGAGGACACTTGGTGTCAAACACTCTGAAGCGGGGAAAGAACAACTTCACACAAGGTATTAGTACTTATTAGAGCCACAGGGAATCTGCATGGGCCTCAAAGAGCTCTGAGACAAAATGCTGTGCAACTAGACTAAATTAACCCAATCAAACTAACAGAAGACAGCCTACATCTCTTGGGCTAGGGTCCATTCTTCAAATTCCAATAATTCTCTGGAACTGATGCCATTCATCATGCAGGTATCTCACGTTCAAAAAAAACCAGAGACTGGTTTGCACTGAAAACTGAAGTAGCATTTTATTCTTGATCCCCAGGGAAAGAAATGGTACCTTGAATACAGTTTCTTTTTCCTGGAGCAGGGCATCCTTTTCTCGAATCAAATCCTTCAGCTGAACAACTAGCTTTTCTGTTTGAGCTAGGCGCTCCAACAGCTCTTCAGGTGCCTCCTCCATGCTTTCTGCTTCTGACTGCACAGCTTCTACCTGAAACAACAAAATGAGTGTTCTGAAGGAAAAAAAAATATAAACAGACTGCAGCAGAGCATCCACATGACATCTTCAGCTCCAGTCCTCAATGTTGCACTCTGCTGCCTGCAGGCACTTCATGGAGCCTGCAGAAATATACAGTTAGATGAACCATGAGGAAAGCTCAGAGAACTTGTAAGCCAACACACAAAGAGTAACTCGCTGAACACCACATGAACAAATCCGAAATGAGAGGCACTGTCACACACTATCCACTGTCTCAATACTGAAGGGCAGCAGAGAGGTGAAGCCTCCCACTGTCACCTAACCATGCAGAGCTTCCCCTTCTGCTACACACAATCACTAGTACTCTTAAAAGTCTTTCTTCACCCTAATTCTAGTTTTTTTTCCTAGGATCACCTTCAGATGTGAAAACTGAGGAGATTATGGTCTATGCAAAAGAAATGCTGACTTAAGAGGTGAGGAGTTGAAGAAAAGCAGAGTAGAATGACAACTCAGTCTAGTGCTCAGCAAGGATGAAGCAAGAGACAGATGTCACTGCAGTCTAATAAAACATGCTCCCCAAACTAATTGTCAATAAGATCTGAAAGTCTTTAGATAACACTGTACTTACAGCAATAGATGGTTCAGTAACTGCATCTCCATCCTCCCCAGACTGCTCTTGTAAAACAGTAGTTGCTAAATCTGACAAACGGCTCAGCATCTTGAGCCTAAAACAAAACCAAGAGTCAGAATAAAGTTCCAGAGTCAAAACTGCTATGAAGAGTAAGCTCCCTTATGCTGATCTCTAATGTTACAGGAGCTGGTGACCAGGCTTGTAGGGAATTTGTCTCCTTTGCCAAGAGAGAAAAGCCAAAGTAAAACCTCAGGAAAAAAGAAATGGTCACATTAACAAGAGCAGCCAGACCCTCTGAACATTAAGGAAGAGGACATACTGGTGTCAAGACACACGAAGATTCCTTCACTGCTCTACATGTATGATTGAAAAATACAATTCTATAGCAGATGCTAAGTCATCCTCATAGTTCATTCTTGTAACGTCACTAACAATGACATAACAGAACCATGATCTGTTCAGTTTACTGAAAAGAAGGGTGATTGTTAAATGAAGTAATTTCTCTACAGGCCAAACAAAGCCTGTAACATAAAATCATATTTCTGTTAATAAGTAGTGGAAATAATGGACTGAGCCTTGATGATTGCTAAACAGATACAAGCGTGTCACATTGAAGAGATCATGAGACCTCTGTATGTCACATCCAGGACAGGACCTCAACATAGAGCAGTAGTCTGGAGAGGACCTATATTCCCTGGCTGCTGCTCAGCATACCTTCTTTCCTTTCCTTGAAATTCAGGAGCCAAACTAATCCAGTAAGTGGAAATGAAGAACCTAAAAACATGGAGCAGTACCAGCTAGCAACATATAACTTGTAATTTTGGGGAGAGCAGAAAATTAAATTCTCCATTCTCCACCTCACTAAATTCACCAAATTCAAATGAGCCTTTGATAAGCCAAAGTACAGAGATGCCAACCAGGAGGATAAAAACAGGCTGGAGAAACAGATGGATAGAAACACCATGAAGTTCAGGAAAGGTAGAAGCCTATGCCTAGAATGGGAAAAGCATGAGTGGTACAGGCTGAGGAGCAACTGGCTGTACAACTGTGTGGCAGAAGACAAGCTCCAAGTGCTGGTGGCCAAGCTTGGCACAAGTCACCAGTGCGCTCACAGCAAAAGTCAGGTGTACACTGAGCTGTATTGGTAGGACTGCAGGTAGCAGGTTGAGGAAAGCAGTTATCCCTCTCAATTCACACCTACAAGACTACATTTGAAGTAGAGTGCCCACTTTCAAAATAGTGAATCAAGTATAGCAGAGAGCCCCCAGGATGACCGGGGTTTGCGTTTACAAGGCATATGGAGAGTGTAAGAATGCTGGGCTTGCTCAGCCCTGAGAACAGCAGGTGAGGAGTGGGATGCAACTGCTGTCCTCCCTACAACCACACATAATGTAGCTGGAGTCACACACCTCTTACAAGGTCCACATCAAATGCACAAGAGGCAGAGGACACAAGTTGAAGCATAAGCAATTTCAATCAGAGAAAAAAATGCACAAAGAATGATGGTAAAGATGGTAAAGTACTGTATTAGGCTCATAGTAAACTGATCTGATTTTTTATTTAGACATGCTAAGAGCGAAGAATTTGACCAACTGAACTCCCAAAGCCCCTTAAGAATCACAGAATCATCATTCTAGTGTTCTATAAAAAGAACATGTGACATTTGACATCTCTGAACAGAAAGGCCACACAACTATCCATGCCTATAAGTGGCAAAAAGGAAGCTGCAGTATTGCAAGCTGAAACTAGGCAAACTCACGTTAGTTGTAAGATCAAGTTTACACCATTAAAATTATCTCCATCCAATGCAATCTTTTAATATGATGTCTCTGCCTCACTAGAAGCAGGCTCCTGAAGCTGGCTACACAGATCCACTCATTCCTGACTGTCACTGTTGGACACGATGTAGGAGCGTGGATTCATTCACAGCACACACCAGAACGAGTTGCTAGGAAAAGGCCTTTATTCCCCAAACTTTTCAGCTTTTATAGGGTCTTACGCTACAGGTTTAACATGATCGGTAAAGGGAACAACACCTCTTGTCCCATTGGCGGGAAAAGAGAAAAACACACTATCTATAATTGTACAGAACTGTTTTGAGAAAGTGAAATTGTTTACAGAGATAGATCTTGAGCGAGAGAGCTCTCAAGAGACTTTTCCCTTGGGAACAGATCAGCCACTGACAGGCTGTAATTCTCTCAGGCTCAGAGAAATCAGGTCCACACCTGACCTCTTTTGTCTTATTAAGCAAATCTTTGGTTGTAGATTGCCACTTAAATGTGTGAAAATATTGACAGTGGACAGGAGCAATGCATTACTTTTCTGTAGCAGTCACCTGATTTTGCAGAAGTAGAAAACATGACAATGCACATTAAAGCATCAATAACAGAAAAGAACATGTGAATACTGACCTGCTTTGTGCTCCAAGGAGCTCATGGGTCTGACGATTCAGTTGTAAGGTTTCCAAGCTAGAGCAGTCACACACAGGTCTTTCTTGCCATTCCTTTTAATCTCTTGAGTACTGACGGATTGCATGAAATAAGACTTTTGATGGAGAGAGAAGTGAAAAAGAACAAAAAAAGGAGGAGGAAATAAATTATCCAACAATAAAGAAATAAGCCCATCCTTCATCCTACATAATACACTCCAGGACTGCTAGACAGTCATTTGCAATAAGCATGAGAAGTGACAAGTCTGCTCTGTTTGGGAACATGGATTTGCAGACATGCCTTGGTTTCTCACACTGCATGGCCAATTTGATTCAGCCAATGGAATCAAATACCCAAGCAGCAGGTAGTGTACCAAAAAGGCATACAGCAAGAGGCCAAGCCTCAGACAGGCTCCTGCAAAGAGCTCAAGGGTATGCAACTCCTCCAGAAGCACAGTCAGAATGCCAGGATTGTTCATGTTCTGCAACAACACAAAAGTCAGTGAAACAAGTGTTTCACTCTGAGTGCTTTGCTCACTTCTCAGCTGGCCCTGGGCGAGACTGAGGCATGGAATTCCAGAATAATACAGCTTTACAGTTCCTGCTAGGGAGATTTCTTCAGATAACATCAACTGCTCACCAAGGTGGTAATATGAGATGCTCATTTAGAGACCTGGAATGTCTGGAATCCATTATAAGAATAATAAAGTATTTATAGTTTTGTAAACCATCACTCCCATAATGCCCCAATGAGGAACCAAACCTGCTGTCTTGCATTGGTGCATTTTAGAAAACAGCCATCCAAGCACAAGAATGCCTCTTTCTAACTGTCCCCAATACTTGAAGAGGATGGATCTGATCTTCCAACTGAGCATTAGGCTACAGCTTCTCAAAGTCACAAACGCAAAATATGTGGCTGGGACTGAGAGAACCAACAGATTAATTATTAAAAGCAGTATTAGAAGTACAAAAAAGAAGCAGAATCCAGGCATCTGCATGGGCTTCAGCACATATCTGCATTGCTACAGGCATTACAATTTCAAGCATACATACCTGGATTGAGAAAATCTTCCTTGGCCTTTGTCCAGATTGGCCACATTAATCTGACACTGCACTCAAGCTAATAAGCCTTGTTGGGTTTGGCTCACAGTCAGCCTCCTTAAAAATGCAAACAGAGAAACTGTCTGCAGCTATATGCACGGATGTGGACTTTAGTAACCTGAACTCAAGTCTTAGAGATTCATGGTTTTGAATTAATTTTTAATATATATTATCAGGTCAGCCAAATATGGCAAGGGATGTGAATGGGGAACAAAAAACGATTCTGCAATTCCATAAACAGCAACAGGTTTGCTGTCTTTGTAGAGGAAGCAGGGAAAACACGAGCCCAGGTGGGCCTCTGCCCTGGATAGCATCCTTCAGAACACATCCCTGGAACACAGCACTGCAGAGAGAGGCTGGGGATTGCAGTGGACAACTGACCTAAGCCATCAATGCACCCTTACGGCAACGGCCAGCAGCAGCAATCCTGGGCTGCATTAGCAGTGTTGTCAGGAGGAAGGTGATCCTTCCTCTCCATTGGGCACTGGTGAGGCCACATCTGGAATAATGAGTCCAGTTCTGGGCTCTCCAGAACAAGAGGCGGAAAATAGTTGGACAAAATTTGGTGAAGAACAACAAATAAAAGGCTCAAGGAGAATCTTACCAAAGAACCACAGACTGGCTAAAGTTAGGAGGCCATCTGGTCTAAGCTCCCTGCTCAAACAGAAGTTGTGCAGGCATATCTGAATATCTCCAAGGACAGGGGCTTCACAACCTCTCTGGACAACCTGTGCCAGTGCTCAGTAAGCCACAGAGTGAGGAGGTATTGCCTGATGATCAAGGTAATCGGCTGTGTCTCACAGTTCCTGCTCACAACCTCTCATTGTTTCACCAGACACCACTGTAAAGAGCCTGACTCTGCTTTCTTTGAACCCTCCCTGAAAACAAATCCAGGAACAAGCATAACATGGCTTTAAATTCTGCCCCAAAGCCAATAGCCTGCACAGAGGGCGGTGGCTGTCCTGTGCATTAGCCTTAAGGACTTGACACAGGAATAATATCCTGGTGTTATACAACGCCAACCAGTTTCCCCACAAACACAAACGGACAGCTGTGTTCCACTGCCTCACCCCAATAAAGCAAACAGTGCTCTCAGAGACAAGACTGGTGCTCTCCCAGGCTCACACTGGCATATGGATTCCCACCTCTGTAACGAAGAGCAGAACGCAAGGACCCTTGCGGTGCTTAGGATGTAAGCCAGGATCCTCTACATCCCGTACCTTTGCTCAGCATTCCTGTAACTAATCAACTTTTGCCGGGGAGACTTTACTTTGAACACTGGAATTACCAGCAGCGATCTGAAAGAGGAGGCCACTTTCCTCTGAAATACACATCCCTGACCCAAACAGTCTAAGTCCATTGCTAATCTGCACAGTCCGCAGCAAGCAGGGCATTTCTATCCCTAGGTATCAGCCATAGCAAAGAAAGACTTGACAATGTTTTTCCCCTAATTTATTCTACTATAAGTTTAGTATACATAAATTAAGTTAATTCCTTGCATTTCCCTTCGTTAAAAATCAAACACGCATTAAAAGCACTGCTGCTGTACACAAGCCCTGGGCCAAACTTCTAACGCTGTGCAGAGGGGTTCCAAGAGAAACCAGGAGGGACGGGGAGCGCGGGAGCGCCGTGCTGGGTTCCGGGAGCGGCGGCTCCTGCTGCCCCGGGGATGGCGGGCAGCACCGCCGGGCCCCGGCAGCCCCGCAGGTTTCCCGGACCGCACGGCCCCGGCAGCCCCGCAGGTTTCCCGGACCGCACGGCCCCGGCAGCCCCGCAGGTTTCCCGGACCGCACGGCCCCGGCAGCCCCGCAGGTTTCCCGGACCGCACGGCCCCGGCAGCCCCGCAGAGCGTGGATCTCCCCCGGCCCGGCGGCGTTCCCGGTACCCGGGGGGCACCTGGGTCGGGCCGCAGAGCCTGGAGCGAGAAGTGGGGCCACCCCGGCCCACTGCCCCTTACGGCCCGGGCCCCAGGGAGCTGCGAACCCGATCCGGCCCCGCATGGCCACGGAAGGAGCCCGGCCGGCGATCGCCACCGAGAGCCGGGCGGCAGAGTCCGCGGTCCGCACAGGGCGGGCGGGCAGTACGGACGACAGGGGAGGCACTGACCTGCAGCACGGCGCGGGGGGTCAATACCGAGGGGCGACTCTGACCCGCCGAGGAACCCCCGCCGAACCGCTCCCACCGCGCCACCTCAGCACCGGAACGCGCCGCCGCCACTTCCGCCTCCGGCCGAGGCCCGCCCCCCGGCGAAGAAGAACCAATCAGTTGCGGTGGCTGAAAGATAGACGTGAGGACCAGGCAATCGCGACGGAGCAGCTGCCTCGGCGCCATGGTTGTCCTGCAACATGGCACAAAGTGACCAATCCCGAGGACGTGTTGGGCTCCCGCCCAATAACAACGCAGCGACCAATCAGTTGCGGCGTTTCGGGCCAGGGCGGCGCTGCTGGCGAAGCGGAGGCTCGGACTGGAGAGTGGGCGGCGGGAGGCGGGGCCGGGGGGCGGGGCCGGGGGCGGTGGCGGGAGGCGGGGCCGGGGGGAGGCGGCGGCGGCGGGGCCGGGGGGAGGCGGCGGCGGCGGGGCCGGGGGGAGGCGGCGGCGGCGGGGCCGGGGGGAGGCGGCGGCGGCGGGGCCGGGGGGAGGCGGCGGGGCCGGGGCTGGGGGTCCCGCTTTGTCACGGCCGGGCAGCACCCGAAGTGGCGGCCAGTGGTTTGGTCCGAGCGGCCCTTTAAGGATGATCCAGTCCCGCCCCCCTGCCATAGGTGCGGGTTGCTCGGAGCCCCGTTCCAGCCGGCCTCGAGAGCTGCCGGATCCGGATATGTCCAGCTGAGGTTGCGCTCGTGCACGTGGCGACTGCTGTCCCTTGCTCTGGCGCTACAGCTCTTGGCTTTAGAATATTTTCTGTCTTTCTTCGAAGCTCTGCACGCTGATAGGCTGCAGTAAGGTCTCTCCAGAGCCGCCTTCTCCTCCATGCTGAACACCCTCAGCTCTCCAGCCCTTGGAGCAGCTCTGTGGCCTCCTCTGGACTGCCTCAGCAGTTCCAAATCTGTCTTGTTCTGAGGGTCCCAGGACTGGAGAAAACTCTGCAAGTGGGGTGTCACCCGCGTGGGGCAGAGGGACAGAGTTCTCCCCGTCAGCTGCTGCCCATGCTGCTGGGGATGTGCACACTGCCAGCCCCTGTCCAGTTTTTCGTTTTCCTTTTCAGAACCTTTCATCCATTCACTTCCTGGTCTGCTGCCAGAGATTGCCCCCAGCCAGATGCAGGGGAGGATTTCAGGAAGCCTGAGCAGCGCAGTTTCCTTGCCTCCTGGCCACCCTCACTGTGCACTCAGATGCGCTGTATTCCTATTTCTGGTGGCACCAGGAGCGCTGCCCCAGTGTGGCCACAGGCTCTGTCCCTGTTCACAGGGCCTCAGAACCAAGGCTTGCCAAGTGTGCTCTGCATTTTTCATACCCTGTCTGCAGCTTTGTTCACTTTGTTCTCTTCCTTTTGTTCACTTTAGATGTGAGAGCAATTTCTCCAGGTATCTGTGGTTAATTTATTTTACTTATCTATCTTTGCGTGGTACAGCCATGGGCTTGTATTGGTAGTAATAGCAAACAGTTATTCTTGGTAGAATGAGATATTTACAAATCTTAACACATACCTATGTGACTAAGTGGAAGGAAAGAGAAGAAAGGAAAAAAAAATTTAAAAAAGAGGATGAGGAAACTATGCACAAGAATATCACATTCCTCCCAGTGAAGGACTCAGATGCTGACAACTTCCCATGACTCTCCCCTCCTCCTCTGCAAACATCTGAGTGAACCACAGATCTTAATATCCAGAAGAGCAGCAGGCAGGTCAGTGTAACACCAGAGAAAGCACAGAAACAAAGTGCATGTGTTGCAGCTTTAATTGTATTATTGCTACTAGTGCAGCTTTTTGTCTTGTATATAAGTACTTGAATACATTAAATTTTTTTGCTTTTCTGTTGTTAGATGTAGGGTGTAGATGCAGATGTATTCTGTTGTTATTATGACTCTCAAGTCAGACTGTTAAAATTTCTATTATACTAAAAATAAGTTTTGGCAATGTGGACGTAAAGTGGTGTGACTGATACTCTATATGGAAGGGATAGGGCATCCAGAAGGATCTGGACAGGCTAGAGAGAACAGCCCATGCCAACCTCATGAAGTTCAACAAGGCCAAGTGCAATCCCCAGCATGGGTACAGGCTGGGTGACAAGTGAATCCAGAGCAGTCCTGTGGAGAAGGACTTGGGGGTCTTGGGGAATGAAAAACTGAGTATGGGCCAGCAATGTGCACTCACAGCTGATTGTAGCCTGGGCTCCATCAAAGGGAGCATAGCCGGCAAAGGAGCCTAGACTCTAGTTACCTGCTTTAGGGGAAGGTGTTTCTGCCCACAGAGAGACACATACACAGAGAGAGGTGTAAGTAGATGATCTTTAAGGACTCTTGCAGCCAAAACCATTCTGTGATTCTGTGAAGGTCCATCAGTGGGAAGCACACAGAGTGTGTGCGCTTAGGCATTCAGCCTACCCAGCAGCTGCCTCTCGATGCCTTGGACATGCCAGACCCTCTGAGGTGCACAACCCCACCACTGGTACAGATTCCATTGTACACAACAACCTACAAACAGACGTGTACACTGTGTACACTCCAGTACATGTGATGAGGTGCCCAGGATGCAGCTGTCTCCTGCACAGAGAAACACAGACCCTCAACCCTCCACCTTCAGTCTAATACTCAACTACTCCAGTGGTCTCACTAATACAGACATACACACACCTGTTTCACAAACTACTTGGCCTATTTGCTGGCTAGTCTAGCTTGATATTTACTAGTGATCATAGACTGACATGGTCTCACTCAATCCCATTGTGGGCACTTAAATCCGCATGCATACATATGCCCAGAGCACAGCACTGTGGAGCTGGACAAAAAAAAGAGAGGTAGAAGTGTTAGAAAACCAGAAAGACTGTGATTACCAGGCAGAAGACACAGATAGACATTCATACTCATTAGCACCATTCTACATGCAACCAGCCCCTTCTATTTCCCTTGCCTCCATTTTCTTAGGTTTGTTCATTCCCAAACTACCTAGACCCATCCCTTTCCACACCTTCTGTTCCTCCCCTAAACATCCTGTTGTGAGTCTTGTCCCCAGATGCTCTTGCCCTGGACCTCCCAGCGTTTTCTGTGGCCCTAGTCAGTACTCAGTTTGTAGGATGCTCCACAACCTCTCCCACTGACTCATCATGGGTGCCACCTCTAGGCCCATGGGACTGATAGCTCCCCTGAGACGTATTTAGAAAGAGCTGGGAGCGGGCCTTTATTTCTCTTACTGGGTGATTTGTGTTCCCCAGCCTGCGCTTGTCTCTCTTTGCCCCTTCCCCTCTGTACAGTTGAGCCTTTCATGGGTTGACTGCACTTCGATGGTGGTTCTTGGATTTGCCAAACTAGGGGAACATTTGTGTCCGTCCCCCCCCCTCAGCCTTGTTCCTCTGTGTTCCTTTGTGTGCATGGAGGTGAGCTTTTTCCCACATAACCTCACTCTTGTACTGGGCCACTTCTGTAACAGTTACTGGCCCTACACACTCCGTTACTCAACATGTCTATTTGAGAAAACAGACTCTCAAATCCACTTAGAGGATCAGATCTTTACTTAACCTCACAGCCCACATCTTGTGGGCATTTCCTCTTATCTTCATGTATAATTATATCAAGGTTAAAAATAGAGTAGTCTACCAAACCAGTATAGCTCCCAGTGCCAGTGTCTGATTAACCTCCTCACCCTTTCTGCTTTAGCTTCTAAAATAGAAGTGATTTGCTAGATTATCTTGCATCTCCTTTCCATTCTAAGAAGACTGTTTGTATCATTGAAGGTTTCTGGTTTGTGGATCAGCCTCCAAGAAGATTAACATTTATAATTGGTTTGTGGAAAGTTAGATCCCTCACGTAACTGACATTAGTGTCGAGCATGGACAGGAGCGAACAGGCAGTGCTCTGAGAGCCACAGGAGGAAGAGGATCATTCCTGTATCATCATCCTTCTGACCACAGGTACATATGGGAAACAACAGCAGCTCCACTGTGGATGATCTACAGGCTGTCGAGATCCACCACTGGTACAAGAAATTCATGACAGAGTGTCCTTCTGGACAGCTGACAGAGCATGAATTTAAGCAGTTCTTTGGGCTTCGAGGGCTGGATCCAGAGGCCAATAAGTACATTGAGCAGATGTTCCGCACGTTTGATATGAACAAGGTGAGTTCTCCAGCAAGGAATTAACTGTCTCGTGCTGCTTAGAAGTGATCCAACTCCTGCACTTTCAGGGTCTTTGTCTTTCTCTTGCAAACATAAAGAACATAAATATTCTCTTGGAAACATTTTTCTCTTGAAAAATAGGTGTGGAAAGATGCCAAGGGATGATGATGTAAAGTATCTAAATGTAAGGAGCAAATTAATGTGTACAGGTAATAACGTAGATGACATAAACAGTACTCCTGATTATCTAACTACCTCATGCAAGTTCATCTTTGAATTTTGAAAATTCCTTATTGCCTATTATTTGACATGGCCTTGTTTAACTAGCAAAATGCTAATTTCACTATTCTTCTTACATGTTCTTATTATTCAAAAACATAGCTGTATGAAATTGTGGAGACCACAGGAATCAGACACAATAGAAATCATTATAGTATTCACAGAGGAGTAATTTCCAGGTATTTGGCAGCTGAAATTAACACTACATGGGCAGACAATGTCTGTGGCTCTCCTCAGTGCTGGAAGGTGCAGCATGAAGCTCGAGTGAGGGGGTGGCTATTGTTCCTCATTGTGACGAGTGACTGCTGGTAGAAAACAGGAGCCCCCATAATTCCTTTAAGCATGCAATGGCCCTCACTCTTGCCTGCTTTTTATCCATATGTATTTCAGCCTATGATTGAAAGCCTGTATTCTTAATGACAAAGAAAACTGGGTTTATAGCATCCTGGGAAAATTCAGATATACTCTCTGCTCCAAGGCTCTGGAATGGAGTCAAGGAGGATCCAGTCACAGAGCCATGAGAACCAGGAAGGAAATTACAGAGTTAGTCTTGAAGAATGAAAGCTTAGGGACCAACAAAGAATGTTACTTTGGACATGTGAGACAGTATAAGGAGCTAAGGAATGCTTAGGAATATTACAAAATTCTTAAAGAGAGGAGCAGGCAGGACCCCTTAGGGTAGCTGAGGTCTTGTGGTAGATGACTGGAAATGACTGCAGACCTCAAAGAACATCTTCTCTCATCCCAAAGTCCTCTGTGACTAGGAGAGTAAGAGTGATGAGAAGCAGTTTCATAAGTGAAAGCAAAACCTTAACAGCTTCTGCACAAATCTTTCTTTCACTTCACCTTTCTCCCTTCTTGGGATGTTTAAGGACTTTAAAATTTATTCAAGGATGTTGTGCATTCCAGATTTTTCCTGTGAGCCCTATGTTATCCAGTAAACAATGTTACAAGAAGATTCACAAATTCAAACTTGGTCAGAAAAGATTAAAAGCTATCATCTAAAAAAAGTGACAGTGATCTCAAGAGGAACGAAATAAGAGTGCGGCAACTAGTGACAATGGATCTACATCAGTTAATCTTAGTCTGTTAACAGTTATTCACTTAATCACTTTTTATGAACAAGGGCAAGGAACAAGGAACAGAGGAAAATCCACCCTGTCGTAATACAGACATGATGGATGGGATTGTCTGCCTTCTGGACCTTCAGATTTTGAGAACTTTGATGATGACAAATAGGATAAATTTTCAATATTCTTATTTTATAAATTGCAATTGTAGAATTATAGAATGGTTTGGGTTGGAAGGGACCTTAAGGGCCATCTCATTCCACCACCTCCCATGGGCAGGGACACCTTCCACTATGTCAGGTTGCTCCAAGCTCCATCCAACCTGGCCTTGGACATTTCAGGGGCCAGGGCCTCATCGCCCCCTGAGTAAAAACTCCTTCTCAACACCTCATCCAAATCTCCCCTCCTCTAGATTGAAACCATTCCTCCTTGTCCTGTTGCAACCTGCCCATGCAAAAAGCCACTCCCCCCATTATTATAACCTGCTTCAGGCACTGGAAGGGGCACTGAGATTTCCATGGAGCCCTCTCTGGGCTGAAGAATGAATGTGAACAGCACAGCAGACGGACAGACAGAGCAGGGACTCTCTGAGCTTGTGGGTGCACTGAGCAGGGCTGAAAACACGGTTAATGATGAATGCAGAAACTTTACTTCAACCCTTCAGTCACATCAGCATCGGTGTGGCCACAGCAGAGCAGCACGGGCAGGACAGAGAAGCTTCTGGCCCAAGGCTACCTTTGGCCTGGCAGGAAATGCTGTGGTCCACTGTAGCCCTGGGTCCTGCTCATCCTGTTGCTGCTCAAGCTTCTTTGTCCTTCAGAAACTGCAGGAACTCCTGCAGCAGATTCCAGAATTGCACCAGGATCTGGTGTGGGAACAGCACGGGCAGTGACGTGCCCGAGGATGTCACCACTGGTCGCTGGCTGTACTCGGGGGTCAAGCGGATGTGTTCCTCTGGTTCCTCTGGTTCCTCTGGTTCCTCTGGTTCTTCTGGTTCCTCTGGTTCCAGACTCTGCTCAGGGGCCAAGGTGACAACTGGCTCCGGTGCTGGACCGGCTCTTTCTGCTGGGCTCAGGCCCGTCTGGAGCAGGATCCAGTTGTAGAAGTGCTGAGTGGAGGTGTAGACCCCGGGGTGCCTGGCTCTGTCACAGCCTTTTCCCCAGCTGTTCATTCCCACAAGCCAGAAGTAGTCAGCTCTGTTGTCCTTGCAGACGAGGGGACCCCCGCTGTCCCCCTGTGCCAGGAGAGATCAGAAGCTGTGGTGGGCTGCTGCCATCCCCAGGGCTGCCTCCTCCCTCCCATCCCCAGGGCTGCCTCCTCTCTCCCATCTCCAGGGTTTTCTCCTCTCTCCCATCCCCAGGGTTTTCTCCTCTCTCCCATCCCCAGGGCTGGCTCCTCTCTCCCAGTCCCTGCCAGGTCTGCATTCCCAGCCTGGGAAGGTTCAGCTCAGGGTCCAGAGCCTCCAGGCCCTGGGCTGGGAGCAGCTTGGGGGCTCTCCCATCTCTGCACATGGGTCCCAGATGTGCGGGGGACAGATGTTCCAGGGTCACATCCGTACTTTGGGTTTTCTGGGGGCACTGAATGGGCTTTGTGCACAGGACTGGGCCTTGGGGACAAGGGGACCAACAGGTGAAGAAGAGAAGGGCAGCCCCAGGATATAGGGCAGGGATGCTCAGATGGGGAAAGGAAGGGCAGCCCAGGCAGTGGTAGAGACCCAAGGGTGGCAGAGTGCCAGGCCAGGCCCAGCTTGTGCTGGGCTGTGTTTGGGGGATGAGGGGTTCCTGTTCTGCTGGGGGCTGAGGGTCTCATCACACACTCCTACCTGGCAGGTGTCGATGCTGCCCTGCGGGTACCCAGCACACAGGTTGCGGGGGTGGATGGTCCCCGCATACCACCGGCTACTGTTGCAGAGCTCCGTGTCCATCAGGTGGACCTTGGACTCCTGCAGCACCATGCCTGTTCCCTGAGCTGTGGGCACAGAAGGGAATGAGCCCCCAGCAGGTCGGTGCCCATCCCCTCCCCTGCCTGGGGTGAGCTGCTTCCCCTGGTCTGGCTCAGCCCCTTCCCTGGGACTGCCTTTGCCTCCAAGTGACTCGTCCAGCTGTGTCCAGCTGTTGGCTCTGGGGAAGGGGCCAGACCCATCTCTCCAGAAGCTTCACAGTCATGGAATTGTTTGGGTGGGAAAGGACCTTAAAGTTCATCCAGTTCCATGACCACGCCGCACCCCCCCCTGCCCCCCCAGGCATGGACCCCCTCCCCCAGCCCGGGCTGCTCGGAGCCCCGGCCCTGCTGCCATCCCGCAGCTGGACTCTGTCTGTGGCCACTCCACGTCCCCAGGGTGCCCAGCCTGTGTCCCTGGCATGCCCAGCTCTCCCTCAGGGCGCACATCCTGCATGGGAACTCACCTCTGGCAAAGTTCCAGCCGGCGATGTAGCAGGATTTCAGCTCCGAGACCCTGAGCGAGGCGTCGGGCACGCAGCCCAGCTGGATGTAGTCGCTGCACTCCACGGGCTGCTCCAGCTCCAGCAGGGCGATGTCATTCCTCGCCGTGGCAGGCACGTAGTGCCGGTGTACCAGGAGCCTCTGGATGTGTCTCACCTCAGCCTCGGGGCCCAGCTGAGTCAGATCTATGGCCCCCAACACCACCTCCCACGTGGAGATGTCCCTAGAGAGGGGACGGGGACAGGGGTGACAGGGAGCAGAGCCACGGGCTGCAGTGGCCCAGCATTTCCCTGCCTTCTGCTTCCCAAGGCGGACAGGGAAGCAGAGAGGAAAGAGCTGGGATGAAAGTGGCACCTGGTGTTGTCACCTGGGCACCTGGCTGTGCTCTGGGGACATCTCTGTCCCCGCTGTTTCTTACCCGCCCCTGGCGAAGCAGTGTGCGACCGTGAGGACCCACTGGGAGCTGAGGAGGACACCGGTGCACATGTGCCACGTGCCGTTCGCCCAGGTGGCCTGGATGCTGACAATGCCAGGCCAGGCCCCTGGCTGGACACTGGTGCCACCCATGACATGGGACGTGCCAGCAGCAGAAGCCACGGAGCCATAGTCGAGAACTGCAGAGCTGTGGTCAGAAGCCATGGGCCGGAGCCCACAGGTCCTTCTGTAACACAAAGCCATCACTGTTCTGCTCAGTGGCTGCTCTACTCAGGCTGAAAGTCCCCTGTCGTCCCTTCCAGCCCAGTTCTGAGTGGCAGAAAGATCTGGGATGCCTGAGGGGCACATCTGTCCTTCTGTTCTGTGGCAGCCCTGCACACAGGTTATGCCAGTACCTGGGCACTGGCCAGGGAGTGAGGCTGGAACACTGTGGTGTGGGTGTGGGGAACATGTGGGGCCCCTAAAGGGAGCCCCCAAAGTGGGGCCACTGACCTGCAGGTGTCCCAGGTGCCTCCCACGGGCCAGGCCAGGGCCAGCAGGATGAGAAGCCACAGAAAAGCCATTGGTGCCAGTGCAGGTGGCAGCAGCCAGAACCGAGGTGTCACCTCCAGTGCAGCCACCGCCACAGCACCCACAGCCTTTGTGGTGCTCACAGTGCCCCCGGCCCAGAGCCGCTGTCACAGAGGGGCTGGTTCTGTGTGCTGGGCATGGCAGGGAGGGGCAGCACAGTCATAGAGACATGGAATGGTCTGGGTGGAAGGGACTTTTAATGACCACCCAGTGCCGTCCCCGTCATGGGCAGGGCCACCTTCCACTGTCCCAGGCTGCTCCAAGCTCCGTCCAGCCTGGCCTTGGGCACTGCCAGGGATCCAGGGGCAGACACAGCTTCTCAGGGCAACCTGTGCCAGGGCCTGCCCACCCTCACAGTCAGGAATTCCTTCCCAACACCTAATCTAAATCTGCCCGCCTTCAGCTTAAGGCCATTTTTCTTGTCCTATCACTCCATGCCCTTGTCCAAATTACCCCTCCAGCCTTCTTCTAAGCCCCCTTTAAGTACTGGAAGGGGCATCAAAGTCTCTCTGGAACCAGCTGTTCTCCAGGCTGAGCAGCCGTAGCTCTCTCAGCCTGTCATGCCCTTCTTCCCACCCTGAGTGAACATTTTAAATGTGGTGATCCTTACTGTAAAACAGCACTGCTCTGCTAGTTCACCTACATTCACCTTTTACATATGTTTATTTACATCCATTTCAGAAAGGCATCTGACTTTGATTAAATACTTCAAGAAATGAAAGTTTCATTTTTTTTCTCTGTTATTTGTCGTGGTTATCCAGAAACTTTGACCTAGATATGTGTTTTATTTGCAGTTTGTTTTTAACCGCTTCAAAATTTTAGTCAGCTTTAAATTTAGGGCTAAAGAACCTTTACTAACTGGCATTTTTCTTGCAAAAGAAACAAGAGATTTTTTTACTTTGTTTGTAGAGTCAAGAAATGAAATATTAAAAACTTAAATACTGAACATTTTTCCAGTGGTCAAATCATGCTCTGTGTATTTCACAAAACATCCCCAGTCACTTTATTTTCCACAGAATGGAGAAGAGATCTATGGCTTACTGGAACAGCAGTTTCCCACAAAGGCAGAGCAGACTAGTACAGGAAACCTGCAGCCCATGGGCTGGGCTCAATATTCTCTCCCAGTAGGCCAAAGGCAGTGAGCTTTGGTGCACAGAGGGGGTTTTGTTCATGCTGACAACGAGGAGTGCCAGGTTACCTCACTACAGATGGTGTGCATAAAGGAGCCGCTATGTAATAGATCATAACTTTAGGAACTTGGGTATTTAGTGGATAGAGAAATAATGTGTCTCTGCACTACAGATTTTGCCTAAGTCCAAGTCTCTGTGCCATCTGTTGGCCTTTCTCATTCAGCTGTGAATCTAAAGACCAGTAAGATGAAACAACTTAAGAGCATGCAATCCCTTAGTTTATTCCTGTCACAATTTTGGGTTTTTTTCTGACAGGATGGATATATTGATTTCATGGAATATGTGGCTGCCCTCAGCCTCGTTCTCCGAGGGAAGATGGAGCAGAAATTGCGGTGGTATTTCAAGCTCTATGATGTAGATGGCAATGGCTGCATTGATCGACATGAACTGCTCAACATCATTAAGGTGAATCTCCAGGAGTCTGTGTTCTTGCCTCTTTCCTTAAAGACAAATCACACAAATGAGACCTTTGCTGTTTCCCACATGGATGATCATGGATGAGACCTTTAACATCCTTCCTTCGCTGAGCAGAATTCCCCATCACCATATAATGCAATAAGCAGACTTGACAGAATATCACCACAGCTTATGTTACAGCATAGATAACGATAAAATTGTTTTCGCTAACTGTGACATAAATTGCACTTTCCAAGGTTTCAGACCCTGTGACTGTCAGTTGCTATCTCTGCAATGTGTCTTTAATATGTCCTTTTCCTCATGAGAAGTTGGAGAGCTACTCACAGTTTATTTTTTAGAATCAGCTCCTAAATATCAACATCATAAAACATTTCTGACTCTGGCAAATAGCCTGAAGAAGAATGACTGAGAATGGAAAGGATTGTATGCAAATAACTATTGTGGGTGGGGTCGGAATTATGAGCATGAAGATCACTATAAATTTCTCAGAATTAATTACGCTGCAAATTGAGATTATTTTGCAGGAGCTGCAAAATATTTCCTCCAAGATGCAGGAAAGATTCAATGACCCTAAATAAATTACATTTTTGAATATGAAATGTCATAAAATTGATTTGATAAAACACTAATAAGATGTTATTAATGCATTCTCATATGGATAAGAATTTTAGAGCTGGGTATCAAAGAGACCTGACCAAAATCAATACCTGTAGTAACATACAGCCTCCTAATAGTAACTTGAAATAGAAATATTCAGACATTACAGTGAAGCAACGGATAACAACAGTTAAGACAGAGCTCTTGAGAAACAAGTCCTGTGGGCAACAACTGGTGGCAAGAAATGTATTGCCCTTTGTATTTTGTGGGTGTAGTTCACTGTCTTTTTTGGTAACCTTGGGAAATTGCTGACATGGCATTAGTTTCAGTAAAATGGCATTTGAAAAAGAATGAAGAAAATTACCAAATATCAAAGGGTAAAAACTAGAAAATGAATAGTACTTAGAATCAGTATACTGATATATATATGTATATATCAGTATATCTCAATATATATCAGTATATAACTATACTTAGAATCAGTATAAAGGCTCTGAAATCACATATTTCATGGACATCTTTAAACAAAGGAAATATTAGCATTGAAAGAAAAGAGAAGCCTGAGCTATGTAGTTATGAATACAGATTGTAGCAAAGAGAAGTGGATAAGGCTTAAAGACGAAAATTA
Organism: Poecile montanus; assembly: GCA_038429875.1. NCBI lineage: Eukaryota > Metazoa > Chordata > Aves > Passeriformes > Paridae > Poecile > Poecile montanus. The sequence goes on from CM076502.1 coordinate 1,686,768, forward strand.
ATTTCCAGTGAGCTTTAGGGAGAAGCCAGACACACAGGAAGCTGTATATAAATAGAAATTGTGAAAGTAAGAATAGAAATAAATTACCACAACATATAACAAAGGAATTTCATAATGTCAAGTGCAGAGGGTGTTTGACAGTGTTTCTGAGGCCTGGTGTACCATAAGGTCACAGAGTGAGCCAAAGTGGATCAATTAGGTGGATTCTGATTCTGCCATTTCTGCAGCACCTAAACTGTACCTAAGCAAAATTAGGCAAATCCTCTGGATTTTTCTGCTCATTCTGTGATCCAGAGCTATGCTCCCTTTACACTCTTCAGTGCCATCCCTAAGGCCTGATGATTTATGCTTTGTTTTCCTATGATGCTGGTTCATTTGTATGGGGAAGGTACCAGGTATGAGTGTCTTACTATGAATCTATGCTGACATGTAGAATCAGTCTGGGAGTTGTCAGGCAGTTTCTTACTCTTGCTCTTTTATTTTAGGCTATTCGTGCTATTAATGGTGGTGACCATGAAACTAGTGCAGAAGAGTTCACCAATCGAGTCTTCAACAGGATTGATGTGAACGGCGATGGTAAGGTTCCTGCCTTTGTCATCCAGCTCAGGCAGCCTCTTTTCTACAGAGTAACATCCAATTTTTCCCTTCTTGGTAGAACTTTAGGCCTCTTCACTTCATATTTTCTTTCTATTTGCATTCTCAGACAGTAATGCGTTCTCCATGGACCAAAAAGGATTTTTCTCCTGGCATGATACATAATCAGGATTTTTTTCCCTCTACTGAGTCTTAGCTTTGTTCTGTTCACAAGAGTTTGGTAGTGGGGTTTTGGAATGGTGTTTTGTTTTCCTTTCTGTATGTTACTGTATAGCTCATGCCAGTTAGAAGTGGGAAATATTAAGAAATGGCCCCAGCTGCTCCTAAGTACTTTAGCATGGAAAGGAAGAACTGGAATTTAATGTTGAAGTTAAGAGTGTCTCCACTGGATCTGCTGCAGGCAATACAGCAAGAATATGAAGTGCTCAATTAAAAGTTAGTCAAGTGTCACTGTGGTACCTGTGTGTCCCCGAGACGTATCTCTTTCCTTGCTACTTCAGGTGCTTATTACTTTCTGACAGGCTCTTTTGTTATTCCAGAATAACTCTGCTGATCTGCTTCCCTGAACAAGGGCTCTTTGGCCTAGGACAGAAAAAATTGTTTCTGCTTGTCACAGCCTCCTTCTGTCAGTTTCTTTATCCTTGAAAATCAGCAAGCATAGGGCAGGTTAGTACTATGACAGGTTGAGAAAAAAAAAGGATGCTATGACCCCACTCCTTAGCTACCCACTTCTATTGTTCTTTCTTATTTACCTCTTCCCTTGTATGGGGGAAAAAAAAGGAAGCAGGTGTTGTCTAGATACTGGGGATGTTTCATAAAAGCTTAAGAAGACTCTCTGAGGTCTTTAGAAGAGTGCCTTAGAAAAGTGCCTATATAGTAAGTGGTCTCTAAAGCTAGATTATTGTACTCCTTTTCCTGTCAGATGTGGATTGTGATGCCTTTTATTTGTGTCTGACACAGGTGAACTTTCTCTGGATGAATTTGTGGAGGGAGCAAGGAAAGATGAGGAGTTCATGGAGGTTATGATGAAGAGTTTGGACCTGTCACACATTGTGGCCATGATAAACAACCGTCGGCATAGTGTATAAATCAAGCTGGAGAAAATGCTGTGCCAACAGACAGAAGGGTGTAGAAACACATGGAAGGAGAGACAGCATTTTTCGAAACAAAATTTCCATAAACATGAATATGGAAGTAGGAACAGAAAGACACTGCTGTGTATCTGAGTGCATGCTCCTGTACAAATACTGAAGCTTAGCCACATAAATGCAGGGCAGGTTCAGAAAAAACAATCTGGGTGGCAGTATTTGACTTGTCTTTCTAAAATTTAAAAGCCAAATTTCAGGGCACAAATTTCCTTTTTATTCTGTGTCCCAGATTATCACTTTGAAACGGATGAAAAGTAATGCCAAGTTTGGAAGAGCACTAGCAGAACTGGGTGGTGGAGTGTGGAGGAAATATTCTGATGTACAAAAGAAGAGTTTCAAGTTGTTATTAGTGTAGAGAGCTATCAACAGAATGTAACTTGAACTGTTCTTGTCATGGTATTGGTTCATAAACACCAGCCAGGTTGTCCATACCAGATGTGCTTGGATTTGGTAGTCTCTGAAGAAGCAGCTTTAGTCATAAGATCACAAGAACTGAAAGAAAAACCAGACTGATAGTGACAAATCTGCTGCAGCTATTTGAGCCTTCTGTCATCAAAGAGCTCTAGCAAACAGGTCAATGGTTTGGAGCAGCTTCTGTAACCAGAGAAAATATGCTACTCATTTTCCCAAAGTAGAAGAATAATTGAGAGATCAAATCTTTTATATACTCATGGTCCTACTTATTCTCCTCTCATACAGCTGAGTCACTGGGAATGTTCAAGGCCATGTTGAGCAAGGCTTGGAGTAACCTGATCTAACCTCATGGCATGGGGCTGGAACAAGGTGGTCTCTGAGGTCCCTTTCTACCCAATCCATTCTGTGACTGTATGATAAATGAAGTATTTGAAGATGACCCTAATATTTTTGCTTCACACATCCTTTATTCTTGTTATTGAGAAGACAATCTAGTTGAAAGAAGCAGCTCACCAAGGTGAATTGTGAATTGTGCTGTTCATGTAAATGCTGGAGTGAAGCTAATACTCTAGATCAGTAAATGACTCTGATTTTGGACATGATGGGAAGAGTAATGCAGCATGGATAGAAGCTCAGCAAACTGTGTCTTGTTCACTGTTCATTAGATAAGGTCATGATCAGAAGCTTCTTTGAATCTGGGAAGAGATGCAGAAGGAAAGAAGAATGCAGGAAATGTTCAATGGAGTGCCTATGCCATAGTTGGCAAGTTTTTCCTGTTCAGGAAGAAGAACTTGCAGACCTGTAACAAAACTTTAGACTGGACTTATTCTTGCTTATATTTAGACTTCTGTGATGTCCAAATATGTATTGGTTTGCATGGCAAGGTTTTGGTAGTAGGGAGGCTACAGGAGTGGCTTCTTTGAGAAGCTGCTGGAAGCTTCCCCCATGTCTGGCAGAGACAATGCCATCTGGCTCCAGGATGACACTGGCCAAGCCTAATACCTCCAGCCTTGCTAGTAACATGTGTGGGATAACACATTTAAGAAGGAAAAGTCAGAAGCAATTTCAGCCCGAGAAGTTAAGACTGAGAATATGTGAGAGAAATAGCTCTGAAGACTCCAAAGTCAGCTAAGAAGGAGGGGGAGGAGGTGTTTCAGGTACTGGAGCTGAGATTTTCCTGCAGCCTATGATGCAGCCCATAGTGAAGCAGGCTGTCCTCCTGGAGCACACGGAGCTCTGCAGGAGGTAAGCAGAAATCCACCCACAGCCTGTGGAAGAGCCCCGTGTTGGAGCAGGTCCTGGAAGGACCTGTGGGCCTGAGGAGAGGAGAGTAGGTTCCTGGTAAGACTTGTGACCTCACAGGGGACCCACTTTAGAGCAGTTCCTGAAGGACTGACCCCAGAGAAGGCACCTCACACTGGAACAGCTCATGAAGAACCACAGCCCATTAGAAGGACCTATGCTGGAGAAATTAATGAAGAACTGTCTCCTGTAGGAGGGATCTCATGCTGCAGCAGCACAAGGACTCCTCTTCCTGAGGGGGAAGCAGTGTCATGAACTGACCATAACCTCCATTCTTATCTCCTTGCACTGCTGGTGGGGAGGAGGGAGAGAATGGGGAATTTAGTAAATACTGGGAAGGAGAAAGGGATGTGGGAAAGGTGTTTTAAAGATTTGTTTTACTTTTCATTATCCTACTCTGACATTGGTAATAAATTCAATTAATTTCTCTCTTTTTTCCCTGTGATGGTAATCAGTCAGTGATGTCTCCCTGTCCTTATCTCAGCTCATGAGCCTTCTTGTATTTTATCCAGCTGAGGAGGGAAGCGATTGATAAAGAGGCTTTGGTGGGCACCTGCCATCCAGCCAGGGTCCACCCACCACAGTATTATTCTGAATACACTATCTGGGCTTTCACTGAAGGGAAGATTTAGTAAGGAGATTTACTAAGTACTGTAATTTGACTGTGAGAGAGTGAGTGATCATGTTTAGAGTAGCCACCAACAGTTTTCTAGGCAGGCTCATGCTCCAGGCCCTACTGGCATGTGCACATCTGCAGTCTTAGAGCTTCTGCAAAGAAACACAACCTGGTGGTTGGAGAACTGTCAGATGAAAAGGGAAGATTTCCATGACCCTTAGTATTTAATTTGTCTGACAGTGCCCCAGGAAAGCTGAGACCCTTGTGCCTGACGAGTCTGTCAGCATCCTGTTACAGGGACCCTTTGTTGAGCAGTCCTGGATTGGAGGAAAGTTTGACTGATTTTCAGGGAATAGGCCAACAGCACAAGGGAGACCTCTCAGCAGGTCTTCCCACTTTATGACTCTTCAGTGGGACTTCCTATATGAGTGTGTGACCTGCTGCTGGCAACTGCTAGCATCCGTGAAGGAGTCACTCTTTGGAATTTTATGGAACAGTTTATGGAATTATATTCTTTATAAATATAAAATTGTGACAGGTTAAGTTTCAGGGATTGTTGGTGATGGTATCTGTCGGTGCCAATCTGTGTATTTTTGACTGCAAAAACTTATTCAAAGCAATATACCGACAAGCTGAGGTCCCCAACAAAACTATTCAACAGGCAGAGTGCATTTCTAACCCAACAGGCCTTCCTAAGGGGCAGAAGATAGATTCAGCCCATTGAATGCTCCCAGCAGTTATGATGGAGCCTTCCCTAACTTTTTCTCCATTCTTGGCTTACTTTTTTACTATTCCTTTACATTTAGGTGAAGCTTGAATGACACTAGTCATGCATATATTTGCTACTGATTGGTGTAAAATTCTCTCATTTCACTTCTAAAGATACAGTAAAAAAAATATAGAGTTCATGCCCAGTGAGAGGTGGTTGTACCTTGGAGGCAGATAACGTTGGGATGGAGGTGTGCATTAATATTACAATTAAGCTATAATGAACCACGTTCATCCAAGAAAAGCAATTTTGCCACAGTTGATGGCTTGGCAACAAGACATCTCCTCTCTCACAGCTGCTATGCAGTTAATCAGCTTCAAAGTACCATCAAATTGCTGCCCTGCAAGGATTTCAGCAGAGCCTGGTGTTGGAAGTTGGGTGTCCTTCCTTTTGTTCCTTCACACCTATGGAATTTTTGCCCATTAGTTGAAGGGAAACCTGACTGCTGGTACTTGAGAAACACGAAGAGTTCAGCTGGGCCCAGGGGGGAAGGGGGGCAGGGGAGGGGAGGGCAGGGGCAGCTGGGGGCTGGCTGCTTTCTTCAGCTAGGGAGCGAGACACTCTCTTGGAGCTGTTGGGGCTTGAAGAAGGAAATTCGCCATAACCCAGACGGAGCTGCTTCTTTTGCTTCTTTTTCGTCTGTGGGCCCCCTTCTCCCCCTGTTCTGCCGGGACATGGCAGTGCCAGGCACCGCCGCGGAGCTGCTGCTCCACCTCATCCACCAGCCCAGGATCTCAGCTCATCCCTGCTGTTCCACCTCAATCACCATCCCGGGATCTCAGCTCATCCCTGCTGTTCCACCTCAATCACCATCCCGGGATCTCAGCTCATCCCTGCTGTTCCACCTCAATCACCATCCCGGGATCTCAGCTCATCCCTGCTGTTCCACCTCAATCACCATCCCGGGATCTCAGCTCATCCCTGCTGTTCCACCTCAATCACCATCCCGGGATCTCAGCTCATCCCTGCTGTTCCACCTCAATCACCATCCCGGGATCTCAGCTCATCCCTGCTGTTCCACCATCCCGGGATCTCAGCTCATCCCTGCTGTTCCAGCTGAGTGTTCCTCAGAGCCCTGCAGGAGCACTGGCACTGCCCGAGGGGGTTTGTGAAGCAAAGCCTCTCCTCCATCCCTTCCCGTCTCAGCTGAGAAAGCTCTCACGGGCTCCCTGGTTCTGTTTTGTTGTTAATGCTGTAGTTATTGTTGTTTGCCTTGTTATACATATTAGTAAAGAACTGTTATTCCTACCCCCATATTTTTACCTGAGAGCCTCTTGATTTCAAAATTATAATCATTCGGAGGGAGGGGGTTTATGTTTTTCATTCCAAAGGAGGCTCCTGCCCTCCCTAGCAGACACCTGTATTCCAAACTGAGACATCCATTTTATCCTATGTATTGAGAGGGATTCTGACTTTGCTTTGCATGGCTTTTTTTTTTTTTTTTTTTTTTCCAAAGCTGGAGCAACGCCAAAATTAGACAAGGAGCTCCTTGTCTTATTGCTATCCCTACCCAGAGTACTGTTTTCTGAGTCAGGCATTACAACCTGCAGCAGATCATGGGTCAGGAATGCCACACCACTTCAGCACCCACTGCAGTCACCGGCTGTGACCTGTGCCAGGGCTCAGCTCCAGACACAGTTCATGGGGCTGCAGGTGCTGAGCTCTGCCAGCCCTCAGCCGTGGGAGATTGTCACAGCATTGTCACAGTACAGCTGGCCTGGACTGGTGTGGTGGTTTCATATTGACTGACATTTGGGCAAAGTAAATCTGACCATAACACAAATCCGATTCGGCCAGCCCCATTCAAGATAAGAAGCAAGTACACCACTGGCAAGGAAGCTGGGCAGAGAGAGAGATCTCAGCCAATGGCTCTATAGCCCGGGAGATTTGAATTTGGTATATTTATGTCTTGATTTTTTTAAAATCCTGGTGCAACTGACCACAAAGAATAGGATAAAATGTCTGTTTTTTAAAATTATAACAGCAGTACACTATGAGAGAGGGAGTACTGGTGGAAGAATGCAACTGGACCTTAATTGTAATTCATGCCCTGGGGCTGTTGGAAAAAGCACTTCTCACAAAACCAGGCAGTCACTGAGGAAGTGACTGCATTCTGCAGTTACTGGAGTCACAGTGGGAGGGAAAACTCACACAGAGGAAGGTCCCTCATTTGGGAAATTCAAGAACATGCAGGAGTGGGAAGAAGATTCTTTGGGTGGTGCAGGGTTGGGGTAATCATGAAAATCTACCATTCTCCCCTGAGCAGCGACTGACACATACTAGGTCAAGGTCTTCATAAACTCAGATGTCATATGCCGTTAATAGTTGTTTCTGGGAACAAAGTACATAAAAAAAGGAAACTATGTTGTTTAAATACTTTTACTGGTGTTTTATTTTATTATACAAAGCCACATTTCTTTAAAGGTTTAACATATATGTGTGTACTCTTTATTTAAGTGTAATATTTAGAGTTCTTCATCCGTTTTGATGTGCATGTCATCCTGGAAAATGTTATAGGACTGAACACAAATATGGGGTTTCACTGTAAGGAAGGACATACTGAGCAGCCCTTCTTCAGAAGGAAAAGTCTCCTTACCAGTGCAGTGGGATTCAGTCCACCCAGTGTCTGTTTGCTCCCTAAAAACTGCAAAAGTCATTGTGAGCATGGTGCAAAGGAATAGAAGGAGTCAGATAGTTCTTGTGGCTTTGCTTCAGTAGGATTTCCCAAACCATTCCATGATTCTGTGATTAATGATAGTTTGCAGAATGGGAACGACTGTTCTTTAGAGATTTTTTTTCCCAACACGTACAGAAACATTTTAAGGAATGGTAAGAGGAATAAGAACCATTAGTCATAGTTTTCTACAGACCCGGATAATGAAAAGATGGTCGAGACACTATTACAAAATTATTATTCCATATATGCAAATACGAGAAGGACTGAAGGGGTTTGAGATGGTTATAAGAAAATGCATGCTTAAATACACCCAAACATGTCCTTGATTTCCTATTCCGTGTACCCATGCCTCAAACACTAATTAAATGCTTTAAAACTTGGCATTTTTGGTCTGCTGAGCATTTGTAAAGAATCAACAACAGTGAGGAAAATAAAAAAAGTAATGAAAGTATTGTAAAAGGGCAAACCTCCATTCATCACACATTCCCATAAGGCTGTAACACACAAGATAGTCTCCAGGAGCTCCCATCACAATTGCTGTGTTCAGTAATTAGGACAAATGAGAACTAGAATAATTTCCAGCAGCATTTTAGATTGTTAAAATCGAATAAAGGATGATGAACAAGTATATACACAAAATGCAATTTAAACAGTCACATTCAATCTGTCAAGGACACAGTGAAAAAGAATAACAGTATAGAACAATCAAAATATGTATGGAAGCAAATCAAAATATTCAGGATTCATATGGCAAAAGAAAACAGCTGTTTCTTTACTAAAAAGAAATAGACTATTAAGGCTTGGGTTTATTTTAAAGAAAAGTTATTTGAATGAAACACAAATTCTCTGCAACATAAGGAGTGGGAATGTATGTATAATCAGAGAGGCAGGCAACGATCTTCACTTAGGAAGACCAGATGCAGGGACTGTATAAAAAAGGGAACCTCCTCAGCGAAGGCGCACGCCGTGTGCGGGACACTTAATAGGAAGTGTCCTCCGGCTTGCCCCCAGCTGGGTTTTTGGTTGCTTTACTGCTTGCTGAATTAATAAAAATTGGCTTTCATTAATTATTATATAAATTGTCCCTTCTATTTCGTCACGACAATTTATAACATTGACGGACACTCATGTTACTCCTCAGCGTGTTTTCAAGTGAGATGGGTGTCCCATAACCCAGGGACAGGGTAGACAAAGTGCCAGCTGGGTCACAAACCCTTCTCTCAGAGCAACGCACTATTCCCGGGAGCTCCTGAGCGCAGCTGGGCTGAAAAACATTTCTGAATGTATCTGAATGGAAAGGGCCGGGGTGTGGAGGGGCCGCACCAGGAGTGGCTGAGGGCATTTGGCCTGATCAGCCTGGAGGAGACTGAGGGAAGAGCTCACGGGGGCTGCAGCTCCTCCCGAGAGGCAGCTCCGGTCCCTGTTCCCTGGACAGGGACAGCACCCAGGGAAGGGCTGGAGCTCTGCCAGGGGGTGTTCATGTCGGAGATCAGGGAAAGGTTCTTCCCCACAGGCTGCTGGCACTGCCCAGGCTCCCCAGGGAATGGGCCCGGCCCCGAGGCTGCCGGAGCTCCGTGAGCCTTTGGACAGCGCTCCAGGGATGCAGGGCTGGGGTTGCTGGGGGGCAGGGCCAGGGGCTGCACTGGATGATCCTTGTGGGTCCCTGCCGCCTCAGGAGGCTCTCTGAATTAGGCGTGACTTGATAAAACGCTTCATATGAAAAGGATGTACTGGAATAACCACACCCCTTGCATTGATTCCACGACCTTACGAGCTCGAAACGCCCTCGACACGCGGGGCCGCCTCCAGGGCCGGCCCTCGACGGGGCGGGCGGGCCCCAGGAGCAGTTCCGGGGCGGTCCCGTCGTCACTGCCGCTTCCTCGGCGGGCGATTCGAAGGTGGTGTCGGGGGCCGCTGCCGGTCCCTCGTCAGGCAGGCGGGACACGATGGAGCTGTGCCCGGAGCTGGAGAACTCGCTGTCGCTGCTGGAGCCGGGCGGCGGCCGGCCCGAGCAGCAGCAGCGAGAGCGGCGGGCGGGCGCGGCCCCCATGCCCATGGTGTTCATGTGCTCCGGCTGCAGGCGGCCCGTGGGCGACACCTCGAGCTGGGTTGTCAATGACGAGGAGAGCGGCTGCATCCTGCTGCGCAGTGAGTGCCAGCCCTGCCACCCCGGCGCGTCCCCGCGGTCACTGCCGCCATCCCTCCCTCCTTCCCTCCCTCCCTCCCTCCCTCCCTCCCGCTGCAGGTGCGGCCGGCAGCGTCGCCGTGGACCCGGAGCGGAAGGTCTCCAAGCTCCCCGGCGAGTGCGGATGGTGAGCGCTGGTGCTGGCTGGGCACAGTCCCGGGGGAGTCGGGGGTTCCCGGGAAAGGCGCTGAGGACAAGGCCGGTAAAGGGCCCGGAGTGCTCTCGTGTGCCCCCGAGAGCCCCTGGAACTCTTCTTTGGGGTGGAATGTGCAAGCGGCTTATCGCCTAAGGGAGAGGGATTTCTCACAAGGACGTGTCGTGACAGACAAGGGGAATGGCCTTAGGATGAAGGAAGGCGGGTTTAGATGAAATATCAGGAAGAAATCCTTCCCTGTGAGGGTGCAGAGGTCCTGGCACAGGTTGCCCAGAGAAGCTGTGGCTGCCCCTGGATCCCTGGCAGTGTCCAAGGCCGGGTTGAACAGGGTTTGGAGGACCCTGGGACAGTGGGAGGTGTTCCCGCCTATGGCAGGGGGTGGAATGGGATGAGCTTTAAGGTCCCTTCCACAATTTAGTGATTCTTATGGTCTTGCTGAGGTCAGTCAGCCTGAGGGGTTGTTGCAAACTCAGGCGGAAAGATGAATGCTTGTAATTTACACAAATCTGCACAAAGCAAGAATGAATGCTTAAAAAAATTGTAATGCATGATTATTTTTAGAAAATGGATGGAGAGAGGTGCTTCCTTTTATTTTCTTCTGAAGAAATGATATTTCTTACTTACAGCGTGGTAGAAACCTTGTTCTGCTCTGGCTGCTCGAGGACACTTGGCAGCATCTACAGGTGCACCCCAAGGCATCTCGACTACAAAAGAGATTTGTTTTGTTTCAGTATCGACTCTATTGAAAGGTAAATGCAGAATGTTTATGGGTCAGCCTGCCAGCTTCACTTCATGCGCCAGGCATTGCACTCAGGCTGCTCCTGTTATATCTCTCAAAGTCTAGAGGTAGTTTTTTTCTGCTGCTCTGTCCCAGAGTGGTTTTCTGTATTGCTGCTGTTGTTATCATAGTGTTCACTTGTGAGGAAAATCACCTGTGTAAGGCAAATCCTAGGAAAAAAAGGCAAAGCAAAACAAAACAAACAGGTCTGCCTTTTGTATGAGAAATTGCATTCCAGCCAAGAAAATATCACCGGGTCCAGGGCACAGGAGGATTCCTTCTCATTTGATCGGAAGAGCAGAGAAACCAAGTTCCAAGTAGGCCTGGAACTTGGAGTTAGCAATTAGTTAGTTAGGAGTCAGCATTATCAGCAGGAAGTGTGGCCAGAGGGGCTCGGGCAGAACTTGGCGTGGCTCTGACCTGTACTGGCCACATCTGCTCTGTCCTTGCTAAGGTGGGCGAAGGCAAATCTGAGAACTGAGTCTGTGCTTGAGACTCTCACTCAGCTGTCTTAAAATCTGCCTAGAAAATGAAAGTGTGCTTGGGTTTAGTTGGCTTATAGCACTTTAAAGTGGTCTTAAAGTATTCTTCAGTAACTATATCCTGAATTAAGGCCCCATGCCAGAGTTCTTTTATGCAAGCATTGTTCTAATAGACAGTGATTGTTCATCTGGGCTAGTTTTAATGTCTCTTTTTTTTAATGTCTTCTGTCTTTTTTTGAAGTTCCCATTCATTTTGCTGTATTGCTGTGAATGTTCACCCTTGCACTCTGTGTAACTTTTCTTTAAAAACTCTTTTTTCTGTTTCTCTGTTTCTACTGTATCACTTCTGTATTTTTCCGTCTTCCCAGATTTCTCAGCCTCCTTTGGACTGAATTCTTTTGGGATCCTCCCTTGTGGGGAGCCCTGCTTATCTCAGTTCTTGTGATTTGAAGAAAATTCTCGAGCTCGTTAGAATCTTATTTCTCGTGTTTATTAAAAGGTAATCACAAAACTTGACAGGTCTCTCCAGGCTGGCTGCACAAGGTTAATCTTTGAAATCTGGTACATTTCTTTCTTCTGATGGTACAAACAAAGCCTTGTGGCACACTTCTTGTCTGATGCACAAAATGGCCCCGAAATAGGCAGTTCTTTTATCTTTACACCTATTTTTACCCAATTAACAACAGACGTATATTATTTTTCTTAATGACCCAATGACCCATCACCTCTGTGCTGCACTGTGGCATTCTCTATCCAATCACTTACTACTACCCAAAAACCTCTATGAGAAGAACATGAAGAAGAAAGAAGAAGGGACAAGAGACAGCACCGTAAATCCTCCATCTCGTCTCCTGTTCTCTAAACTAACTTTTTCACCCAGTGATTTAAGAAAACTCTCTAATCTACACACTTACACCTTTAGCTTTTTCCATCTAACTTTAACATTTGTTTTCATGTATCACCATGAAAACATGCTCATGAATTTCATATTATATGAAATTTGGTGTTTTTCTGGATCTTATAACTAAGTATCAGAAACAAGGACACACAGTCTGGATTCCAGACTTCAACACTCTGGACAGTGGTTTTGGGGTTTTTTTCTTCATTCCACAGCTATGATACTTCATTTTTTCCATGGTAGTAAAATTCTCTAAAGCACTAACCTGGTTGCAGCCTATAGCACTTTCTTGGAGAGTAATGCTGCTTCTCCCAGCCAGCACTGCAGTGTTCTCAGTGTCTGTGCAATTTTTCACTGTATCCTGTAGCCCCAGAATCCATGGCTGTCTCTCAGGGTTCTGGAGGAGTGCCATGTTTGGATTTTTGTGGGAAGTGCATGATCTGAACTGTGGCATCTCAGCTATATTTTAGGAAGCCCAGAGAAGCAAGCTGATCTTCACGAGGAACCGCTTACTCTTGAAAGTCGAGCTGTCTTGCAAGAGGTGCTGCAAAAGGTGAGATTTAACCTTATAGCATTCTTTGTTTAAATTACCTCTGTAAAACCTTAATATGCTTCAACAGTTTCTGCAGAACAGCTTATTTCGCCCATAGCAATTCAGTGCATTGTAACATGTCCTGGACTGCTTCATGTCACTGGTGTCTTGTGTTACACAAGATTTTCAGTAACTTTTCCTTCAATTTTCATGGTAATTAGCATTTTCTGTTTATCAACCACAACATTAGGTTCCTATTTATGTCTCAGTAATTTGATATATTGTTTCTAGCTTGTTCTGATTCACTTCTCCACATCTTCAGTTCACTTTTAGTCATGTTTCTTCTGCCTTTTATGGAAATGGACTAAATGCTTTTGCTGTAATTTTGTCTTGAAAGACTACATCATAAATCAGGTTGATGTTTTGCTCTTCTAAAATCTAGTGACTGCAGGTTGGAAGAGTTGGGACAAAATAGGGTAAGGAAGTTGACTGTGGAAGCTGAAGGTTGTCCAGCAAACGCTGAGTGTGTGACTTTGATGCTTACCAAGTCTGGCAAAAGTTACTGTGTGGACAGTGAATGTTAGAGCTGGGTAAGCTTTCACAGGATGAAAGTAGCAGGGAAAGAATCATATGAAAAGAATTGGTGATGTGAGATCAGATTTGAGCCCTTTCTGACGCCCACACATGCTCTTTGTGTTGTCAAATTCTGTGTGTAACCAAGTGCCTTTCCCTGGTTCTTTTGCAGGTAGATATGATACTGAATGCTCTGGAGACAAGACTGACTACGATTGAGTCCCGTGTGGCTACTCTGCACAGGCAGGTCTGAGAGGAAATACATCTTGAACTGTGGGAGAAAGACGAACGTGAAACTTGGTCCTGTAATCCTCTGGGATCTGTGGGAACATTTCAGAGGCTGTGAGAGAGCTGAAAGCTGTGGGTGGCCTGTCCTGGGGGGAGCAGTGCTGACCAAGGCTGTGTCCCAGCCAAGGAGATCCTCTTCTGTCCCTGAAGATGATACACCAGGGGTTTTCTTCTTAATAAAGTCTTCTGACCAGTCCTGTAGACTTGTGGTTTAATAGAAAGGTTTGTTTAAATTTTTGTCTCTGAAACCAAAGGATTTATCTCCTGCCTTCCCTGCTACTCAGTATCTAGTAAACTGGGTACGCATTTTCCTAAGCAAATCAAAAACCTCCCTGTGATTCTGTAATTTCCAAAAGAACAGCATGAAGTCACTTTTCTTTTTCTTGTCTCCATAGCTTTAGCTTGATTTGTGCTCAAAGACAGGAATGACTCAATAACTGTATGTGGTGAATTGTTAGTTTGGTGGGGGTTTGTTGCAAGTTCAGGGCTAAAATATGTAAGAAGAGGCTTTTTTTTGTGCCGGTGTTGAAGGTCAATTGTTTTACAGCTCCAAAGGGAGGAAACTAAACCAGGCTGATGGCGACACTCCTTCAAGCAAGGCTTGCTATATATTTGAGCAATTAATTCAGGAGTTCTGTTGTGTTAATGCTGGTATTTCAGTTGTGTTTGGTTTTCTGGGCATTTGACTAATTGTCAGTGTTTCTCATACAGTATGAGTGTTCCACCTAGTGTTTTTCAATAAAAGCAAGCAGTTGTGGTATAAAGCAAGAATAATCTCCAAAAGTGGTTCAGGTTTTGGTTTGTTTTTTTTTTTCTTTGTTACCCAACACTACTTGGCTTTACTACTGTGAGCTTTAAAAAGTTTTCTTCAAAAACTCTGAATTAATTTCCTCATTCTACCTCATTGGTAGGCACTGCTTCTCTTGGAAAAGCTTCTGCCCTCCACCTTCACTGCCCTGTTTTGAAGTAGCGCTCCAGTTCAGCCTGTTGTGATGGGTCTTACATCCTTTTCCGTACAGGTAACTGAAACATTTTGTTATTGACAGACCTGCCAGAGGAGCTTCCATTACTGCTGTGTCATTTGTGGGGCAGTTTCTGCTCTAACAAGTTTTTGAATGCTGCTTAAGAGCAATAGACCTCATTCTGGATGTCTGAAGGTGAGAGAAGAGATGGTTGCATCCCAGGAGTCTGATTTTGGAATGTTTTATGGAATTGGCTGAGTAGCTTTTACTTCAGGGGTTTCTGTAGTCTGTCCATGGCAGGTCCCGCCTGTGCTTCAACTTGGAGCCCTCAGCCCACAGAGAAATGAACCTTTGGGGAAGTTCTTACAGCTCTGCTTAATGATTTTTGAATTATGCTGTTTTTCTGGAAGTAGGCTGTCTGTTCCGACCCATTTTCTTCTCTCTCCCTGAAGACTGTACCTGCTGAAAGGCTGAGGTGAGACCAAGATATCTGACTGTGTCTTCCTGAGGCTGAAGCCTCAGTGTTTACAGTCAATGATGAAATAGTGGAAGATGCTAAAGACTGCAAACTTTGGGATTTTTGCCTTGAATCCCCAGATTCTCTCTGCAGCTGTGCCCTGTATATCTCTTAAAAGAGTTTCTGGGTTTAGAAAGGTTTTTACATTCTGCAATATTTACCTATAACTCAATTAAAAAGAATCCTACTATATCAATATGGAGTTAATGACTTTGTTGGAGTTGGTTAATTAAAGCAAATCATTGATAAAGGGTTTGAGCATCCCTTGGTTGGAGCTGGCAGCTCTTATTTAATTTCTCCTCATTCCTTTAATTTCTTTCAATTGTTTCCTCAGCAATCACTGCAGTTGGGATAGCCAATAAGGACAACAGCATTTCTGCCCAGCTCTACTGGCAAATCCAAGCCCAGTTCCTTAGAGAGATTGAGGGGATGGTGAGCTGAGCCTTAGGCTGGGTTTTCACTGTGGGAGTTTGGTGAAGAAGAGGTCCCACCAAAAGTGATTGAGGCCAGTTCTGCTGGCTTTGGGTGCTTGTACCCCCCCAAAAAATAATCCTGCTTAAAGGGGACTTGAAGAAGCAGTGGGCCTGTGTTGGGGCCCCCAAAGCCTGGCCGGGGATGCTGGGAAGTGTCAGCTCCAGAGGAACAACACAGAGGGGCTGTGCTGGGACCCCTCATATTCCATCCATCCCTGCTAGACTTTTGGGACACTACTGAGAGGCTCCACTGCCTGATGCAGAGAGTTTTCCCTTTCTTTTCTGTCGTGCTCAGCACCTGGCAGGTCATTATAACCCCGCAGGTTGAAAACCTCATCGGAGCAGCTGCAGTCACAGACGATCACACAGAAGCCAGTCTGGGAGAGGAAATGAGCTGTTCCATAGATTTATTTTTCCCAATGCGTTTTGAATTTATACCAGAATCTCACCTCTCCCCTCAGATCCCGTATCCTTGAGTTCTGAGTTTTCTCATAAAGAATTTTCTGCCTACTCTGGAACAATGATGAAATCAAATGTAAAGAAAAAATGGAAATGCAAAAAGTGATGGACGTTAGTGCACACGGATACAGAGTTTCTGCTTTTGAGCTCCGCAGATGTTTTTTTCTTTCCTCTTTCCCTTCTCGTGTGAGCTTCCTTTGATTCAGTTCTGTTATGCTGAGCTCTGCGGCAGTGCTGCCGCCTTGTGGGCACAGAGCGGTACTGCCGCTGTGCGCCGAGCCGGGGCCCTGCCTCGCTCCGCTGGGTGACGGGGGGGAGGCGGCAGCGGGAGCTACGGGAGTTCCGCGGCTGCCGAGCCTGGGGAGGGAGTGAGCGGGGCGGTGTCTGTAAATAGCAGGGAGGGGGGAAAGAGAGTTAAGGGTGTAAAGTGACACGGCCGGGCTCAAGCGGGGACACGGCGCTAAAAGGAGCGGCTGCCGTGCAGTGCTGCAGTGCCGTGCAGTGTAGTGCAGTGCAGTGCCGTGCAATGACAGCAGTGGACCCTGTGAGCGCCCCTGGCTCCGCCCACCTGAGCGCCTCGCGCTCCCATGGGCCGCAGCCTCAAAGCTTCCGCCAATTCCGGCCCGCCTTGCTCCGCTCTGGCCAATCACAGCCGCCCTTTGAATCCGGGCGCGGTCCCGCCAAGCTCAGCTCGCTCAGTCGCGGCCCAGCGCCTCAGGCAGCCCGGCCCTGCTCCCCCGTTCTGCTGAGGCGCCGCTGCGGCCGCTGTCGCTTTGGGATCCAGCAGAGCCGTGCTGCCGCAGCCCCGGCAGGTGCTGTTGGGTCCCGGGAAGGGTGGGTGGGGGCTCCCCGTTCAGGTCCCGGCCATTGGTTCTCCCAGGGAAATGGGGAGAAGGCGGGGAGCGGGTGGGATTGCGGGAGCGGGGCCTGAGGGGACAGCGGGGGGTCGCGGAGGCGAGCGCGGCGGGAACAGGTGGGCTGGGATCGGCGGGCCCGGCGCTGCCTCAGGCTGTGATCGGCTGTGTTGGTCAGCCCTGGGGCACAAACAGCGTGTGCTGGAGGGGTGCGGGCGTTAGTTCGGCGGTGAGGTGCGAGCGGCAGCGGGGAGCTGCGGCTGCCGATCCGGGGAGCGCCAGGACGGGACCCCCGCGGCTGCCGATCCGGGGAGCGCCGGTGAGCTCGGGCACGACGCCCGCGTCTGCTGGGGCCAGCATCTGGGGGCTGGCGGTGTCCTGGGGCGGTGGGGCCGGTCGTGGCCAGTTCTTTCCGCCACGCCCTGGGCTGTTCGGGCGGTCGGAGGCGGGTGCGGGGTCTGGAGTGGCACAGGGGCTGCTGCTACTGCGAGACGGAGAGCAGCTGTTTTGTAGTTTCTGGATTGAAGATAATGTTTAAAATATCGGGAACAAAGCTGGTTTTTTTGCGACTTTATTATTGCATTTTGCTTTTATTTAAAATAATAACGATTTTCTTTATTACATTATTTTGTTTTGCTCGTTTTATTAAAATAATAAAATTATTATTATTAATGATCATTACTTTTAATAAGATATATTTTCTGTTTAGATTTATTAATCTATTAATTAAAATTATTAATAAATAATTATTAAATATTATTTATTAATTACTTTAGGGACTTTTTTGCTGGATAGCTGATGTTAATTCAGTAAAGATTGTGGGGCTGGGGCTGAAACACCAGTTGTGGGGCCAGTGGAGACATAAAGCCCCAGGGTGTGGAATAAAGACCTTGGCACTGGAGTCAGGCCTCAACCAGTGTGGGGCAATGGAAATACTGAGGCTGGAGCTGGATAAATGCCATGGGGGAAGGGGATGGAGCTGCAGCTCAGGGCCTGCAGGAGGTGCCTGGGGGCTTAGCAGCCCCTGCCCGCTGGTACCAAGCAGAGGCTGAGGGTCTGGGGGCTGGGAGGGCTCCAGGGCCCGAGAACCAGCCCAAGGGCACCTTTTGGGATGGGGGAGCAGGGGCCCAATGGCTATTCCCAGCCCCTGGTGCTGCCTGGGGGAGGTGAGGGGGCCTTTGGGCAAGTGCTGGGCTGAGACCCAGGGGGAGGGGGAAGGTACCTGTTGGGCTTGAGGCCTCAAGTGTCCCCAAAGTTGGGCTCCCATTGGGGTGGGTAGGACAACTCCTAGAGACATTGATGTGATGGTGATAACTGATTTGTGGCCTTATCAACAGCCCCGGGCTGCAGTGAGAAGCAGGAGCAGCTTTTAGCCACCGGCAGTGGGAAGCTGAGGAGCTGGAACTGAGGAAGCAGAGCTGGAGCAGACAGAAACATGGTAGGGTTTAGGGTGAAACTGTTGTGGGGCTGGGATAAGGAATATGGAGCCAGGATGCGAACTGCGTGGCTGGAGCTGAAATCAATGTAAGGGCTGGGATAGGGCCTTGCAGAGCTGTTCCTGCAGTAAGGATGGTCAGGTTGGGGCTGGAATGTGGGTTCAAGAGCTAAGCTCACACCACAGAGAGCTAGAGCTAAAACAGAGATCCTGCCTGGAGAGCCAGAAAGCAGCATGATGTGGCACTGCTGGGAAGATGTGGAGGCAGAAGCGCAGCACAAGAGCCGGCAGTCAAATAAAGCTTGTGGGACTGAAGCTGAAATCACTGGGGCCGGGGTGGGGACTGCAGTGCTGCAGCTGCAAACGCTGTTCTGAGGGGATAGTGACTGTAGATGTGGGAAGCAACCATAGAATGGTACACAATGGGATGGGCTGCAAATACAGTAAAGATTGCTTTGGGGTTGGGATGGGGTTGGAGTGGCATTTCTTGGCCTGGAGGTGAAACCTCAGAGCTGGAACCAAAACAAAGACCCTTTTGTCTCAACCTGGAGCAGCTTCACCTAGTGGAGCAGGGGAAAAGGAAGCGAATGTAGAGCTGGAAGAAGAGAGCTGGCTGTGAAATAAAGCTTGTGGGTCAAGAGCTGAAATCACTGGGGCAGGGATAGAGGCCCTAGGGCCGGAGCTGAAATGTTGTAGAGCTGGAGCCAAGAGGAAGATCCTGCTCCTTGAACCTGGAGAGTTTTCAGCCAGCAGACTTGGAGAAACACACATCTGGAGCTGGAAGAAGAGAGCTGGCTGTGAAATCAAGCTTGTGGGACAAGAGCTGAAATGACTGGGCCAGGGAAGGGGTCACTAGGACTGGAGCTATAATCACTGTGGGGCTGGGATAGAGACTGATAGTGGGATTGACACTGCTGGGTGAGATAACTATGGTAGCATTCATATGCTGAAATCACTGTAGGTCAGTGATATTGATGTTGGGGCGGGGTCAAAGGGCTGAGGTCAAGGGCAGAAGCTCAGGAGTCAATGGTTAAAGTGAAAAGTCAGGGATTAAAAGTGCAAGGGTCACATGTGAATAGTCAGGGTTCAAAGATCAAGAGTAAAGGGTCCAAGGTCCAATGTTATGGGCTAATTTTCCAAGGTTGTGTGGTCCAAGGTCAATTATCAGGGAATCAAACTTCAGAGAGCAGAAGTCAAGAGTCAAAGGTCAAAATTCAGAGGTTAAGGGTAAAAGGTCAATGGGAGGTTGCCAGGGAGTTGCAGGGAAGAGGAGTATTTATAAACTTTATCCCTACTTCCCTGTAATTCTGGGTGTTTGGATTTCCTTTGTGCTCGTCAGGATAAGCCATAAACGAGCCCCTGAACTCTGCATCGATGTGTCAAACACTTCCACAGAAAGGCAAGTCAGCAGTGATTCTAGAGGAAAAATTAGAGGTGATAGCTTGTGATCCATGGGGAATTACATTGGGAATTATGAAACTCAAACACATGGAATTGTGGAGGTGGAATTCCATTTTCAGCCTTGGGCACCTGGAGGAGGAGAGGTGTCCTCATCCATAGCAAGGAAAGCCTGGTGCCCCCGTGTGTCAGGTGCAGACAATGAGCTGTCCAGGGAATGAGCAACAAGTTCCTTCTGCCCCTGCCCTCACCCGTAGGATGGCAACAGCACAAACTGAACTGAGGATGATGAGGGCTCAGAGCAGCCCCAGGTGTGAGCAGTGAGGCTGATGAGGGCTCAGAGCAGCCCCAGGTGTGAGCAGTGAGGTTGATGAGGAGTGGGTGGGTCCTGCCCTGGGCTGTTTTAGGGGGAGGGTTTCCCTCAGTTCACTTGGGCACAGAGCAGCTGGAAGAGAGTCATTTATGGTGGGCTCCCCGGGGGTGTCTCATAGAACAATACCGGGAGCATCTCATAGGGTCTGGGAGAACAGCTGGATGCACTTGGACATGGAGAATTGCTTAAAGGAGGTGCCGAGGGACAAACCTTTGTGTCTGGAAGCAGCATCGGAGCAAGTAAGCCAGCGTGGGCTCGCAGGGGGGACTTTTCTCCTTTTCCTTTTTGATTTCCTCTTGCCGGGGAGTGACAGAGCCGTGCAGAGGCGAGGCGAGCTCTGCTGGGCCAGCAGGCGGGAGCCGCGGCGCGGAGCTGTGTCCGTCCCGGCCGCTCCGCCCGCTCCGGGCGCGGGGCTCGGGCACCGCCGGGGTCCCTTCGGGCCGGGCTCTCCCGGGGCCGGGGCCGCCCCCGCCCGCCGGAGGAGCCGCTTTCCTGCCGGGAGCCCCGGTCCATCCGGGGCCGGGAGCGCGGGGCCGCCCCCGGGTGCCGAGTGCCGCCGCTGCCGGGGCTCGCGTGGCTCCCCCGGTCCCCCCGCACCTGGAGCGGCGCCAGCCCGGGAGCGAGTCCCGGCGAGGGCCGCTGGGGGACATTTGTGGCTCGTCAGCTGCAGAGTGCGCTGGCAAAAGCCGCTGGGAGGCGGGGAGGAGGAAAAGCCCGATCTTCCGGCCTTTTTGTCTCGGGGCTTTGTCGGTGTTGCTCTTTAGCCGAGCCGCGCCTTTAAATAACGATGTGACGCTTTCTAGAAACTGTGTCCAATACCTTTTGCACCCTCACGTGAGGGCTTCGAGCTCAGGTTTTTCCATTGCCGAGTTAATTGCAGGTCCAAGCTGACAGCGTCCTGTGCATCTGGTGTACATTAATCTGTTTGTGATGTTCATTTCCTCTGGATGCAGAGTTGGGCTTGTTGGGCAGACCGTATTTCTCACACCTCGAGGCTTGTTTAAGGCTTGTACACGATTTTCTGGAGACGTGGGCTGGGGGAGAACTTTGTCTTGCTGCTGTACTAGGGGATGGAATGCAGGGGGTCCCCGCAATATCCCCGTGGAAGCTGGAATGTCCGAGGAAATGGATGCGACAATTCTCGGGGGTGAACCTGGCTCCCAGCGCTCTGCAGCATAGGGCGCGAGAGAGCAGGGCCGAGGGACAGCGGGGTAGGAACGGCGAGGTGCTTCGTGCTCTGGGTTTGGTGTCGCTGATGTTTCCAGAGCCAGAGCAGGTTGATTTGGTTCTGGTGCACTGGAACGGGATCCAAACCTCGGAAAGGTTTGAGACAAACTGGGAGGAAATGTTTTAAAATGAATGTGTTTCTTAATAGAAGTCAGGTTTCAGTCCGTTTTTTAATTGATTTTAAAAGAGGGGTTTTTTTTGTTGTTGTCAAGAAAAGACCAGTAGATTTTAGAAGGGTTTTTATATTTGTTTTGAAAAATTATTTTAGTATTGTTAGTTGAAGTGTTAGGATGAGTTGTGTTTCAGCGTTGAATCTTTTTGAGGGGGTTCAAATTTTTTCTAGGTTAAGGTTTTTTTCCCTTGGTTGGTGGAGGTATTGTGATTTTATTGATGATATTGGTGGGAACTTGATGCTGTTTGTTTTTTGGTTATTTTATTTTTAGGAATAGGATTTTTGTACTAAGCCTGGAAGAATTCACTTTATTTCAAAACATACTACTTTAATGATGTAAAGGTTTCCATATTAACTCCGCGCTGTCTTAGATTTTTTTTTGTCATTTAGATTTTCCAGAATTTAGTGATAATTTAGCAATCAAGCAGGGATGGCACCCCATTCTTGAAAAGATGGCTATGGAAAAACCTGTGTCTAACAACACGTGCCTGACGGAGGGCAACAATTTTGCCGTTATTACAGGGCCAAATACAAGTGGCAAAACAACACTGGCATGGATCTGCTGGAGGAGAGGAGTTTCTGGTGGGCTCCCAGTGACATCTGATGGAGTGACGGTGAGAGCATCTCATAGGGTCTGGGGGAGCACCTGGATGCACTTGGATGTGGAGCACCGCTTAAAGGAGGTGGTGAGGGACAAAGCTTTTTGCCAGGAAGCAGCACCTGAACAGCTGAGCCACTGTGGATTTGCAGGGCTGATCTTTCTCCTTTTCCCTTTTGATTTCACCTTGGCAGTCCCTCCCCGGTGCCCTCAATCTGTCACAAGAAAAAAAAAAGGCTGAGCAAACAGTGAAAAGAAGGGGTATAGGTAAGGTGGAGTTCAGGTGTACCCCACCCCAAACTCTAAACAGCAGCCCTGACAGTACTACCATTTACCTGAGGCAGCTGCAGGCAGGAACCCTAAAGCAGCAGAGTGCCAGAACCCCCGAGAGGTGCAGGCAGTACCCTGGTGCTAGGGCCAGCCAGGAGATAGTGGGGGGATGATCCGTAGGGTTGGGGAAACAGGGGGTTTCCCGCCCCGCCCCACCCTGGGCTCTCGGTCCCTCCGCAGCCGGGGATTGCTCCCACCCCTCCTCGAGGCGGCGGTTGGTAAGGCTTCGTGCCTAGCCTCCGCAAAGAGTTCGGCTCTGTCAGCCTCTGCCCTGTCTCAGGGCCAAACTTAGGTAGGGTAGGGAGCAACTGTGGATTGCCTGGTCCGGGCTAAAGGACATCTCTTGGGGCCTATGGATAAGGAGCATCCCCGGTTGCAAGCGTAGGGTTGTAAGTTTGTAGGGTTCAGTGCGGGAGCTTGGCAGTGACACAGAGAGGCTGAGGGAGGGCTTCAGAGGTCAAAAGCTCAAGGGCTGGAGACAAGCAGCGAAAATAAAAGGGGTACAGGTTGGGATATAAGGTAGAGTAGAGGACTATGCAAACCCTAAACAGCAGCCCTAACAGCGCTCCCGTTTCCCTGAGACAGCTGCAGGCAGGAACCCTAAAGCAGCAGAGTGCCAGAACCCCTGAGAGGTGCAGGCAGTACCCCTGGTGCTAGGGCCAGCCAGGAAGTGATAGTGGGTGCTAGGGCCTACTGCTGTCATATAAGCCGGGGTTTCCATCCTTGGGGTACCCTGGGCTCCCTGTCCCTCACTGACTGGAGAGTCTTCCTCCCCTCCTTGAGGTGGTGGTAATTTGGCTCCGTCAGCCAATACTGCTGTGAAGCAAGCCTCTGCCTCCCTGTGAGGTGAAGTCTGCTGCCCATGAACCTGGGCATTCTCTAGAGAAGGTAAGTGCTGGGTTTTCACAGATGTGCCGCTAAGATCCTGCACTGATATTTGGTCTTCTTGATTGTAGCTGACCAGGAGACGACATCCTGGCAATGGCAGGAACTTCCCGGATAGCGCAGCGGCCTTCCAGGGCGTCCTCGTGTGGATCCTCCCGGCCGGGCATCCAAGAGCTGAGTCGAAGGCTGCGAATTGCAAAGGGGCTGAAAGCGGGGTGCAGGGTCGGGACTCGTGACCTGGGATTTTTGAGTCGGCTTTGGGGACGGGGAGGTCCAGGCTGTGGCCCCTTAGGCCACACGGTGGGAGAGCCTCACTTTTGTTCACAGTGCTGAGGTGCGCAGGACAGAGCAGCTCTGGGGCGTGTCGTGTCACTTGTCCATTGTGCTTTCTGTGTCTTTTGTGCCTCTCGTGTTGTACGTGCCTTGCCTTATCTCTTCTGGGGGCTTACCAGAAACCCCGGCGTCACTCGTACCATCTCCGATCTCTGGGCTCCTCAGCCCGACACCATCGAAGCTTTGCCTCGGGAGCTCTCAGAGGCCTTGGAATTGCATCTGTTTTAAAAAGCATCTGATCGGATGTCTTTTAGAGGTCTTGTTCTGAGCTGTGTCAACAGCCGTGTGCCGTGAGGATCCATTGTTGCGGCTTAGGACTTGAAGAAACACAAAGATAGGTAGAGGATTGTGGCCCTCAGATTCTCGGGCATCCGTCTTGGCAGTTGCTGGAGTTTGTCATTCTGTCAGCATCTTCTTCCTCCCGGGTTCTGTGAGCTTCATCAGCTCGCTTTCATTCTCACCCGGCTCATCTTGTTCCGCGTTCTCTCGGTCCTTGTGGCCATTCTTGTGGCCCAGAGTTTTGTCTCCCCGTTGTGTCCCCTCGTCTGTTGTCTTGTGTGTCACGGGTGTCTGGGTGTAGCTGTCCTGGAGCTGCTCTGCCCTGCTGCCCAGCCTGGGTGTAGGTGTAAAAGGCCAAATCCCAGGCCCCTGTAATTTGAAATTTGTCATGTAGGGTGTAGTCTAGCGGGTGTTCCTCGATGGACACAAGATGTCTGGAGCTGTGAAGTTACCCTGCAGCACTTTGACTTTTGTCTTAGCTTTCTTTCAGATGTGGACGGATGAAATCGGTGGCAGAGCGCCCCATGCAGGGTAAGGGGGTTCCTGCGAGAAGGTAAGTCAATGTTTGTCTTTGCAGGGCAACTGGAACCGGTCACTGTGTTACAGGTCTCCTCTTTGTCTTTATTTTTAGGAAGTAAAGCCAGCTAGCAGCAGTCAAGGCGAAGTGGGCAAGGTGAGCATTGATTGGTGGAGGGAAGCTGTTGTTATCGCTGGGCTCTCAGTTTCTGGTGCAAATGCCAATCGTCCCTTCTCGTTTGCGTGCTTTAGACGGTCCAGTCGCATTTCGCCGAGATCCCCTCGCCAACCGGCCGGCACAGCTGCTTCACCTCTCCCGTGAGCCCTGCGGAAGCGTTACGGGACCGTGGGACGGAGCCTTTTCCACGTAAAGGGGCCGTGTGGGTGGCCTTCAGGAACGGGCCGAGGGGTTGCTGTGAGTTGGGGATGTCGGGAGGAGGAGCGAGGGTCCCTTTGAGTTCCAGCAATGCCGCATCACTTTGTCTTCTCTTAACTCAGGCACGCCCTGCGATGACAGCATCCGGCTCCCGGCGTGGCCGAAGCGCGTGGCCTCAGGACGCGGCCGTTCGCAGGAGACCGTGAGTAGCGGAATTGTCGGGTTTTGGCTGATGCCCTGCAAAGATCAGCCTCTGATTTTGTGTTTTATTTATTGTAGCTGACCGAGAGATGGCAGCCTGGCGATGGCAGGAACTTCCCAGATGGCGAGGCGGCCTTGCTTGGCACTGCACGTGGATCCTCCCCGCCGGGCATCTGAGAGCTAAGTCGAAGGCTACGTACTGCAGAGGGGCTGAAAGTGGGGTGCTGGGCCGGGACTCTGGACCTGGGATTTTTAAGTCAGCTTTGGGGACGGGGAGGTCCAGGCTGTGGCCCCTTAGGCCACACGGTGGGAGAGCCTCACTTTTGTTCACAGTGCTGAGGTGCGCAGGACAGAGCAGCTCTGGGGCGTGTCGTGTCACTTGTCCATTGTGCCTTCTGTGTCTTTTGTGCCTCTCGTGTTGTACGTGCCTTGCCTTATCTCTTCTGGGGGCTTACCAGAAACCCCGGTGTCACTCGTAGCATCTCCGATCTCTGGGTTCCTCGGCCCGACGCCGTCGTAGCTTTGCCACAGGAGCTCTCAGAGGCCTTGGAATCGCGTCTCTCTTTTAAAAGCATCCGATCGGATGTCTTTTAGAGGTCTTGTTCCGAGCTGTGTCAACAGCCGTGCGCCGCGAGGATCCATTGTTGCGGCTTAGGACTTGAAGAAACGCTAAGATAGGTAGGGGACTGTGGCCCTCAGATTCTCGGGCATCCGTCTTGGCAGTTGCTGGAGTTTGTCATTCCGTCAGCATCTTCTTCCTTCTGGGTTCTACGAGCTCCATCAGCTCGCCTTCATTCTCACCCGGCTCATCTCGTTCCGCGTTCTCTCGGTCCTTGTGGCCATTCTTGTGGCCCAGAGTTTTGTCTCCCCGTTGTGTCCCCTCGTCTGTTGTCTTGTGTGTCACGGGTGTCTGGGTGTAGCTGTCCTGGAGCTGCTCTGCCCTGCTGCCCAGCCTGGGTGTAGGTGTAAAAGGCCAAATCCCAGGCCCCTGTAATTTGAAATTTGTCATGTAGGGTGTAGTCTAGCGGGTGTTCCTCGATGGACACAAGATGTCTGGAGCTGTGAAGTTACCCTGCAGCACTTTGACTTTTGTCTCAGCTTTCTTTCAGATGCGGACGGATGAAATCGGTGGCAGAGCGCCCCATGCAGGGTAAGGGGGTTCCCGCGAGAAGGTAAGTCAATGTTTGTCTTTGCAGGGCAACTGGAACCGGTCACTGTGTTACAGGTCTCCTCTTTGTCTTTATTTTTAGGAAGTAAAGCCAGCTAGCAGCAGTCAAGGCGAAGTGGGCAAGGTGAGCATTGATTGGTGGAGGGAAGCTGTTGTTATCGCTGGGCTCTCAGTTTCTGGTGCAAATGCCAATCGTCCCTTCTCGTTTGCGTGCTTTAGACGGTCCAGTCGCATTTCGCCGAGATCCCCTCGCCAACCGGCCGGCACAGCTGCTTCACCTCTCCCGTGAGCCCTGCGGAAGCGTTACGGGACCGTGGGACGGAGCCTTTTCCACGTAAAGGGGCCGTGTGGGTGGCCTTCAGGAACGGGCCGAGGGGTTGCCGTGAGTTGGGGATGTCGGGAGGAGGAGCGAGGGTCCCTTTGAGTTCCAGCAATGCCGCATCACTTTGTCTTCTCTTAACTCAGGCACGCCCTGCGATGACAGCATCCGGCTCCCGGCGTGGCCGAAGCGCGTGGCCTCAGGACGCGGCCGTTCGCAGGAGACCGTGAGTAGCGGAATTGTCGGGTTTTGGCTGATGCCCTGCAAAGATCAGCCTCTGATTTTCTGTTTTATTTTTTGTAGCTGACCTGGAGATGACATCCTGGCAATGGCGGGAACTTCCCGGATGGCGAGGCGGCCTTGCTTGGCACTGCACGTGGCTCCTCCCCGCCGGGCGTCTGAGAGCTGCGTCGACGGCTACGACCTGCAGAGGGGATGAAAGCGGGGTGCCGGCTCGGGACTCGTGGCGTGGGATTTTTGAGTCAGCTTTGGGGATGGGGACGTCCAGACTGTGGCCCCTTAGGCCACGTGAAGGGAGAGCCTCACATTTGTTCACAGTGCTGAGGTGTGCAGGACAGAGCAGTCCCGGGGCGTGTTGTATCACTTGTCTGTCGTGCCTTCTGTGTCTTTTGTGCCTCTCGTGTTGTATGTGCCTTGCCTTATCTCTCCTGGGGGCTTACCAGAAACCCCGGCGTCACTCGTACCATCTCCGATCTCTGGGCTCCTCAGCCCGACACCATCTAAGCTTTGCCTCGGGAGCTCTCAGAGGCCTTGGAATTGCATCTGTTTTAAAAAGCATCCGATCGGATGTCTTTTAGAGGTCTTGTTCCGAGCTGTGTCAACAGCCGTGCGCCGCGAGGATCCATTGTTGCGGCTTAGGACTTGAAGAAACACAAAGATAGGTAGGGGACTGTGGCCCTCAGATTCTCGGGCATCCGTCTTGGCAGTTGCTGGAGTTTGTCATTCCGTCAGCATCTTCTTCCTCCCGGGTTCTGTGAGCTCCATCAGCTCGCCTTCATTCTCACCCTCGTTCATCTCGTTCCGCGTTCTCTCGGTCCTTGTGGCCATTCTTGTGGCCCAGAGTTTTGTCTCCCCGTTGTGTCCCCTCGTCTGTTGTCTTGTGTGTCACGGGTGTCTGGGTGTAGCTGTCCCGGAGCTGCTCTGCCCTGCTGCCCAGCCTGGGTGTAGGTGTAAAAGGCCAAGTCCCAGGCCCCTGTAATTTGAAATTTGTGATGTAGGGTGTAGTTGGAGTCTAGAGGGTGTTCCTAGATTGATACAAGGTGTCTGGAGCTGTGAAGTTACCCTGCAGCACTTTGACTTTTGTCTTAGCTTTCTAAGCATTGCATTATTTGCTGCCCAATGTGGGGTTCAAAAAAGTAAGAAAAACCTATACTGATTACGTTGTATTCGTACTTCCTGTGTGTTGGGATAAAGGACTTCATAATGGTGTTCCTTAAGTTCGTGTCTTTCAGGGTGGAGGTCTTCATGTAGTTCTAGTCTCTCAGCTTTTTTTGAGGTTTCAATGGCTTTCTTGTCCCTAAGTTTATTTTCTTATCCAAAAATAACTCGAATATTGTCCCTAATACATAACTTTCACGAAGTAAAAGGGCACAGATTAAAATAGCTGTTATGCTAAGCTCAGTAATAATGATTGATAAAAACTTTGTAAAAGTACTGTTTGTACCAAATAGCTTTAGTTTATAGTTTCTTTGTCCTACCCTACATCCCAATCCCAGTAACATGTTTTAAAAGTGTGTTAGTAATTATACCCAGGTTATTAGAAGAGGAGCAAAAGCCCACACTACATTCTTTTTACTAGGAATTCATACCACATCATAAAAGTAAAAAAAACCACAAAAAGCTATATGAAACTTAACACAACCCAATCTACTTAAAAAAAACTCAACACTTTCCTGAACTCAAAATGATTCAATGAGCCCTAAACATTACTAAAAAAAACCTAACCAAATCTCTACCTTCTAATTCATAAATAATAATCAATGCTCTATAAAAATAACTAAAGACCTCATTAACAATAAAAAAATTAAACTACTAAAAAAAAAGAAATCACTACAAAAACCAACTCCCTGTAAAAATCCATCATATAAATATTCATATCCCCAAAAATACAACTACTGAAAACCACCCAAGCAATAAACAGGTACATGCAACTACAGCAATAGAAAGATCAAAAATAAACTGCAATTAACCATACAAAACCAAATTCTTCCTAACTCAATAATCTCATAATACCTCGAATCATCAAAATAAAAATACCATCTCCAAATAACCACAAAACCAAAAAATAAATTTAACCATAAACAATATTTCTCACATTATCCATACGTATAAAACATATACTACAATCAAACAATTAAACCCCCTGTAAGAAACACTAATCCAAATAGAAATAGAAGAAACCTAACAAATTAACTACATTACTGTACCCCAAATACACCAAAATAAACACTACATACTCACAATAATAAAAAACATCACTAAATAAATAAAAACCTACCCTATACCTCACACTGCTACTCACAACATCATCCTTAACCTTATAAAACAAGTCCTTTAAAAACATAATACCCCTAAAAAATTAAAGCAAACCATAAAACTCATTTCAAAAACAACCCTATCAACACCTAAACTAAAAACCATGATATTCAGTAAATATATCATATCCCCTACTGTGCACCAAGTACAAATAAAAAATACAATAAACTATTAAAAAACATCTCAAAAACATTAAATAAAAAAATCTTTCAAATATTAAAAAACATCTAGCAAACGCCACCTAATTCATAACACCCCGACCTCCACCAAGCAAACTAACCCTACCCAATCTAAACCCTGACATATCATTAACAAAACCAAAATCCCAGTAACAAATATAAAAATGTATTTTAAAAAAGCAATTAAAATCAATTCCAGGTTAAATAGAAAAAACTCCATGAAGTTGTCTTTACTCAAAAACCAAATGACACGTGATAAATAATACAAAAAAATAACACAATATATACCTCAAAAAATATATACCTCAAAAAAATCTAATCATTAAATAAAAAATACATATAAGCCTCGGTTTTTACTCAATATCACTACTCTTATCTGTACATATATAACTAATTTCCAAAAGAAGCAAAACACCCCACACAAGTTATTTTCAAAAACAACACTCACTCCCCCACACCCTTCTCCAAACGATATTAGCTGCAACAAAACAAAAGTCTCCCTTACTTTGAATTAATTTTTAACAAACTAAAAGAAAAAATTCTACAAACTATATATATTTTTTCTTTCTCTTAAATCTATTCAAATGTACTCTAAACTAAAAACCCGAACACCAGAAACTCACACATCCAGTCCTCGGGGGTCTGCGCTTCAACACTTTGCAACACCAAAACAACTGATATATAACTAAACAAACAAAATTACACTTCACAACAAGAACTGCTCCTGCTGCTGCTGCTGCTCCTGCTGCTGCTGCTCCTTCTGCTCCTGCTGCTCCTGCTGGCAGCCTCAGTGCTGGCAGCACAGGGCAATTTCTATGGGGTTGGGAGGAAATGTGCTGTTTCAAGCTGGGATCACTGGCTTCTGTGGGTGGGGAAATCTTGAAGACTCAGCCGAGTCCTTCCTGAGAATTGCAAGGCTCGTGTCCCTGTGATTCTTGAGACAGGGTTTAAGTAGCTGCCATTGACTTGAGACAGCATCGAGTGGGTTTGTTCGAGTGGCAGAAATGATTTCTGTGCCTGGAATAAGGTGTCTTGGGATAAGGAACTCTCTTTGGTGGCAGAATGAACCGGTCTTTTTCCTTTTTCCTTCTTTTTCCTTCTAGATTCAACACTTTGCAACACCAAAACAACTGAAAGAAATAAATAGAGGGAGATATATATATGTATATATATACATATACATATATAAATATAGCCATAAAAAAGAAATAAATACAAGTAATCCATATCTAGACAGATTAATATTCAGTATGCAAACTATATGGATAGATGCTAGTATAATATATTTTAATATCTGTTATGTATTATATCTATGTGTATATATATAGAAGATCAATATGATAGAAATAGATATTAAAATTATTTAAATCAAGGGTCTTTTTATTTTTTATTTTGTTACAAGCAGGGCTTTTGAATAAATAATATAGAAAGGAAAGTATACACATCTATACTCCAAAAATGAATATAGGGTGATACATATATATATATTAATATACATAGCCATAAAAAAGAAATAAATACAAGTAATTTAATCTAGACAAGTAGATTAATATTCAGTATGAAAACTATATGGATAGATGTTTATATAATAAATTTTCATATCTGTTTAATATCTATTATGCTAATAAAATATATTTTAATATCTGTTGTGTATTTTATCTATTTGTATAAATAAAGAAGTTCAATATGACAGCAATAGATATTAAAAATATTTAAATGAAGGGACTTTTTGGTTTTTATTTGGTTAGAGGCAGGGCTTGCTAAGTTCCGATGGGGGGTTTTTTGGGCCGTTCCTTGCAGAAGGGTTTTTGGAAGCGGGTTGCACACGTTGTTCCTTGCCTCGCTTCTTTGCAGGTGCGGGGGCGCCCCCCGCCCAGCCCCGGGCTGAGCTGTGCGGCAGTGCTGCCACCTTGTGGCCAAAGAGCGGTACTGCAGCTGTGCCCCGGCGCGGGCGGGGCCGAGCCGAGCGGAGCCGAACCGAGCCGAACCGAGCCGAGCCGAGCGGAGCCGAACCGAGGCGTGCCGTGTCGAGCCGGGACCCCCCCCGCAGGAGCCGGGTCGGGCTGATTGCCACACTGAAGTTTGCGGCCGGCCGGTAGGACCCCGGCAGAGGCGTCGACTCCAATGCCTGCCGCCGCAGGCGCAGCCGCCGCCCAGCTCCGGAGCCGCTGAGCCCCGCCGCCACCGTCCTCGCCCCGGGAAAGGCGGCGGAAAATCGGGCGGAGTGCTCGGAGTCGGCCGGCTTCGTCCGGTTTTTCGTTCAGGCAAGTAGGCTAGACAGACGCGCTGAGAGCAGCGGGGGCCTCGATCGTGCCACAACAAAGATGGCCGCTCGGCCGGAAGTGGCTTCAGCCATAACAAAGATGGCGGCGAGGAAGGGCGGAAGTGACGTCACGCCACTCACAAGATGGCTGCCGAGTCGCGGCTGGCTTTGACCTTCCAAGCATGGCGGCCAAAAAGGCGGGAAAACGCAAGGACCCCGGGCAGTGGGTGTCTACTCGACTGCCTGACAAACACCCCGACGCCGACGCCGCTCCGGCGCAATTTTCCGCGGCTTTTCCGGCCGTGCCGACACGGGCTGTGCGCTCAGCGGCGCCGGGGCCGGACGCGAGCCAGCCGGGCGCCGACAGGCAGCGGTGAAGACGCCTCTCTCTGACGGGGTCCTTGCCGCGGCCCGATTCGGCTCGGCTCGGCTCGGCTCGGCTCGCTCCGCTCGGTTCGGCTCCGCTCGGCACGGCTCCGCTCGGCTCCGCTCGGCACGGTTCGGCTCGGCTCGGCTCGACACGGCTCGGCTCGGCTCGACACGGCTCGGCACGCCTCGGTTCGGCTCCGCTCGGCTCCGATCGGCTCGGCACATCTCGGCACGCCTCGGTTCGGCTCCGCTCGGCTCGTCTCGGCACGCCTCGGTTCGGCTCCGCTCGGCTCCTCTCGGTTTCGCTCGGCTCGGCCCCGCCCGCGCCGGAGCACAGGTGCAGTACCGCTCTGTGGCCACAAGGTGGCAGCACTGCCGCAGAGCTCAGCCCGGGGCTGGGCGGGGGGGCTGCTCCTGCTGCTCCTGCTCCTGGTCCTGCTGCTCCTGCTCCTGCTGCTCCTGCTGCTCCTGCTGCTCCTGCTGCTCCTGCTGCTCCTGCTCCTGCTCCTGCTCCTGCTCCTGCTCCTGCTCCTTCTCCTTCTCCTTCTGCTCCTGCTGCTCCTGCTCCTGCTCCTGCTCCTGCTGCTCCTGCTGCTGCTCCTACTCCTGCTCCTGCTGCTCCTGCTGCTCCTGCTGCTCCTGCTCCTGCTCCTGCTCCTGCTCTTGCTCCTGCTCCTGTTCCTGCTCCTGCTCCTGCTCCTTCTGCTCCTGCTGCTCCTGCTGGCAGTCTCAGTGCTGGCAGCACAGGGCAATTTCTATGGGGTTGGGAGGAAATGTGCTGTTTCAAGCTGGGATCACTGGCTTCTGTGGGTGGGGAAATCTTGAAGACTCAGCCGAGTCCTTCCTGAGAATTGCAAGGCTCGTGTCCCTGTGATTCTTGAGACAGGGTTTAAGTAGCTGCCATCGACTTGAGACAGCATCGAGTGGGTTTGTTCGAGTGGCAGAAATGATTTCTGTGCCTGGAATAAGGTGTCTTGGGATAAGGAACTCTCTTTGGTGGCAGAATGAACCGGTCTTTTTCCTTTTTCCTTCTTTTTCCTTCTAGATTGCGGAGCATTGGAGACCGGCGGCTCTGTGCTGCTGTTTGTTCACCTGTTGAGCTTGGAAGAGACGTGAAACTGCAGGGAAGCTGCGCTCGCCGTAGTGACCGGAGGGAGAAGCACCTTGTCCAGCTCGTCCATCTTGCCGGCCCCTGGCGTGGTCCTTTCCCCTCTGGCTCCTTGTTTCCCTCTTGGCCAATCAAGGACAGAATCCCTCTGTCCTTGCTGTGTGTTCTGCGCTCGGCCTTTTTCTGTGTCCTTCTCCGTGGCTCACTCACGTGCCTTTTTTAATTCCATCTGTCTCTCTGCTCTTCCCCGTGCCCTTGTTTCCCAGTGAATCCTTGTGTCCCCTTCCTTGGCTCTGTTCTTTTTCAATCCCTCTCTGTCTTGCTGCCCATGCCAGGTTTTGGGTTTGGGTGGAAGTTTTGGTTTTTTGGTGATTTGCTTGTTTTTGGTTTTGGTGGTTTTTGGTGGGGTTTTTTTCAGTTTTGTTTTGTTTTTCTATTTCATCCTACAGCCCATTCTTTTGTTCTTTCTTTTCTTCCTGTGTCCTCTCTGCCACCACTCCCTCTTTCTGCCTCTGGCCTGTGCCTGGGGTTTTTGGGGAGGGATTTCTGGCACCTGCCCCCCTTTTCTTGTTGCAGCAGAGCTCCTTTTTGGGAGGGGGTCTAGTCCTAGAAGGGCTTCCAATAAAGCAGGGTGCTGCTGTCCAGGGCAGTTGGAGTTGTTCTGTGCCTTCTTTGGGGGTGAGGAGCAAAGGCTGAGGGGGACGGGGTGGGCACTGGGGGGCTCCCGTGTCCCTTGGGGCACGCCGAGGTCCCCGGCAGAGGGAGGCACGCGCTGCGCTGGAGGAGCAAGGTGAGCGGGGAATGGGGAGGGCTCGTGCCGGGTACCCTTGCCCAGAGGGGACCCCGAGCTGCCAGGAAATTCCCTGGGAGGGCTGGATGCAGAATCCAAAAACCTGCGGAGCTGTTCTGCTTTTTACGGTAGGCATTGGCAAGGAACAGGAATGGATCTCTCTAAATTCCCTTGGAAAGAAGCCCCCTCTCTGTGCACGCCGTCGTTAGGGTTTTGTTATGTCAGGAACGGCTTCGGGTTAAGAAAGTGGCTTTTGTTTTTCCACCTCTTACTTCCCTGTAAAAAGTGAGTGTATAAAACACATCTGTGCATCCATGAGGTACTAAAATGCACCGAGAGAAATTTCTGTGCCTAAGTTCCATAGAGACGAGCGCGTTCTGCACTCGGGGTTCACCAGGGCTTTATATTTTTGTCATTCTGACCTGTCAGCTGGATGAATGGGTAGAGTTTCAAAGAGAAAGAAATGCAAATTTCAAAAAGCAGAACATTAGAAAGAGAAATATATACCTGTAAAAATAAATATAGGGGAGCTAGGTAGATATATATAGAGAGAGAGAGAGAGAGAGATAAAAAAGAAATAAATACAAGAAATCCAAATCTAGACAACTAGATTAATAATCTACTGATAAAAACTATATGGATAGATGCTAATATTATAAATTTTAATACCTATTATGCAACATATCCATGTGTATAAATATAGAAGATCAGTATGATAGAAGTAAATATTAAAAATATTTTAAGGAAGGGACTTTTTGTTTATTATTTGGATAGAGGCATGACATTTAAATGAATAATATAGAAATGAAAATATACATATCTATACTAAAGAAATAAATATAGGGAGATAGATAGATAATAGATAGATAGATAGATAGATAGATAGATAGATAGATAGATAGATAGATAGCCATACAATAGAAATCAATACAAGTAATCCAAATCTGGACAAGTAGATTAATAATCAGTATGAAAACTATATGGATAGATGGTAATATATTTTAAAATCTCTTATGCATTACATCTGTGTGTATAAATATAGAAGATCAATATGATAGAAATAGATATTAAAACGAGGGACTTTTTAGTTTTTATTTGGTTAAAGGCATGGCATTTAAATGAATAATATTGAAATGAAAATATACGCATCTATGATAAACAAATGTATATGGGGAGATATATAGATAGATAGACAGATAGATAGATAGATAGATAGATAGATATAGATATATACACAGCCATAAGAAAGAAATAAATACAAGTTATCTAAATCTAGAAAAGCAGGTTAATATTCAATATGAAAAATATAGGGATAGAGGGTAATGTATTTTAATACATGTTATGCATTGTATCTATATGTATAAATAAAGAAATCAGTATGATAGAAATAGATATTAAAAATATTTAAATCAATGGACTTTTTGTTTCTTATTTGGTTAGAGGCATGGCATTTAAATGAATAATATAGAAATGAAAATTACACATCTATACTAAAGAAATAAATAGAGGGAGATATATATATATGTATATATATTAATATATATAGCCATAAAAAAGAAATAAATACAAGTAATCCATATCTAGACAAGTAGATTAATATTCAGTATGAAAACTATATGGATAGATGCTAATATAATAAATTTTAATATCTGTTATCTAACATATCTATGTCTATAAATATAGAAGATCAGTATGATAGAAGTAAATATTAAAAATATTTTAAGGAAGGGACTTTTTGTTTATTATTTGGTTAAAGGCATGGCATTTAAATGAATAATATAGAAATGAAAATATACGCATCTATAATAAAGAAATGTATATAGGGAGATAGATAGATAATAGATAGATAGATAGATAGATAGATAGATAGATAGATAGATAGATAGATAGATAGATAGACAGACATACAATAGAAATCAATACAAGTAATCCAAATCTGGACAAGTAGATTAATAATCAGTATGAAAACTATATGGATAAATGGTAATATATTTTATATCTGTTATGCATTACATCTGTGTGTATAAATATAGAAGATCAATATGATAGAAATAGATATTAAAACGAGGGACTTTTTAGTTTTTATTTGGTTAAAGGCATGGCATTTAAATGAATAATATAGAAATGAAAATATATGCATCTATAATAAAGAAATGTATATAGGGAGATAGATAGATAGGTAGATAGATAGATAGATAGATAGATAGATAGATAGATAGATAGGTAGATAGATAGATAGATAGATAGATAGATAGATAGATAGATAGATATAGATATATACACAGCCATAAGAAAGAAATAAATACAAGTTATCTAAATCTAGAAAAGCAGGTTCATATTCAATATGAAAAATATAGGGATAGATGGTAATGTATTTTAATACATGTTATGCATTGTATCTATATGTATAAATAAAGAAATCAGTATGAGAGAAATAGACATTAAAAATATTTAAATCAATGGACTTTTTGTTTATTATTTGGTTAGAGGCATGGCATTTAAATGAATAATATAGAAATGAAAATTACACATCTATACTAAAGAACTAAATAGAGGGAGATATATATATATATATATATATATATATACACATATACATATATAAATATAGCCATAAAAAAAAATAAATACAATTAATCCAAATCTAGACAAGTATATTAATATTCAGTATGCAAACTATATGGATAGATGCTAATATAATATATTTTAATATCTGTTATGTATTATATGTCTGTGTATAAATATAGAAGATCAATATGATAGAAATAGATATTAAAATTATTTGAATCAAGGGTCTTTTTATTTTTTATTTTGTTACAAGCAGGGCCTTTGAATAAATAATATAGAAAGGAAAGTATACACATCTATACTCCAAAAATGAATATAGGGTGATACATATATATATATTAATATACATAGCCATAAAAAAGAAATAAATACAAGTAATTTAATCTAGACAAGTAGATTAATATTCAGTATGAAAACTATATGGATAGATGTTTATAGAATAAATTTTCATATCTATTTAATATCTATTATGCTAATAAAATATATTTTAATATCTGTTATGTATTTTATCTATTTGTATAAATAAAGAAGTTCAATATGACAGCAATAGATATTAAAAATATTTAAATGAAGGGACTTTTTGGTTTTTATTTGGTTAGAGGCATGGCATTTAAATGAATAATATTGAAATGAAAATATACGCATCTATGATAAACAAATGTATATGGGGAGATATATAGATAGATAGACAGATAGATAGATAGATAGATAGATAGATATAGATATATACACAGCCATAAGAAAGAAATAAATACAAGTTATCTAAATCTAGAAAAGCAGGTTAATATTCAATATGAAAAATATAGGGATAGAGGGTAATGTATTTTAATACATGTTATGCATTGTATCTATATGTATAAATAAAGAAATCAGTATGATAGAAATAGATATTAAAATATTTAAATCAATGGACTTTTTGTTTCTTATTTGGTTAGAGGCATGGCATTTAAATGAATAATATAGAAATGAAAATTACACATCTATACTAAAGAAATAAATAGAGGGAGATATATATATATGTATATATATTAATATATATAGCCATAAAAAAGAAATAAATACAAGTAATCCATATCTAGACAAGTAGATTAATATTCAGTATGAAAACTATATGGATAGATGCTAATATAATAAATTTTAATATCTGTTATCTAACATATCTATGTCTATAAATATAGAAGATCAGTATGATAGAAGTAAATATTAAAAATATTTTAAGGAAGGGACTTTTTGTTTATTATTTGGTTAGAGGCATGGCATTTAAATGAATAATATAGAAATGAAAATTACACATCTATACTAAAGAACTAAATAGAGGGAGATATATATATGTATATATATACATATACATATATAAATATAGCCATAAAAAGAAATAAATACAATTAATACAAATCTAGACAAGTATATTAATATTCAGTATGCAAACTATATGGATAGATGCTAATATAATATATTTTAATATCTGTTATGTATTATATGTCTGTGTATAAATATAGAAGATCAATATGATAGAAATAGATATTAAAATTATTTGAATCAAGGGTCTTTTTATTTTTTATTTTGTTACAAGCATGGCCTTTGAATAAATAATATAGAAAGGAAA
This sequence comes from Poecile montanus, assembly GCA_038429875.1. NCBI lineage: Eukaryota > Metazoa > Chordata > Aves > Passeriformes > Paridae > Poecile > Poecile montanus. Next base: position 1,724,492 of record CM076502.1, read on the forward strand.
GTATACACATCTATACTCCAAAAATGAATATAGGGTGATACATATATATATATTAATATACATAGCCATAAAAAAGAAATAAATACAAGTAATTTAATCTAGACAAGTAGATTAATATTCAGTATGAAAACTATATGGATAGATGTTTATAGAATAAATTTTCATATCTATTTAATATCTATTATGCTAATAAAATATATTTTAATATCTGTTATGTATTTTATCTATTTGTATAAATAAAGAAGTTCAATATGACAGCAATAGATATTAAAAATATTTAAATGAAGGGACTTTTTGGTTTTTATTTGGTTAGAGGCAGGGCTTGCTAAGTTCCGATGGGGGGGTTTTTTGGGCCGTTCCTTGCAGAAGGGTTTTTGGAAGGGGGTTGCACACGTTGTTCCTTGCCTCGCTTCTTTGCAGGTGCGGGGGCGCCCCCCGCCCAGCCCCGGGCTGAGCTGTGCGGCAGTGCTGCCACCTTGTGGCCAAAGAGCGGTACTGCAGCTGTGCCCCGGCGCGGGCGGGGCCGAGCCGAGCGGAGCCGAACCGAGCCGAGCCGAGCGGAGCCGAACCGAGGCGTGCCGTGCCGAGCCGGGACCCCCCCCGCAGGAGCCGGGTCGGGCTGATTGCCACACTGAAGTTTGCGGCCGGCCGGTAGGACCCCGGCAGAGGCGTCGACTCCAATGCCTGCCGCCGCAGGCGCAGCCGCCGCCCAGCTCCGGAGCCGCTGAGCCCCGCCGCCACCGTCCTCGCCCCGGGAAAGGCGGCGGAAAATGGGGCGGAGTGCTCGGAGTCGGCCGGCTTCGTCCGGTTTTTCGTTCAGGCAAGTAGGCTAGACAGACGCGCTGAGAGCAGCGGGGGCCTCGATCGTGCCACAACAAAGATGGCCGCTCGGCCGGAAGTGGCTTCAGCCACAACAAAGATGGCGGCGAGGAAGGGCGGAAGTGACGTCACGCCACTCACAAGATGGCTGCCGAGTCGCGGCTGGCTTTGACCTTCCAAGCATGGCGGCAAAAAAGGCGGGAAAATGCAAGGACCCCGGGCAGTGGGTGTCTACTCGACTGCCTGACAAACACCCCGACGCCGACGCCGCTCCGGCGCAATTTTCCGCGGCTTTTCCGGCCGTGCCGACACGGGCTGTGCGCTCAGCGGCGCCGGGGCCGGACGCGAGCCAGCCAGGCGCCGACAGGCAGCGGTGAAGACGCCTCTCTCTGACGGGGTCCTTGCCGCGGCTCGCTTCGGCTCGGCTCGGCTTCGCTCGGCTCCGCTCGGCACGGCTCGGCTCGGCTCCGCTCGGCACGGCTCGGCTCCGCTCGGCACGCCTCGGTTCGGCTCCGCTCGGCTCCGCTCGGCACGACACGGCACGCCTCGGTTCGGCTCCGCTCGGCTCGGCTCGGCTCCGCTCGGCCCCGCCCGCGCCGGAGCACAGGTGCAGTACCGCTCTGTGGCCACAAGGCGGCAGCACTGCCGCAGAGCTCAGCCCGGGGCTGGGTGGGGGGGCTGCTTCTGCTGCTGCTGCTGCTCCTGCTGCTGCTGCTGCTCCTGCTCCTGCTGCTGCTCCTGCTCCTGCTCCTGCTCCTTCTCCTTCTGCTCCTGCTGCTGCTCCTGCTCCTGCTCCTGCTGCTGCTGCTGCTCCTGCTCCTGCTCCTGCTCCTGCTCCTTCTCCTTCTCCTTCTGCTCCTGCTGCTCCTGCTGCTCCTGCTGCTCCTGCTCCTGCTCCTGCTCCTGCTCCTGCTCCTGCTCCTGCTGCTGCTCCTGCTCCTGCTCCTGCTGCTGCTCCTTCTCCTTCTGCTCCTGCTGCTCCTGCTGCTCCTGCTGCTCCTGCTCCTGCTCCTGCTCCTGCTCCTGCTCCTGCTCCTGCTCCTGCTCCTGCTCCTGCTCCTGCTCCTGCTGCTGCTCCTGCTCCTGCTCCTGCTCCTTCTCCTTCTGCTCCTGCTGCTCCTGCTGGCAGCCTCAGTGCTGGCAGCACAGGGCAATTTCTATGGGGTTGGGAGGAAATGTGCTGTTTCAAGCTGGGATCACTGGCTTCTGTGGGTGGGGAAATCTTGAAGACTCAGCCGAGTCCTTCCTGAGAATTGCAAGGCTCGTGTCCCTGTGATTCTTGAGACAGGGTTTAAGTAGCTGCCATCGACTTGAGACAGCATCGAGTGGGTTTGTTCGAGTGGCACAGAAATGATTTCTGTGCCTGGAATAAGGTGTCTTGGGATAAGCAACTCTCTTTGGTGGCAGAATGAACCGGTCTTTTTCCTTTTTCCTTCTTTTTCCTTCTAGATTGCGGAGCATTGGAGACCGGCGGCTCTGTGCTGCTCTTTGTTCACCTGTTGTGCTTGGAAGAGACGTGAAACTGCAGGGAAGCTGCGCTCGCCGTAGTGACCGGAGGGAGAAGCACCTTGTCCAGCTCGTCCATCTTGCCGGCCCCTGGCGTGGTCCTTTCCCCTCTGGCTCCTTGTTTCCCTCTTGGCCAATCAAGGACAGAATCCCTCTGTCCTTGCTGTGTGTTCTGCGCTCAGCCTTTTTCTGTGTCCTTCTCCGTGGCTCACTCACGTGCCTTTTTTAATTCCATCTGTCTCTCTGCTCTTGCCCGTGCCCTTGTTTCCCAGTGGATCCTTGTGTCCCCTTCCTTGGCTCTGTTCTTTTTCAATCCCTCTCTGTCTTGCTGCCCATGCCAGGTTTTGGGTTTGGGTGGAAGTTTTGGTTTTTTGGTGATTTGCTTGTTTTTGGTTTTGGTGGTTTTTGGTGAGGTTTTGTTTTGTTTTTCTATTTCATCCTACAGCCCATTCTTTTGTTCTTTCTTTTCTTCCTGTGTCCTCTCTGCCACCACTCCCTCTTTCTGCCTCTGGCCTGTGCCTGGGGTTTTTGGGGAGGGATTTCTGGCACCTGCCCCCCTTTTCTTGTTGCAGCAGAGCTCCTTTTTGGGAGGGGGTCTAGACCTAGAAGGGCTTCCAATAAAGCAGGGTGCTGCTGTCCAGGGCAGTTGGAGTTGTTCTGTGCCTTCTTTGGGGGTGAGGAGCAAAGGCTGAGGGGGACGGGGTGGGCACTGGGGGGCTCCCGTGTCCCTTGGGGCACGCCGAGGTCCCCGGCAGAGGGAGGCACGCGCTGCGCTGGAGGAGCAAGGTGAGCGGGGAATGGGGAGGGCTCGTGCCGGGTACCCTTGCCCAGAGGGGACCCCGAGCTGCCAGGAAATTCCCTGGGAGGGCTGGATGCAGAATCCAAAAACCTGCGGAGCTGTTCTGCTTTTTACGGTAGGCATTGGCAAGGAACAGGAATGGATCTCTCTAAATTCCCTTGGAAAGAAGCCCCCTCTCTGTGCACGCCGTCGTTAGGGTTTTGTTATGTCAGGAACGGCTTCGGGTTAAGAAAGTGGCTTTTGTTTTTCCACCTCTTACTTCCCTGTAAAAAGTGAGTGTATAAAACACATCTGTGCATCCATGAGGTACTAAAATGCACCGAGAGAAATTTCTGTGCCTAAGTTCCATAGAGACGAGCGCGTTCTGCACTCGGGGTTCACCAGGGCTTTATATTTTTGTCATTCTGACCTGTCAGCTGGATGAATGGGTAGAGTTTCAAAGAGAAAGAAATGCAAATTTCAAAAAGCAGAACATTAGAAAGAGAAATATATACCTGTAAAAATAAATATAGGGGAGCTAGGTAGATATATATAGAGAGAGAGAGAGAGAGAGATAAAAAAGAAATAAATACAAGAAATCCAAATCTAGACAACTAGATTAATAATCTACTGATAAAAACTATATGGATAGATGCTAATATTATAAATTTTAATACCTATTATGCAACATATCCATGTGTATAAATATAGAAGATCAGTATGATAGAAGTAAATATTAAAAATATTTTAAGGAAGGGACTTTTTGTTTATTATTTGGATAGAGGCATGACATTTAAATGAATAATATAGAAATGAAAATATACATATCTATACTAAAGAAATAAATATAGGGAGATAGATAGATAATAGATAGATAGATAGATAGATAGATAGATAGATAGATAGATAGATAGCCATACAATAGAAATCAATACAAGTAATCCAAATCTGGACAAGTAGATTAATAATCAGTATGAAAACTATATGGATAGATGGTAATATATTTTAAAATCTCTTATGCATTACATCTGTGTGTATAAATATAGAAGATCAATATGATAGAAATAGATATTAAAACGAGGGACTTTTTAGTTTTTATTTGGTTAAAGGCATGGCATTTAAATGAATAATATTGAAATGAAAATATACGCATCTATGATAAACAAATGTATATGGGGAGATATATAGATAGATAGACAGATAGATAGATAGATAGATAGATAGATATAGATATATACACAGCCATAAGAAAGAAATAAATACAAGTTATCTAAATCTAGAAAAGCAGGTTAATATTCAATATGAAAAATATAGGGATAGAGGGTAATGTATTTTAATACATGTTATGCATTGTATCTATATGTATAAATAAAGAAATCAGTATGATAGAAATAGATATTAAAAATATTTAAATCAATGGACTTTTTGTTTCTTATTTGGTTAGAGGCATGGCATTTAAATGAATAATATAGAAATGAAAATTACACATCTATACTAAAGAAATAAATAGAGGGAGATATATATATATGTATATATATTAATATATATAGCCATAAAAAAGAAATAAATACAAGTAATCCATATCTAGACAAGTAGATTAATATTCAGTATGAAAACTATATGGATAGATGCTAATATAATAAATTTTAATATCTGTTATCTAACATATCTATGTCTATAAATATAGAAGATCAGTATGATAGAAGTAAATATTAAAAATATTTTAAGGAAGGGACTTTTTGTTTATTATTTGGTTAAAGGCATGGCATTTAAATGAATAATATAGAAATGAAAATATACGCATCTATAATAAAGAAATGTATATAGGGAGATAGATAGATAATAGATAGATAGATAGATAGATAGATAGATAGATAGATAGATAGATAGATAGGTAGATAGATAGATAGATAGATAGATAGATAGATAGATATAGATATATACACAGCCATAAGAAAGAAATAAATACAAGTTATCTAAATCTAGAAAAGCAGGTTCATATTCAATATGAAAAATATAGGGATAGATGGTAATGTATTTTAATACATGTTATGCATTGTATCTATATGTATAAATAAAGAAATCAGTATGAGAGAAATAGACATTAAAAATATTTAAATCAATGGACTTTTTGTTTCTTATTTGGTTAGAGGCATGGCATTTAAATGAATAATATAGAAATGAAAATTACACATCTATACTAAAGAACTAAATAGAGGGAGATATATATATATATATATATATATATACACATATACATATATAAATATAGCCATAAAAAAAAATAAATACAATTAATCCAAATCTAGACAAGTATATTAATATTCAGTATGCAAACTATATGGATAGATGCTAATATAATATATTTTAATATCTGTTATGTATTATATGTCTGTGTATAAATATAGAAGATCAATATGATAGAAATAGATATTAAAATTATTTGAATCAAGGGTCTTTTTATTTTTTATTTTGTTACAAGCAGGGCCTTTGAATAAATAATATAGAAAGGAAAGTATACACATCTATACTCCAAAAATGAATATAGGGTGATACATATATATATATTAATATACATAGCCATAAAAAAGAAATAAATACAAGTAATTTAATCTAGACAAGTAGATTAATATTCAGTATGAAAACTATATGGATAGATGTTTATAGAATAAATTTTCATATCTATTTAATATCTATTATGCTAATAAAATATATTTTAATATCTGTTATGTATTTTATCTATTTGTATAAATAAAGAAGTTCAATATGACAGCAATAGATATTAAAAATATTTAAATGAAGGGACTTTTTGGTTTTTATTTGGTTAGAGGCATGGCATTTAAATGAATAATATTGAAATGAAAATATACGCATCTATGATAAACAAATGTATATGGGGAGATATATAGATAGATAGACAGATAGATAGATAGATAGATAGATAGATATAGATATATACACAGCCATAAGAAAGAAATAAATACAAGTTATCTAAATCTAGAAAAGCAGGTTAATATTCAATATGAAAAATATAGGGATAGAGGGTAATGTATTTTAATACATGTTATGCATTGTATCTATATGTATAAATAAAGAAATCAGTATGATAGAAATAGATATTAAAAATATTTAAATCAATGGACTTTTTGTTTCTTATTTGGTTAGAGGCATGGCATTTAAATGAATAATATAGAAATGAAAATTACACATCTATACTAAAGAAATAAATAGAGGGAGATATATATATATGTATATATATTAATATATATAGCCATAAAAAAGAAATAAATACAAGTAATCCATATCTAGACAAGTAGATTAATATTCAGTATGAAAACTATATGGATAGATGCTAATATAATAAATTTTAATATCTGTTATCTAACATATCTATGTCTATAAATATAGAAGATCAGTATGATAGAAGTAAATATTAAAAATATTTTAAGGAAGGGACTTTTTGTTTATTATTTGGTTAGAGGCATGGCATTTAAATGAATAATATAGAAATGAAAATTACACATCTATACTAAAGAACTAAATAGAGGGAGATATATATATGTATATATATACATATACATATATAAATATAGCCATAAAAAGAAATAAATACAATTAATACAAATCTAGACAAGTATATTAATATTCAGTATGCAAACTATATGGATAGATGCTAATATAATATATTTTAATATCTGTTATGTATTATATGTCTGTGTATAAATATAGAAGATCAATATGATAGAAATAGATATTAAAATTATTTGAATCAAGGGTCTTTTTATTTTTTATTTTGTTACAAGCAGGGCCTTTGAATAAATAATATAGAAAGGAAAGTATACACATCTATACTCCAAAAATGAATATAGGGTGATACATATATATATATTAATATACATAGCCATAAAAAAGAAATAAATACAAGTAATTTAATCTAGACAAGTAGATTAATATTCAGTATGAAAACTATATGGATAGATGTTTATAGAATAAATTTTCATATCTATTTAATATCTATTATGCTAATAAAATATATTTTAATATCTGTTATGTATTTTATCTATTTGTATAAATAAAGAAGTTCAATATGACAGCAATAGATATTAAAAATATTTAAATGAAGGGACTTTTTGGTTTTTATTTGGTTAGAGGCAGGGCTTGCTAAGTTCCGATGGGGGTTTTTTGGGCCGTTCCTTGCAGAAGGGTTTTTGGAAGGGGGTTGCACCCGTTGTTCCTTGCCTCGCTTCTTTGCAGGTGCGGGGGCGCCCCCCGCCCAGCCCCGGGCTGAGCTGTGCGGCAGTGCTGCCACCTTGTGGCCAAAGAGCGGTACTGCAGCTGTGCCCCGGCGCGGGCGGGGCCGAGCCGAGCGGAGCCGAACCGAGCCGAACCGAGCCGAGCCGAGCGGAGCCGAACCGAGGCGTGCCGTGTCGAGCCGGGACCCCCCCCGCAGGAGCCGGGTCGGGCTGATTGCCACACTGAAGTTTGCGGCCGGCCGGTAGGACCCCGGCAGAGGCGTCGACTCCAATGCCTGCCGCCGCAGGCGCAGCCGCCGCCCAGCTCCGGAGCCGCTGAGCCCCGCCGCCACCGTCCTCGCCCCGGGAAAGGCGGCGGAAAATCGGGCGGAGTGCTCGGAGTCGGCCGGCTTCGTCCGGTGTTTCGTTCAGGCAAGTAGGCTAGACAGACGCGCTGAGAGCAGCGGGGGCCTCGATCGTGCCACAACAAAGATGGCCGCTCGGCCGGAAGTGGCTTCAGCCACAACAAAGATGGCGGCGAGGAAGGGCGGAAGTGACGTCACGCCACTCACAAGATGGCTGCCGAGTCGCGGCTGGCTTTGACCTTCCAAGCATGGCGGCCAAAAAGGCGGGAAAATGCAAGGACCCCGGGCGGTGGGTGTCTACTCGACTGCCTGACAAACACCCCGACGCCGACGCCGCTCCGCCGCAATTTTCCGCGGCTTTTCCGGCCGTGCCGACACGGGCTGTGCGCTCAGCGGCGCCGGGGCCGGACGCGAGCCAGCCGGGCGCCGACAGGCAGCGGTGACGACGCCTCTCTCTCACGGGGTCCTTGGCGCGGCCGCGTTTTTGGGTTTGGCCCTCGCGGCGACCCGTACCTTCCCGCCTCTCCTCTTGCTCCCCTCTCTCCCCCCGGCCCGGGGAAATGGAGGAACCCCCGATGGCTTCGGCTCCCAACGGTCGCTCCCCGGCGCTGGGACCGGAGCGGCCCGAGGAGGGGATGCTCTGTGTGCCCGAACGGTGAGAGCTGCGGGCGGGGCGGGGGGAGTTTATCCACCGAGTATATACCTGGAAGTATAATGATGATCAAAATAGATAGTAAAAAATATTGAAGATAAACGGGCTGCTTGGTTTTTATTTAGTTAGAGGCAGGGTTTTTAAATAAATAAGAAAGAAATAAATGAAATATTTAAAGAATGAATATGTAAAGGTATAGAGAAATATATATGTATATATATATATATATATATATATGTAGGCATAAAAATAAGTAAAAATAAGTAATAGAAATATATACATAGATATTGATTTATAATCTATAATATGATTTCTGTACGTATAGATGGTAATATGATATATTTTAGGATATGTTATGTGTTATGTATATCAACAAGGTATATAAATATGATAAAAAATATATATTAAAAGATTTTTAAATACCGTTTAAGATAAAGGGAATGTTTGGTTTTTATTAGGTTTGCTTCGGGGCTTTTAAATAAATACTACAAAAATAAAAACATAGAAATGTATATTAAATATATAAAGATATAGACATATGTGCAACCAGAAAAGTAAAGAAATAGAAGTAATGCAAATATATACAAACAGGTTTATATTTAATATATATATATATATAGTATTTATTTAATATATGTATTATATATATAATAAATATATATATAATTAAAATGTATATAATATATTTAATATATAATAATATATGTATACATGTTAAAATAATATATTTTGATACTTTATATATTGTGTGTTATATATAAATGAATATAGTATATAAATTTAAACACATGTTGTGAAAATAGATGTTAATTTATTTTTTTTTTTTATTTTCATTGTTTTGGTAAGTTTCTCAGAGGCAATCCTCCCGTTGCAGCTGCTGACAGCACTGAAAACCTGTGTGCTTCGTGGTGTCAATCGCCCAGCTGGCAATGATTCCCTGGTGTTTGGTGCATTAAGTCACACCCAGCTGTGTGGGATGGCAGGTGACCACATTGCCCGACCCTTTTAGCTTTTCTGGCTCACACACAACTTCCTTTCCTTTTTTATATGGAAAACAGGGAAGAGGGTAGTGTATATTAGTATATTAGCATTTCTAGCAGATTTTTAACTGCCATGGTGCTCGTTCATCTTTGCAGTGTGGGTTTTCATGCTGACAAATCCTCTGCTTTGCCTTCTGCTCAGAGTCAGGTGGGCCCTTTATTGAACAGGTTTATCTGCTACAAGGCTACGCAGAAGGATGGAAAGGAGGAACACAGGGGGAAAAAAAATAGATGAAAGGCCATGCATTGGTCACCTGATGTACTCCAGAGACAAACATGGCTATTACAGGTAACACAGAGCAGCCCTTCTGGCCTTTCCAGTTGTATTCAGAGAGATGTTTGCCTGCTGTGAATATCTGGGTGCTTGCAGTTCACTCTGATTTTAACAAGCCCATCAATAATAAAACATTGTATTGATAGAGCAAGATCTACTTCTGTAAAGTTGTTGCTCCACAGAAAAGCAGCATAAAGAAGCTAGCTGGATTATTTGTATGATATGTAGCTTTTTTAGGATGTTTTGTTCTTTATATGGTGTTAATTTCAAATACAAGCGTGTGAACTTTGTGTTCCCCTTTAGGGGCTGGTTCTGGGGTAACGAGGAAACACAAGGCCTAAACACCTCTGGCTTGTCTGTCCAAGGATCTGCCTCAATTGTGGCTCCCATCCCTCTGAAGAACTCTTCAGCACAGTGAGTTACCTTCTATAACTATTTATTGTTGTATTGTTGTTGTGAGACCTCATTGCTGGTATTGGGAAATGAAAATACCAGGTTTGTGTCTGGGAGACTGTGTTCGTGTGATACGAGGACATAGAGAAAGCCTTTCTGAGCTGAGAGAAAATGAAAATACGTTTTATGATGTGTTTTGAAAATGTCAACCCTCTTGACTCTCTTCTCATCAGTAGAGCTTTGTTTAATATTCGTCTGTGGGTCTGACCCAGCTAGGCAGGTATAATTCCCTATAAAATACTTATTTTTCCTTCCACTTTTAGTGGAACAAAGCAATGGCTATTTTTGCCCTGTTTTGATTTGGTGTGCTTCTTCATGCTTAGGACAACAATTCTCCTGACTCAGAGATCAGAATCCAGTTGATATCTCTGCCGGCCTATGGAACCCTCCTAAGGATGTCAGGCTCCCACAGTGAAGAGCTTTCCAAGGTTTATAATTTCACCATGGAAGACATCAACAGCCAGAGGATCAGGTAGCAAAGAGCACTGTGCTCCTTCAAGCCACACCAGTTAAAAACTCTCAGTGGGCTTTTCCCCAGGGATCTCTGGGCTACTTAAAAGAATTCAGGGAATGAATTTGAAGGAGGGTTGGGAACTGAGACACCGCCTCTCTTCCAAGAGGATTGCACTCACTTCTAGCTGCAGGGATGGGATGCATCTGCCTGGGGGTCAGGGAGACTCCCTGACTCCCTGTCTCCTGATCCCACAGCTACTCCACCACGTTTGAGACCAGCAACCAGCCCGTTACCGACATCTTCCACTTCTCTGTGCTGGATGCAGACAACAAGCGGCTGGACAGGCAGATGTTCACCATCACCATCACATCTGCCCTGGCACCGCCCGCACTCATCGCCTTCGCTGACCACGTCACTGTGAGTGGCTGCCCAGGACCCTGGGGATGGGCACAGGGACAGGAGTGGCTCAGATGGGAGCAGCTGAACAGTTTTCCTGGACTGGGGGGGAATCACTGAATAAAACGTAGTGCCCTTCAAAGGGTGAACAAATCTCTTGGAGGCCAGAGGAGGCTGACAGTCCATCTGCATCCCTGAACTTCATCTGTTAACATCTGTTCTAGTCAGGAGCTGCTTGTCCCTTCTTGGTATCAGTGGAGCAAGTCAGATTTATCCCTACTGAATGTTTCACCCCTGATTTCACCAGTGTGTGTGCAAGAGATGAGCAGAAGACAAGTCTGGAGACACCTGGTGCTTTGGACCAGGAGCGTTTCACACTCCTTACCAAAGCCTTTGGAAGTCATCTCCCTCCTTTCCAGCCTTGCATTCCCCCTCCTTTGCCTTCCAAAGACTCTCCACAACAAGAAATGTGCAGGTCTTGCCTTCTGAGAGGTCACCATGACTCTGCCTGTTCCCTTCCTGCCTTGATAAAGAGCTCACAGGTTCCTCTTGGAGGCCAGGCAGGCTTTGTTCTTCCCATCCCACCCCTCCTCCCTGCTGAATTCCCGATTCACAGACCTAGGGGAGGATGGGACAGCGCTCCAGAGCCCGGACAAGCCTCTTCCAGGGAGTCAGCCTCATTCAGTAAGGATTTGTGTTGTCTGCTGTTGCTTTGCAGGTGGATGAGGGAGGCAGGGTCCTGCTGCTGGCTCATTGCCACTTGACTGCTGATGATGATACTGCTGCCAGGGAGGACCTGAGGGTCACTGTGGTCACTCTGCCTGTGTATGGCTACATCGAAAACACCAGGACAGGTGAACTGCTTGGCTCTGCCTTCTTCCTCCTGGCTCTTTGTGCTCCTAAGAGGAACACATCTGTCACATGCCACGGAGGGGATCGCTTGTGCTGCCTCTAAAACTGCGGCTTCCCCAGTGCCCACTCTAGCACATGTTGCTTCCCTCAAAGGCCACAAGATGTGGGAAGTCAAGCTGTAGAAAGGAACCTCCCTCTTCTACAGCCTTCACAAAGTGCCTTTCTTGCCCTCATCCTGCTGGGTTTACGTTGAGTTTATCAGCCACTTGAGCATCCTTTCACCAGCGAAATTCTGGTTTGCAGGCGAGAGCTTTGGCCCACGGAGTGAGTTTACAGGGACCACAGATGCCTCCTTTTCCCTTCAAGATGTCCTGGAGAACAGCATTTACCACTTCCAGAGCGTCCATGAAAGCATTGAGCCCACAGGTGATGTTTTCCGCTTCAATGTGAGTGATGGCTTCAGCCGGTCAGAGGTGCAGAGCATCAACATCACAATCCAGGTATGCCAGGTGCCAGAGCCCTCTCCTCTCACACAAACACTTCCAAGGGCAAGCTTTACTCCTTCCTTTTTCATATGTGGGAGGGAGATTAAAGGGAGGTTCCTTCCCCTAGCACAGGCACATAATTTAGGTGTGCTCTCCAAGGAGAGCTGTGCACTGCAGCCTGTTCACCAGGGCTTATTGCTCTGCTGTCTCCTCCCTCTTGGAAGCAGCCATGATGCTGGATAGATTTGGAGGGGCTGGTGATGCCAGCACCACTGCTGTCATTTGGGAGCCTGTGTTCCATTAGGGTGGGTCTCTCCCTGTGCTCATTTTCCTTTTTCTGGCTGCGTGCCTTTGTGCAGCGGCAGAACGACGAGTCCCCGAAGATGGCGCTGGAGCCCGTCCGCCTGCAGGAGGGCTCAGCCGTGGTTGTTACCAACGCCTCCCTCAGCCTGCAGGACTTGGACACCAGCAGCAGTGAGCTGGTCATCGTGGTGAGCCAAAGTCCTGAGCATGGTATGTCCTGACAGGCCAGGGGGTGAGGGACAGGGAGTCTTTCTGCGTCGGTGTCTGTCTGTCTTTGCTGTGCGCGTGTGTAAGAGCCCCTGGCACGTGGGACAAAGCACAGTTTGGAGCAGGACAGCCCTGTTCTCGGCGAGCTGTCCCTGGCTCTTTGCTGGAGAGCAGAAGGGGGCAGTGCCTGTGCTTCCCTGGGAAGTTCCCCGCTGTGTTCCCCGCTCCCTGCTGGCAGGTGCAGCACCCGAGCCAGGCAGGGTGTCAGGCGAAGGCTCCGTCCCCCGCAGGCTGTGCTGATCCCTCCGTTGTTTGCCAGGCCAGCTCCGCAGAAGGCAGAGCACGGCAGAGGCCCTGGAGCAGGGACAAGTGCTGTCCAGAGGCTCCTCCTTCACCTGCCAGGACATTCTGGATGAGCTGATCGTTTACACCCGGAGCGGTGCCGCAGCACAGACGGACGAGTTTGGCTTCTCCCTCACGGATGGGCTCTACACGCAGGCGGGGAGGCTGGAATTCTCCATGGAGCTGCCGAGGAAGCAGCCCCCCACGGTAGCTGTCAGCAGGGACCTGCAGCTCCCAGCTGGTAAGGGGCCAGGGAGGAGAGAGGCATTGCTTGGTGCTGCTGGATGGTCCAGCCTAAACCAGTCGCTTCGCTGGGCTGGCTGGAGCTGCTGGTGGGGTTTGCTTTCTCTGGTGTAGGCTCCACAGCTCGGCTCACGGCTCAGCACCTGAAGGCAGCTGCTGCTCATTCAGGGGACACGGCCATCAGATTTGTCCTGAGGAGGGACCCCAGCAGGGGCCAGCTGCAGCTGACCACTGCTGATAGTCCAGTCCAGATCTCTGCCAAAGGACCCCTCCAAAGTTTCACCCAGGCCGATTTAAACCAAGGTGGGTGCAGGGTTTTAGGCAGTCACAGCAAGTGTATAAACAAAGGCTGGTTTAGGTAGTGCCGTGAGGAGTAGGGAGTTGGACCTGATGATCCTTATGGGTCCCTTCCAGTTTGAGATATTCCATGATTCTGTGATTCTTTATGAGAGAGGGAGGGAAAGAAGTAAGAGCTGTCAGATTAGAGCAGAACCATGTATCATTAAACAGATGTTCAAACAGCTCTCTCAGCAGGAGAAAAAGAATAAAGAGAGAAAGTCATGAAACCCAAATTCTGGAGCTCTGTCAAGGCCCAGGTGCCTCAGCTGATGGGGCCAGCCTGCTTCCAAAGTAAGAATTAGAAGCTGCAGCCTGTAATGAAGCATCTCTTTTCTGCTGTCCCTCTCTCCAGGGCATGTGGTGTACAGCCACGGGAAAGGGATCCTGGTGGAAACTTCCCCTTCACCTTTGATGTGAGGGATGCAGATTGCAACAAACCGATGGACCAGGTTTTTTACATCCATGTCATAGGTAAAAAGCAGTTTTGCTTTCTTTGCTGCAGCGCTCAGGGCTGCTCCCAGATTCCATCCCACGTGTACTGCAAGGTGAAATGTAATTCTTGAGACTCGGTTTTGATGCGCCGTCAATTCCAAGGCCTTTGAAGTGAGGGGCACAGGGAGATTTTGAAGATGTAAGGGTTCATTCTTTGGCTTCTGACAAACTCAGTAAAAAGGTAGAAAAATTACCCTTAATATCTTTCACATTTTGTTTAGATGGTCTGTAAGACATTATAATGTTATCAACCCTGATCAATGGCAAGGCCTAAAGTTCCTGTTTTGGACTTATCAAAACATTTGTGCTTGTGTTTTGTTTTCCTACCCAAGTACCCACGGGAAGAAGCATCTCCTAACTCAGCTTTGTGTTTAACCCTTCCAGAGGACAGATTTCCCCCCTCTATCATCACTAACAAGGGGCTGGTGTTGGATGAGAACTCGGCAAAGACAGTCAGAACCCTCCAGCTCTCGGCCACTGACCAGGACAGCGAAGCCTCCCAGCTCCAGTTCAAGGTCACCCGGCAGCCACAGCTGGGGCATCTGGAGCACGTGGCTTCCCGAGGTGAGCTGGGAGGTGTTGGGCCCTCACAGCAGCAAAATGCTGGAGGCTTTTGAGCCCTGAACATTCATTGCAGGAAAAACGTGCCCAGAGGCAGCGACACACAATTCCAATTCCTGTTAGAAATCAACGAGCCCAGAGGGTTGGGGAATAAGGTGAGTGGAGGCAGAGCAGCCCAATAATCCCAGTTTAGGATTTATTCAGCCTCTGGACCAGTTTCTGGCCCTACTGCTGCTTCTGCAGTAGGTTTTCCTTTTCTCACAGGAAAACCTTTGGCCTTTGCTGTGAACAGCAAAGAATCCATCCCTTAATGTCCTTGGAAACAGCTCATCTTGGTGCACAGACTGTCCTCCTTGGTGCTTTCTGTCCTCCTCTTGGCCAGTATGTCCCTTGACCCCTGAAGCCCAGCCTCTTTCCCTAAGCTGTGCTTAGGGAGAGAGGAAGGGAACCGTGCACTGAGTTTAACAGGGAGCGATGTTGGGGTGTGATGGTTGTGCTGGATAATGAACTCTGGTTGTTCAGGGAAGGGGGTTGGTCAGTCCTGCACATGTCATCTGAATTTCAGAGCTGCCTTTCGTGCCTGCTGACTGTGTGAGTGTGCTGCCTCTCTCTGGTGAATGAATCTAAATCTGTGGTGTCATAAAGTACGCTCTTCTGATTTTGTTACACTCATCTAAGGTTGTATTTCTTCTTAGCTGTAGATTTCTCGTTAATCTCTCACCCTGAGATTAAAGTGGAAGTGTCTGCTGTGTGTTTTCAAGATGCAGACAGTCCCTGTACAGCTCAGTTTGGGTGTGTGGTTTGCCTCATCTTCTCACAAAAATATGTTGAAAGGGTAGGAATAATGAATGAGTTATAATAAGCAAACTACTCCCTGCTGTGAGAGTAAATTAAAAACTTGCAGTATCTTTGTCTAAATTGCAAACTAACCAGTGAATCTTGTACTTTGGAGATTTGAAATAAGGGCTTTATTCCTCCTGTTATTTAAAATCTGATGATGATTCTGATTTCTCTGCTTTTTCATGTCTGTGAGGGACCAATAAGGCTACAGAGTCACAGACTGAGAAGTAGCTGTAATGATTTAAATGACCTAAACCTAAGGAGAGAATACTGAAGTGTTCAAAAGAGAACCCAAACCTTTCCAGCTGATGAGCTCTGAGGAAATATTATCCATGATCATTCCATTGTGGCTCATTTATTGAAATCAGATCCTGGTGTCTGCTGTAGTGTGGCCAGCACTTGTCAGCAGCCATTTAGTGTGATATATTGGTGGCAAACTTCTTGTCCGGATGTTGGTTGATAACAGCAGTAAAAACTGTTGAACACAGCAAAGAGATTTAAAAACGCTCAAGTGTTTTTTAAAATGCTTGTCAGGTACCTTTCTGTGGCTGTGTCATACCTAATGGGCTGTAAAGATGTCACTATAAATCAGTGCTGAAAATGGGACTGGATACTAAATGGAGGGGTGTAAGGAAGGGCAGAGAGAAGAGATCCTTGGAAGGCATTTTGGAAAACTGCTGTGAGGCCAGGAGGCCTTCAATTCATCCTCAGTGATGCCACGGTTGGGTTAGTCCTGCCCAGCAGTGACAATCCAAGTGTTACATGGACAGTTTTTCTCCCAGCTTCTCTGCCCCAGGAGGCCCACTCCCAACAGGAAGAGATGAAAAGAAGCCTGGACTTCTTTTTGAGAAGGAAATTTTAGGAGGCTCTGTGCCAGCTAAATCCCTGGCTCAGCTGAGGGTTCACGGGGCAGCCTGACTTGGATCAGAACCAGCCAAAACCGAGTCCTCATGCCTAAATATGTCCTGCTTCCTGTAGTTTTTCCCTGCCTTGCTCTTTCTGCTGAACATTTCCCCCCTGTTGCTCATTTTCCAGGGACAAGAATTAGTTCCTTCAGCCAGGCAGACTTGGCCTCTGGCAGCATCCAGTACATCCACACCAGTGACGTGGAAAAGCACACGGACGCCTTCACCTTTTCTGTGTCTGATGGGACAAACGAGGTCAGTCCCAGCCTGACTTTTGCCTGAGTGGGCAGATGTGGCTGTTCCTCCTTCTCCTGCTGTGGGATTTCCCACATCCCTCAGGTCAGGGAGGGAGCAAGGCCTGTGCAGGCAACAGGGAGCCACCTGCCCTGTGGGCTCAGCAAGATCCGAGTGGCTGGTTTTCAGCTGCTTGCCAACTGCTCCTGGAGCTCAGCTTTGATCCAGTGCACTGACAGCGTAGTGACGACAGCCAGCCCCTGGAGAAATGCCTTTTTCCTGCTTTCTGAAAGAGAAGAAGTCTAGCTGCACATAGAGGGAGAGGGGCAAAACAGAGTGAGAGAGGGAGGGAAAGTGGATGTCCATAAATATCACAGAAAGAGGGAGAATTAATGAGTGGGGAGGGATAAAGAAGTGATCTGGGCTTAGCAGCTCAGACAAGGCTGAAATGAAGAGACCCAAACTGGGGATCGCTGGGCTCTTGCGGTGAAGTCACACTCTTGGAAAGCTGAATTCAGCAAGGGAAGCTTTTCTTCCTGTCCCAGGTGAGCCAGACATTTGACATCACCATAAACCCCGTGGATGACTCCTTACCCATCGTGCAAATCTTTGGGATGACACTTCAGGAAGGGGTGAGAAAAAGCATCACGGAATTTGAGCTCAAAGCAACAGATGCTGACACAGAGGTAAGGCAGGACCAGCCTCCTTGCTCCCCTCTTCTGCTGCACATCTGGGCTCGTGTTTAAAGACTTAACGCTGAGTTTATGCTTAGCATGGATGGAAATGGCACTTCCTCTTCTTCCTGGGTCTGGCCAGAGGCTGAGCTGTCTAACACTGGCTCTACCTCACTGCTGCTTCCCCTGCAGCAAGAGATCTGGCTGCCTGAGCCAAAATCCTGCCCCAAAGATGTCTGCCCTGGCAGAAGTGGCAAGGGACACACTGCCTGGAATGGCTGCAGGACTGGGGGCTGCTCTTGTGTTCGTGGAGCTGGCACAGGGGTGGGTGGGAGCTGTCTCAGACCAGCTGAAGCAGGAATTCGGTGGGATGTGCCTTGTTTTGTAGGGAGCCACCGTCTACAACGAGGGGCCCCAGTACAGCTGCATCCAGCCCAACAAGTACCTGAAACACCGATTCCTCCTCCTGGTGAGTGCTCTGCTCCTGCTTCTTCCCGTTTGGGATTTGCTCTGGCAACCCGCAGGTGGTGGCTGCAAAGGGATGAGGAAGGGAGCCCGTGGGGGATGTTTTGTGCTGCTGCTGCTGCTGCTGCAAGCTGTGAACACCAGATCAGTTTTTCCCCACCCTTTGAGTGTGTTCCTGAATCGGTGCCCACGTGTAGGTGTGGAGATGGGGCATTTGGACTAGATCCCTGACACAGGTGTTTGGTGGGGCTCTGGCTTCCAGCCTCCCTTGGGAAAGGAGACAGCATCCCTCACAACACTTCTCTGACTTTCCAGGACCGAAACCAGCCAGAAGTGAGGGATAAGTATTTCCACGATGTGCCTTTTTGACGCCCACTTTGCTTCCGAGCTGTCCGAGTTCCACTTGGTGAGCAGCATGCCCGGAGTTGATGGATTTACTCTCAAGGTGGACGCTCTCTACAAGGTATGTAGTACCCAGTGCTTTTGGTAGCCCAAAATGGACTTCTCTGTCCAGGACCTCCCAAACACTTGGTGAATTGTAGACTCTGGGCCTTCAGAATTCACCTCTGATACAAGAAATGAAGATTAGGATGTTAGTCCCGTAATTTCTTTTTTTTTTTCCCTGAGGCACTCATGAGAAAGCTCTTTAAAAACACATTATTCGTGTTCCTGAACGAATTAATGCCGTCGCAAAGGCAGGACACCTCACGGGGTGGTCCGTGCTCCCGAGCAGCTCCCCTTGAACACCCGAGGTGGAGCTGCCCCGGGGCGCCCCGAAGGCGGCGGGCGGCCGCTGCTGCACCGTCAGGAACCTTCATCCACCGAGGGCCAGCGGCGGCCTCTGCCAGGGCCAGGGCAGGAAAGTGAAGCAGGTGCACATGGAAGTCAAAGTCCACGGCAATTTGCACGACGGCACGGAAGTTTCACAGAGCACACGCATTGGGAAAAGCTTTTTATAAACTGTAAAATAAAGATAATCCAAAACCGAAAAGCCACACAGGTATTTTTTTAGTCTGGTGAGGAGGGGCAGCTGTCAATTCCCCCTGCTCCCGTCTTAGCGGCTGCACCGCTGCCCTCCCTCCGTGCTGCTCCAGCTCTCCCGGGCTTAAGTGGGCAGGCTGGGGAAGCCAGCTCCCACCGGTGGCACGTGGGAGCTCTGAGCCAGCCGAGGAGCAGCCGGGTTCCTCTTCCTGTCCTCCGGAAGAGAGTAAAGCTAAAATCAGCCGCTGTGATCGGGGTGTCCCTTCTTGCGCCGCCCCGCCGGTCCCCCTCATTCCCCTGGGGCGCGGCGGGCCGGAGCCGCACGGAGCTGCTGCGCCGGGGCAGGGAAGGACGGAGACGAGGGCGCCCAGCGCGGCTCGGGCCCCGCCGCGGCCTCGGGGCTGGCGGAGCGGGGGGGGCCGGGCCGGGAGCGCTCCGGGGCTGCGGGACCGGCCCTGCCCAGGCCGGGGCGCCGCGTCCGCACCGGGACCCGCAGCGCTCCCGCAGCCGGAACCGCCCTCCCGCGGCGATGCCGGTACCGATCCCGCTACCGATCCCGATCCCGGGCCCGATCCACCCCACGGGGGAGAGGCGGCACCGCCCGGGACCCCAGGGCGGACACCGGCAGGACCCGAACCCCCCATCCCAGCTCCGGTTGCGGGCTCCGTCACCCGCTTTCGGTCAGCCCCGTCCCGGCATCGCGGCAGGAGCGGGAGTCCAGTCCCGGCGAGGGAGTGCCCCGTGCCCAGCCTTGTCTCAACCCCAATCCGGCCATGCTCCGCCACCCCCGAGACCCGCCACCCGGGGCCGGCCGGGGGAGAGGCGGCACCGCTCCGCCGGCGGACACCGGCGGGACCGCTGCAGACCCCGTCCCGAGCCGCGGCCCCGCCGCAGCGCGCAGGGCTCGGATCGGAGCCCGCCGGGAGCAGCCCCCGGGCCGGGGCTCGCCCAGCGCCGAGCAAGAGTCCCGGGCCAGCGGCACGGGGGGCGGGGCCGCATGAGGAGCGGGGCCACGGGGCACAGCCCGACCGCACCTGGGAACTGCCGGGGTTCCCGGGCGGCGCCGCCTCTCCCACATCGGGCGGATCGAGGCGGCACCGGGCCCGGGATCGGGATCGGTCTCGGGTCCGGGATCGGTCTCGGGTCCGGGATCGGTACCGGGCCCGGGATGGCGGCGGCGGTTCCCGCTGCGGACTCGGCGCCCCCGCCCGGTCCCGGGACCGCGGCACGAGGGGGGCGAGGCCAGGGAGGGGGGGGCCCGGCACAGGTGTGAGGGGCGGGGGCACGGAGCGCGTGCGCAGCTCGGGACAGCAGAGCGCGTGCGCGGCGCGGGGCCGCCTCAGGTGTGCGGGACGGGGCCGACACAGGTGCGAGGGGCTCCAGAGCGGCTGCGCGGGGCGGGACCCAGGGCATTTAAACCCCGGAAGGGCGGCGGCCGCCATTTTCTCCAGTACCGGGTGGAGGCGGCTTCGGCCGCTGCGGTGAGGCGCTTCTCTCTCTTCTCCGCTTTTATCTCTCTTTTCTGCTTTTTTCTCTCCTTTCTCTGCTTTTCTCTCCTGTTTCTCTCTCCCGTCTCCTTCTCTCCCCTCTCTGCTCTTGTCCCCCGTCTCCCCCTCACACCGCCCGCTCCCTCTCTCCCCTCACCTCCCCGCCCGCCCCCTCCTCCCCAACCTGACCCCCGCCTCTGTTCCTCCTGTCTCTTCCTCCCGCTCCCTCCTCACCCGGCCCAACCTGGCTCTGCCCTCCGTTCTCCTTCTGTCCCCGCTCCCTTCCCCTGCTCCTTCTTTCTCCCCTCCGCCGTCCCTGCCCCGGCCGCCACGGCTTCTCCCTGTCTGCCGTACGCCCCTGTTTGTCCGTGTCCCCCTTCTCCCCTCCTTGGCGGCGCTATCGCCCCTCTGTCTCTGCCGCCCTTTCCTTCTCTGTCCCTTGTCCCTTTCTCTCTTCCCCCGCAGCCGCGGGGCTCGGGGCGCCGGATAATAAAGCCCAGAGGGCCGGAGCCGGCGCCCCGCCGGGAATCCCCTCACGGGGCCGGAGCCCGCGGGTGCGGGTCCCCCCACGCACAACACCGCCCCACACTGCCGGGTGTCCCCACATCACACTGGGGGCTGAGGGGGGCCGGGGCTGGGAGGGGGACTGAGGGTGGGTTAGCGAGGGTTGGGGGGCTGCGGGGGGGTTTGGGATGGGGGGGTTTGGGAAGGGCCCCCTCGTTAGGAGGGGGTCCCGGGTGGGGGGTGGGTTAGGGAGGGCCCCCTCCGGAGGAGGGGGTCCCGGGGAGGGGCGGGGTTCGGGGCCCCCTCCGGAGGGGGGGGCCCGGGGTGGGAGGGGCTGGGGGGGTCTGCCCCCTAAGCCCCTCCCACTCTGGGCCCTCCCCTCCAGGAGGGGCCCGGCCCGGCCCCTCCCCAGGACCCCTCCTCCGGACAGGGGCCCGCGGGGGGGGGGGGGAATAGGAGGGGAAGTGCTGTCGTTGGACACAAAAGTGTGATTACAGTGCAGAGTGACATCACCCCACCTGCTGCCCCCCCCACCCACCCCGCCCCCCCCCTCCCCCCCCCCGCGGGCCCCTGTCCGGAGGAGGGGTCCTGGGGCGGGGCCAGGCCGGGCCCCGCCCGGAGGGGAGGGCCCAGAGTGGGAGGGGCTTAGGGGGCAGACCCCCCCAGCCCCTCCCACCCCGGGCCCCCCCCTCCGGAGGGGGCCCCGAACCCCGCCCCTCCCCGGGACCCCCTCCTCCGGAGGGGGCCCTCCCTAACCCACCCCCCCACCCGGGACCCCCTCCTAACGAGGGGGCCCTTCCCAAACCCTCCCCCCCAGGACCCCCTCCAGGGGAGGGGGCCCACCCTAAACCCTCCCTAACCCACCCCCCACCCGGGACCCCCTCCTAACGAGGGGGCCCTTCCCAAACGCCCCCATCCCAAACCCCCCCGCAGCCCCCCAACCCTCGCTAACCCACCCCAGGACCCCTCCGGAGGAGGGGGCCCACCCTCAGCCCCCCTCCCAGCCCCGGCCCCCCCTCAGCCCCCAGTGTGATGTGGGGACAACCGGCAGTGTGGGGCGGTGTTGTGCGTGGGGGGACCCGCACCCGCGGGCTCCGGCCCCGTGAGGGGATTCCCGGCGGGGGCGCCGGCTCCGGCCCTCTGGGCTTTATTATCCGGCGCCCCGAGCCCCGCGGCTGCGGGGGAAGAGAGAAAGGGACAAGGGACAGAGAAGGAAAGGGCGGCAGAGACAGAGGGGCGATAGCGCCGCCAAGGAGGGGAGAAGGGGGACACGGACAAACAGGGGCGGAGGGGAAACAGGGAGAGGCCGGGGCGGCCGGGGCAGGGACGGCGGAGGGGAGAAAGAAGGAGCAGGGGAAGGGAGCGGGGACAGAAGGAGAACGGAGGGCAGAGCCAGGTTGGGCCGGGTGAGGAGGGAGCGGGAGGAAGAGACAGGAGGAACAGAGGCGGGGGTCAGGTTGGGGAGGAGGGGCGGGCGGGGAGGTGAGGGGAGAGAGGGAGCGGGCGGTGTGAGGGGGAGACGGGGGACAAGAGCAGAGAGGGGAGAGAAGGAGACGGGAGAGAGAAACAGGAGAGAAAAGCAGAGAAAGGAGAGATAAAAGCAGAAAGGAGAGATAAAAGCAGAGGAGAGAGAAGCGCCTCACCGCAGCGGCCGAAGCCGCCTCCACCCGGTACTGGAGAAAATGGCGGCCACCGCCCTTCCGGGGTTTAAATGCCCTGGGTCCCGCCCCGCGCAGCCGCTCTGGAGCCCCTCGCACCTGTGTCGGCCCCGTCCCGCACACCTGAGGCGGCCCCGCGCCGCGCACGCGCTCTGCTGTCCCGAGCTGCGCACGCGCTCCGTGCCCCCGCCCCTCACACCTGTGCCGGGCCCCCCCCTCCCTGGCCTCGCCCCCCTCGTGCCGCGGTCCCGGGACCGGGCGGGGGCGCCGAGTCCGCAGCGGGAACCGCCGCCGCCATCCCGGGCCCGGTACCGATCCCGGACCCGAGACCGATCCCGAGCCCGAGGCCGCCTCGATCCACCCGATGGGGGACAGGCGGCACCGCCCGTGACCCCCGGCAGTTCCCAGGCGCTCTCAGGCTGTGCCCCGTGACCCCCTCCTCATGCGGCCCCGCCCCCCAGGTGCTGAGCAGTGCTGAGGTTCGTGATAGCCCTGTGGGTCCTGAGGCTCTTCCAGAAGGTGCTGGATCGGTCCCGAGGGTGCTGAGTGTTTTCCAGAAGGTGCTGGATCGGTCCCGAGGGTGCTGAGCGCCTTCCAGAAGGTGCTGAGCGCCCTCCCGAGGTTGCTGGATCCGTCCCGAGGGTGCTGAACGCCTTTTAGAAGGTGCTGGATTCGTTTTGAGGGAGCTGAGCACCTTCCAGAGGGTGCTGGATCCTTCCCGAGGGTGATGAGCGCCTTTTAGAACATGCTGGCTCCGTCCTGTGGCTCCTGAGGCTCTTTCCGAAGTTGCTGGATCCGTCCCGAGGGTGCTGAGCGCCTTCCACAAGGTGCTGGATCCTTCCCGAGGGTGCTGAGCACCTTTTAGAATGTGCAGGATTCATTTTGAGGGTGCTGAGCGCCTTCCAGAAGGTGCTGGTTCCGTCCCGAGGTTGCTGAGGCTCTTCCAGAAGGTGCTGGATCCGTCCCGAGGGTGCTGAGCACCTTTAAGAAGGTGCTGGATCTGTTCTGATGGTGCTGAGCGCCTTCCCGAAGGTGCTGGATGCGTCCCGAGGGTGCTGAGCACTATCCCGAGGGTGCAGGATGAGTGCCGAGGGTGCTGAGCATCATCCCGAGGGTGCTGGGCACCGTCCCGAGGGTGCTGAGCACCTTCCAGAGGGTGCAGGGTGAGTCCCGAGGGTGCAGGGTGAGTGTCGAGGGTGCTGAGTGTCTGTTTATGGACTTTTAGATTTGGGTTCTTTTCCCTTTGAACTGAAGATTGATGAGAGGGAGGCGGTTTTTTTCTCTCGTTCGGTCTCAGTTGTTTATTTTTTCTTATCAGCATTACAAGGTACAAGGAGCTATGTGCACTATGATAGAAAAGGGGTAAAATGGCTAACAAAGATCCTCTTCAAGGTCTTTTATATGTCCATTTACCCAATTAACAGGTGCCAACTAAATTATTTTTCTTAGTGACCCAATGACCCAACACCTGTGTGTTGCACTGTGACATTTTCTACCCAATCACCTACTACTACCCAAACACCCCTAGGAGAAGAACATGAAGAAGAAAGAAGAAGGACAAGAGACAACACCCTAAATCCTCCATCTTGTCTCCTGTTCTCTAAACTACTTTTTCACCCAGTGATTTAAGAAACTTTCTAATCTACACATTTACACATTTCCTATCTAACTTTAACATTTGTTTTCATGTGTCACCATGAAAACATGCACATGAATTTCATATTATATGAAATTCAGTGTTTCTTTGAATCCTGGAACTAAATATTAAAAGCAAGGGCACACAGTCTGTATCTCAGACTCCAACATCTGCCCCTCTGTTTTTTTAAAAAAAAAACAATAAAATCAACCTAAATTTTCTCTTGGATTACTTTTCAAGAAGGGTTATTTTTCCTTCACTCATGTTTTAACAAATGAGGCTTTACAATATTAATTTTTCCACTTTTTCACTTGAAACTCAAAGTCCATTGTTCTTGCATGTGGGATCCAAGCTGTTCCTCTGTCAACTGCGGTCTCGATACGGTTCACATCGGCGTGCTCGCTCTTCTGCTCTTTGGGCTGTCTGCTTGTCTCTGCAGCTGATGAGTTTCTCTGTTTTTCTCTAGGAAGTTACTTCTGCTTTGAACCTGTGAATACACAAACATACACTTTCCTCCAAATTATTAATTGAAATGAATTTTTTAATCTTGTTTCTGAACCTTTGACTAGACGCAAAGAATTCTAGAATTCTCTCTTAACTTTGCTTGGGTACTTGTTAGAACAATACCTGATAATTGATGGAAT
Organism: Poecile montanus; assembly: GCA_038429875.1. Classification (NCBI taxonomy): domain Eukaryota; kingdom Metazoa; phylum Chordata; class Aves; order Passeriformes; family Paridae; genus Poecile; species Poecile montanus. The sequence goes on from CM076502.1 coordinate 1,749,313, forward strand.
TTGCTTTGTAAAAGACTTGTTTAAAAAAGGACTGTTCAAGAATTATTTGCAATAGATATAAGATCTTTACGCTTTTTCCAAAAATTTAAGATATATAAGGTTTTTATACTTCCGAGGCATAGCCTTGGTTCCCCCTTTTTTTTTTTTTTTTTTTTATAATTAAATAAGGTATTTTTTTTGTTTTTTTTTTTTTTGTTATTACAATGAAAAACCATCAAAGTAAAACACTTGCACATGTATACACATAGGAAATAACACTTCTACAGAAATCAAAAACTTATTAAAAAGATGCATAATTAATATTATGCGATATTAAACTTATCTAAATAATCTGTAATATGAATTACTAAATGTACTAAATATATACTCTCATGCCAGAGTCTGCCACTGCTGATAAATCAATGGAAGATTGGAAAATCATGTCCAGATAACAATTCTCCAAGCCCACTGTAAAATCCAGCTGCTATATTAATTCACTAATTGCCAAGTCAAATTGACCTGAGTATTGTTTTGATGCAGAAAACTTCTGGGTTTACTGGTAAATTCTCTATCCAGGTAAAGTCAAGGCTTGGCCAGAGCCTTAGGCTTCATCTGGAAAGATGTCTCTTAAGTCATTCTCAAAGCAAGGGGTTTAAAAATAGCAGCTATAAGATGCTTAAAACACAGCAAACTTTTAAAAAGCATTTGTATAAAGCAAATGACCAGAAGCCTTAGGTACCAGACCAATTAAACCATGCAGCAGTTGGTTTAATCTGAAGCCTTTCTCATGGCAGCTGATCTTCAGCAATGGTACATCTTCTTAAAATTCTGAAAACACTGAAAAATAAGAAAGCTATAACAATAGCAATAACAATATATCAACAATATAACAATATAACAATAATAATATAACAACAAACAATAGAACTCCCAATGAAGTCAAAGGTGTCACAGACTGCATTCACTTCTGTCCACAAGCAGGTGTTCATCTTCATCTCTTTAGGAAAACAACTATACTCTGCAATTTAAACAAACATCTTTAATAAAACATAAAACAATTTAAATTTAAACCTGTTAGAAATTAATTATGATAGGAGGAAGTAACAAAACTTAACATTAAAAAATACCAAAGTTATAACTTAACTTAAAAACACTCAAACTTAAACATAGGGAAATTTAACTTTGATTAATTCTATTAACACTTAATCTGTATCAGATGACAACACAACTTAATCTTACTCTATTATTATAAAAAAAGGCAACTAAAAGTTTGGTATACACATCTTTGAACACAATATAATAGGAATATTGGTTCACTAGAGAGATTATAGGGATGTAACAAATTTATCATCATTCTGTGTTATCTGGTTTTGAGAATAACCCATAATAACTGTAGATGCTATTAAAAATACCAATTCATAACAAGAATTTGCTTGGTATATGCTTACATTTGTTAGGATTTTTAGAGTGCAGTTTCACTAGAAAAAAAAATACAACACCACAGATTTGGTAATTTGCTATTCAGCTTTTGTAGTATTTTTCAGAAACATTAAGTCTAACTTTTTAACTGAAATTCAAAATCCAAATTGATATATATGCTGTTATACATGTTTTTTTATAACAAAGGGACTCACATTAAAATTGCCTAATTATAAAAAAATACCAAGCAAATGGGTAATATATGGTTAAAATAATTTTGAAATTACTGAAAACTGTATTGAACTAACTCCACAATACACATACTCAAATGAAAGGAAAGGTTAAAAATAAAAAAAACCCTGTCATTCAATCCTTTTTCTGTAGGGTTAATCATATGATCTTTCAACTCAATTTTAAAGAAATGCTTCTTGCAGAAACTGACTGTAACTACAGTAATAAAGCTTGAGGATCACTCCATATGATACAGTATTACATTATCAGTAGATGTATAGAGAAGGTAACATTTTCAAAACCTTCATATATTAGGAATACTGAAACAGAATAAAAATATTTTAAACTTCTTGGGATGTATAAATATAATTTTCCATGCTATTTTGTAAAAACAAAACCAGCAAATATTATTAGAAATACAACATCTATATATATTTCACTATAAAATATCTATAAACTTTTTGATCTATTTTTGAAGGCACTTCATTCAATGGAGACTTCTTTTTAAATGTGAATTATGATTACAACAATTCGCTGATTTACCAACAATACAATTTGCAAAGCTTCTAATTTTTGAATTGTCCAATCAAAACACTCTCTTTTTTGTCCCTCTCTGATATATCCAGCTTTCTGTTCTTTCTCTTTTGTTTTGTTGCTTTCTGTAGCTTCATCGAAGTTGCTGGAGTTGTTTGACCGGTGGTTGCCATGGCGACAGCGTTTCTGGCTGCTGTGTGCTGCCATGTGCTGCTTTTGAATCTGAGAAAAAACTCTAAAAACTTATATTTAGGGAGAAACTCCTTTTCAGGAGATAAATCCCTTTTTGGGTGACTGCTGTTTGTGCCAGAAAACGGACCCACGACCCTGAGATTAAGAGTCTCAGGCTCTACCGACTGAGTCAGTCGGGCCGACTTCCCGAACTTGACAGGCTCGGCTTCAGCGCCGAAACGCGCATGCGCGGCTCGACAGGGTTCCCCCGCCAATCTCCCCTCCGGAGGGCCGGCTCCTCCTCATCATGGATCGCGGCACTGATCTCCCTGCGGGGTGTGCCTTTGGAGCTTTGGCCAGCCCCTTTTCTTTCGCTGTCTGTCTATGGCAGCGTTCTAATATATATATATATATTTTTTTTTTTTTTTTTCTAATCTTTTCCCCCTTTGCTCGGGGTCACTCCGCGGCGCGGCCATCCCGCCGTCTCCCGCCGCTCTTTGAAGCTTTTCCTCTTGGGCAGCTTCTAACTCCGCCTGATGGGCGGGTATTTTCGGGGTCGCCTGCTGAGCGAACACCCCCCTCCGTGTCCCCTCTTGGGCAGACACACCTTTACCAGCCTTTTCTAACATCTCTGTGTTATTAAATTCGTCAGAGGGCGGGGTAAGCTCCCTCCCTCGCTCTGGCTCCTCTGACGTGCATGGAGCGTGCAGGGTAGGGGGCTGTTCTAAAGGCGTGGTTTCAGGAACAGCGTGGAACTTTTCTAACTTTTTTTTTTCTCCATCCCCCCCCCGCGATTTCTTCTAACTGCAATAATTCCAGAAAGACTCTATATAAACCATCATATCTCTCCATGCAATTTTTTAACCTCTAACAATATAACAAACTGCTCACTCTGCTTTCTGAAGTAACACAAGCTTCCCGGTGTTCAGTTTTCCCTCGCATTGCTCCCTCGTCCCCCCACGTTCTCTGAAGGGACAGGGACAGGGGTACCACGCCGCTGGGGAATTACCTGGGTTTCCCGCGCTTTCAGAAAGGGCAGTTCATCTCCCCACATTCCCGGGGCTCTTAACTCTTTAAACATCATATTTATATTTTCCCCCACATCCTGGGTTTAAACAATCTCTCTTTATAAATACTCAATCCCATTATCTAGACTGTAGACAGCTTACCAGACCTGGCTATCTTCAGATTACTGACCAGCAGAATCCAATGTTCCGAGTCCAGGGCCCTTGGAATTTCGGAATGTGATAGCAGATGTTTTTCTCAAGGATTTCTTTCAGGAACTGGTTGCTGTGATCCTGCAGGTGTTGATTGAAGCTTCTGTGAGTTTTTGTCCTCACACGGAGCACCACTTGTAATTTCTCTTTTGTTTTCTTTGCCTCCTTTGGGCTCAATTCTCTGTGAAGAGAACTTTTCTCTAGTCTCTCAGCCTTCTTTGGGCTGAATTCTTCTGTAGATACAGCTTCTCTCTAGTCTCCTAGCCTTCTCTGGGCTGAATTCTCTGTAGATACAGCTTTTCTCTAATTTCCCAGCCTTCTCTGGGCTGAATTCTCTGTAGATACAGCTTTTCTCTAATTTCCCAGCCTTCTCTGGGCTGAATTCTCTGTAGATACAGCTTTTCTCTAATTTCCCAGCCTTCTCTGGGCTGAATTCTTCTGGGATCCTCCCTCGTGGGGAGTTCCACTTATCTCAGTCCTTATGATTCGAAGTAAACTCTCGAGCTCGTTAGAATCTTGTTTCTCGTGTTTATTGAAGGATCCTTACAAAACATAACAGGTCTCTCTAGGCTGGTTACGAGGTTAATCTTTGCAATTTGGCACATTTCTTTCTTCTGATGGTACAAACAAGGCCTTGTGGCACACTTCATGTCTGATACACAAAATGGCCCCGAACTACGCAGTTCTTTTATCTTTATACTTATTCTTATCCAATTAACAATAGACACGTATATTATTTTTCTTAATGACCCAATGACCCATCACCTCTGTGATGCACTGCGGCATTTTCTATCCAATCACTCACTATTACCCAAAAACCTTTAGGAGAAGAACATGAAGAAAAAAGAAGGACAAGAGACAACACCTTACATCCTCCATCTTGTCTCCTGTTCTCTAAACTACTTTTTCACCCAGTGATTTAAGAAACTTTCTAATCTACACACCTACCTTTCTTATCTAACTTTAGCATTTGTTTTCATGTATCACTATGAAAACATGTTCATGAATTTCATATAATATGAAATTCAGTGTTCTCTTGAATCCCAGAACTAAACACTAAAAACAAGGACACACAGTCTGCATCTCAGACTCCAACAACTAAGAAAAATAATTTAGTTGGCACCTGTTAATTGGGTAAATGGACATATAAAAGACCTTGAAGAAGATCTTTGTTAGCCATTTTACCCCTTTTCTATCATAGTGTACATAGCTCCTTGTACCTTGTAATGCTGATAAGAAAAAATAAACAACTGAGACCGAACGAGAGAAAACTCGCCTCCCTCTCATCAATCTTCAGTTCAAAGGGAAAAAGAACCCAAATCTAAAAGTCCATAAAGAGACAAAGTCACTCCATCAGATGCCACTGGGAGCCCACCAGAAACTCCTCTCCTCCGGCAGATCCATGCCAATGTTGATTTGCCACTCGTATTTGGCCCTGTAATAACGGCAAAATTGTTGCCGTCCGTCAGGTACGTGTTGTTAGAGACAGGTTTTTCCATAGCCATCTTTTCAAGAACGGGGTGCCATCCCTGCTTGATTGCTAAATTATCAATAAATTCTGGAAAAACTAAATAAGAAAAAAATCTAAGACACTGAGGAGTTAATATGGAAACCTTTATATCATTAAACTAGTATGTTTTGAAATAAAGTCAGACCTACTGCAAAAATCAAATTCCTAAAAATAAAATAACCAAAAAACAAACAGCATCAAATTCCCATCAATGTCATCAATAAAATCACAGTACCTCCACCAACTAAGGGAAAAAAAATCTTAACCTAGAAAAAATCTGAACCCCCTCAAAAAGATTCAACACTGAAACACAACTCATCCAAACACTTCAACTAACAATACCAAAACAAATTTTCAAAACAAATATTCCCCCTATCTAAACCACCAATACCACATAAAACAACTAATGTACTCTCATCACAGTGCATCCGTGTCAAAAATCTAAATTGCCCTAAAAATTTTAATTTAATCACAACCCCAAAATAAAAACTTTAATCTCACTAACAAAAAAAAAAAACCCAAAACAGGTAACACAAACAAAACCCACACCATACAACCAACTACCGGCAAAAACAGATGCTATGCTCTGTCACTAACAGTTCTTATCACATCAGCAAAGTTAAACATAAATAAAAAGCAACCCTATTGAACTCCACACAACAAATCACACCAACTATTAAAAAGTAATCAAACCAAGTCACTGAACTCAAAGCCATTCAACTAACCCTAAACAATAGTTTAAAAAAACCCCAAAGCTCTACCTTTATACTAATACATAATTACAATACTCAATAAAAAAAATAATACCTAATGAAAAACATAAAAAATCGATCTAAACTACTAAAATGTTAAAAAAATCACCCCCAAAAATATACCTCTAAAAATCCACCATATAAATGCCTGTGTCCCCAGAAGTAAAACTAATAAGAAACACACTACAGAAAGAAATCCAAACTTATCATCAACACCTAAACTAAAAAAGACAACATTAAATAAATAGAACATACACGTTTTTATACACCAACTACAAACAAAATAAAATTATACCATCAATTACTAAAAATCCCCTTAAAACCACTCAATAAAAAAACTTTCAAAAATTGAAAACTGCATCTAACAAAAGCCACCTAATTAACACCCAAAACTCAGCTAAACAAACCGACCCTACCCCATCTGAACCCCTACATCCAATAAACAAAACCCAATAAGGTGTGTTCCTTCTATCCCAGGTGTGCCCAGGTGTCCCCAGATGTCCCCAGGTCCCCCCAGGTGAGTTCCAGATGTATCCTCTCCATCCCAGGTGTGTCCCAGGTACCCCCAGGTGTCCCCAGGTGTCCCCAGGTGTGTCCCAGATGTATCCTCTCTATCCCAGGTGTCCGCAGGTGTGTTCCCAGGTACCCCCCCAGGTACCCTCAGGTGTGCCCAGGTGTGTTCCTTCTATCCCAGGTGTCCCCAGGTGTGTCCCCAAGTGTATCTCAGGTATCTCAGGTGTCCCCAGGTGTGCCCAGGTGTCTCCAGGTATATCTCAGGTGTCCCCAGGTGTGTCCCAGGTGTGCCCAGGTGTCCCCAGGTGTATCTCAGGGGCCCCCAGGTGTCCCCAGGTGTGTCCCCAAGGTGTCCCCAGGTATCCCCAGGTGTGTCCCCAGATGTCCCCGGGTGTATCTCAGGTGTCCCCAGGTGTGTCCCAGATGTCCCCAGCTGTCCCCAGGTGTGTTCCAGGTGCGTTCTAGAACGTGTTCTAGATTGTTCTAGATCGGGTTCTAGATCGGGCTCTACAGCATTCTAGACCACGTTCTAGATTGTTCTAGGCTGGGTTCTAGAGCGTTCTAGACCACATTCTAGATTGTTCTAGACTGGGTTCTAGAGTGTTCTAGATCGTGTTCTAGATTGTTCCGGGCTGGGTTCTAGAGCGTTCTAGACTGGGTTCTAGATTGTTCTAGATTGGGTTCTAGATTGAGTTCTAGACTGTTCTGGACTGGGTTCTAGACTGGGTTCTAGACTGGGTTCCAGGTGTGTCCCCAGGTGTGTCCCAGCTGTCCCCAGGTGTCCCCAGGTCCCCCCAGGTGTCCCCAAATGTCTCCCAGATGTTCCCCAGCTGTCCCCAGGTGTGTCTCAGCTGTCCCCAGGTGTCCCCAGTTGTCCCCAGGTGGCCCCCAGGTGTCACCAGGTGTGTCCAGGTGTCCCCAGATGTGTCTCAGGTCCCCCCAGGTGTCCCCAAATGTCTCCCAGATGTTCTCCAGGTGTCCCCAGGTGTGTCTCAGGTATCTCAGATGTTTCCCAGATGTTCCTCAGCTGTCCCCAGGTGTGTCTCAGCTGTCCCCAGGTGTCCCCAGTTGTCCCCAGGTGGCCCCCAGGTGTCACTAGGTGTCCCCAGGTGTGGTTTTGGTGTCCCCAGGTGTGTCTCAGGTCCCCCCAGGTGTCCCCAGGTGTGTCCCCAGCTGTCCCCAGGTGTGTCCAGGTGTCCCCAGGTGTGTCTCAGGTCCCCCCAGGTGTCCCCAAATGTCTCCCAGATGTTCTCCAGGTGTGTCCAGGTGTCCCCAGGTGTGTCCAGGTGTCCCCAGGTGTGTCTCAGGTCCCCCCAGGTCCCCCCAGGTGTCCCCAGGTGCGCTCACGTTGTCGGTCAGGGTGACGTTGGCCCCTCGGGTCAGCAGTCGCCGAATGACCTCGATGTGTTTGTGCTCGGCCGCCCAAATGATCGGGGTCCAGCCGCCGTTGTCCTGAGGGGTCATCCAGGGGTCAGCGCCGCCTCCAGACACCCAAAATCACCCCAAAACACCCCAAAAACAACCGAAAACCAGCACAAAAACAGCCCCAAAACAACCCCAAAAACAGCCCTAAAACAGCCAAAAAAACACCCGAAAACCAACCCCTAAACAGCCCAAAAACAGCCCAAAACCAGCCCCAGAGCAGCCCTGACCCTCTGACCACTGCCAGGACACTCCGGACACTGAGTGGACACTCAGGGGTCACTCAGGACACAGTGAGTGGACACTCAGGGGACACTCAGGGGACACTCACACACTCAGGGGTCACTCAGGACAGTGAGTGGACACTCAGGGGTCACTCAGGACACAGTGAGTGGACACTCAGGGGACACTCAGGGGACACTCACACACTCAGGGGTCACTCAGGACAGTGAGTGGACACTCAGGGGTCACTCAGGACACAGTGAGTGGACACTCAGGGGACACTCAGGGGACACTCACACACTCAGGGGTCACTCAGGACAGTGAGTGGACACTCAGGGGTCACTCAGGACACAGTGAGTGGACACTCAGGGGACACTCAGGGGACACTCACACACTCAGGGGTCACTCAGGACAGTGAGTGGACACTCAGGGGTCACTCAGGACACAGTGAGTGGACACTCAGGGGACACTCAGGGGACACACACACTCAGGGGTCACTCAGGACAGTGAGTGGACACTCAGGACACAGTGAGTGGACACTCAGGGGACACTCAGGGGACACTCACACACTCAGGGGTCACTCAGGACAGTGAGTGGACACTCAGGGGTCACTCAGGACACAGTGAGTGGACACTCAGGGGACACTCAGGGGACACTCACACACTCAGGGGTCACTCAGGACAGTGAGTGGACACTCAGGGGTCACTCACTGACCTCTCACCTGGGCGTTGACGTCCACCTGTCCAGTTCCCAGCAGGGACACACAGAGTGGACACTCACACACTCAGGACACACTCAGGGCTCACTCAGAACACTCAGGACAGTGAGTGGACACTCAGGACAGTGAGTGGACACTCAGGACAGTGAGTGGACACTCAGTGGTCACTCACTGACCACTCACCTGGGCGTTGCCGTCCGCCTGTCCGGTTCCCAGCAGCAGCTCCACCATCTCCAGGTTCCCGTTCTTGGCCGCGTGGTGCAGGCAGGTGGAGCCGTCCTCCTCCTGTGACATCATCAACAGGTGACGCAGTGACGTCATCGACGGCGCCGTGCAGTGACGTCATCAGCAGCGATTGACACCACGAAGCACACAGGTTTTCAGTGCTGTCAGCAGCTGCAACGGGACAGGGGACCGCGGGGGGGGGGGTGGGTGGGTGGGGAGGGCAGCAGGTGGGGTGATGTCACTCTGCACTGTAATCACACTTTTGTGTCCAACGACAGCACTTCCCCTCCTATTCCCCCCCCCCCCCCCGCGGGCCCCTGTCCGGAGGAGGGGTCCCGGGGAGGGGCCGGGCCGGGCCCCGCCCGGAGGGGAGGGCCCAGAGTGGGAGGGGCTTAGGGGGCAGACCACCCCCAGCCCCTCCCACCCCGGGCCCCCCCCCTCCGGAGGGGGCCCCGAACCCCGCCCCTCCCCGGGACCCCCTCCTCCGGAGGGGGCCCTCCCTAACCCACCCCCCACCCGGGACCCCCTCCTAACGAGGGGGCCCTTCCCAAACCCCCCCATCCCAAACCCCCCCGCAGCCCCCCAACCCTCGCTAACCCACCCCAGGACCCCTCCGGAGGAGGGGGCCCACCCTCAGCCCCCCTCCCAGCCCCGGCCCCCCCTCAGCCCCCAGTGTGATGTGGGGACACCCGGCAGTGTGGGGCGGTGTTGTGCGTGGGGGGACCCGCACCCGCGGGCTCCGGCCCCGTGAGGGGATTCCCGGCGGGGCGCCGGCTCCGGCCCTCTGGGCTTTATTATCCGGCGCCCCGAGCCCCGCGGCTGCGGGGGAAGAGAGAAAGGGACAAGGGACAGAGAAGGAAAGGGCGGCAGAGACAGAGGGGCGATAGCGCCGCCAAGGAGGGGAGAAGGGGGACACGGATAAACAGGGGCGGAGGGGAAACAGGGAGAGGCCGGGGCAGGGACGGCGGAGGGGAGAAAGAAGGAGCAGGGGAAGGGAGCGGGGACAGAAGGAGAACGGAGGGCAGAGCCAGGTTAGGCCGGGTGAGGAGGGAGCGGGAGGAAGAGACAGGAGGAACAGAGGCGGGGGTCAGGTTGGGGAGGAGGGGGCGGGCGGGGAGGTGAGGGGAGAGAGGGAGCGGGCGGTGTGAGGGGGAGACGGGGGACAAGAGCAGAGAGGGGAGAGAAGGAGACGGGAGAGAGAAACAGGAGAGAAAAGCAGAGAAAGGAGAGATAAAAGCAGAAAGGAGAGATAAAAGCAGAGGAGAGAGAAGCGCCTCACCGCAGCGGCCGAAGCCGCCTCCACCCGGTACTGGAGAAAATGGCGACCACCGCCCTTCCGGGGTTTAAATGCCCTGGGTCCCGCCCCGCGCAGCCGCTCTGGAGCCCCTCGCACCTGTGTCGGCCCCGTCCCGCACACCTGAGGCGGCCCCGCGCCGCGCACGCGCTCTGCTGTCCCGAGCTGCGCACGCGCTCCGTGCCCCCGCCCCTCACACCTGTGCCGCGCCCCCCCCTCCCTGGCCTCGCCCCCCTCGTGCCGCGGTCCCGGGGCCGGGCGGGGGCGCCGAGTCCGCAGCGGGAACCGCCGCCGCCATCCCGGGCCCGGTACCGATCCCGGACCCGAGACCGATCCCGGGCCCGAGGCCGCTTCGATCCACCCGATGGGGGACAGGCGGCACCGCCCGTGACCCCCGGCAGTTCCCCGGCGCTCTCAGGCTGTGCCCCGTGTCCCCCTCCTCATGCGGCCCCGCCCCCCAGGTGCTGAGCAGTGCTGAGGTTCGTGATAGCCCTGTGGGTCCTGAGGCTCTTCCAGAAGGTGCTGGATCGGTCCCGAGGGTGCTGAGCGCCTTCCAGAAGGTGCTGAGCGCCCTCCCGAGGTTGCTGGATCCGTCCCGAGGGTGCTGAACGCCTTTTAGAAGGTGCTGAATTTGTTTTGAGGGTGCTGAGCGCCTTCCCGAAGGTGCTGGGTCCGTCCCGAGGGTGCTGAGCGCCTTTTAGAACATGCTGGCTCCGTCCTGTGGCTCCTGAGGCTCTTTCCGAAGTTGCTGGATCCGTCCCAAGGGTGCTGAGCGCCTTCCACAAGGTGCTGGATCCTTCCCGAGGGTGCTGAGCACCTTTTAGAATGTGCAGGATTCATTTTGAGGGTGCTGAGCGCCTTCCAGAGGGTGCTGGTTCCGTCCCGAGGTTGCTGAGGCTCTTCCAGAAGGTGCTGGATCCGTACCGAGGGTGCTGAGCGCCTTCCAGAGGATGCTGGATCCGTCCCGAGGGTGCTGAGTGTTTTCCAGAAGGTGCTGGATCCGTCCCGAGGGTGCTGAGCGCCTTTCAGAAGGTGCTGGATCTGTTCTGATGGTGCTGAGCGCCTTCCCGAAGGTGCTGGATGCGTCCCGAGGGTGCTGGGCACCATCCCGAGGGTGCTGAGCACTATCCCGAGGGTGCAGGATGAGTGCCGAGGGTGCAGGACGAGTCCCGAGCGTGCTGAGCATCATCCCGAGGGTGCTGAGCACCTTCCAGAGGGTGCAGGGTGAGTCCCGAGGGTGCAGGGTGAGTGTCGAGGGTGCTGAGTGTCTGTTTATGGACTTTTAGATTTGGGTTCTTTTCCCTTTGAACTGAAGATTGATGAGAGGGAGGCGGTTTTTTTCTCTCGTTCGGTCTCAGTTGTTTATTTTTTCTTATCAGCATTACAAGGTACAAGGAGCTATGTGCACTATGATAGAAAAGGGGTAAAATGGCTAACAAAGATCTTCTTCAAGGTCTTTTATATGTCCATTTACCCAATTAACAGGTGCCAACTAAATTATTTTTCTTAGTGACCCAATGACCCAACACCTGTGTGTTGCACTGTGACATTTTCTACCCAATCACCTACTACTACCCAAACACCCCTAGGAGAAGAACATGAAGAAGAAAGAAGAAGGACAAGAGACAACACCCTAAATCCTCCATCTTGTCTCCTCTAAACTACTTTTTCACCCAGTGATTTAAGAAACTTTCTAATATACACATTTACACTTTTCCTATCTAACATTTGTTTTCATGTGTCACCATGAAAACATGCACATGAATTTCATATTATATGAAATTCAGTGTTTCTTTGAATCCTGGAACTAAATATTAAAAGCAAGGGCACACAGTCTGTATCTCAGACTCCAACATCTGCCCCTCTGTTTTTTTAAAAAAAAAACAATAAAAAAAATCAACCTAAATTTTCTCTTGGATTACTTTTCAAGAAGGGTTATTTTTCCTTCACTCATGTTTTAACAAATGAGGCTTTACAATATTAATTTTTCCACTTTTTCACTTGAAACTCAAAGTCCATTGCTCTTGCATGTGGGATCCAAGCTGTTCCTCTGTCAACTGTGGTCTCGATACGGTTCACATCGGCGTGCTCGCTCTTCTGCTCTTTGGGCTGTCTGCTTGTCTCTGCAGCTGATGAGTTTCTCTGTTTTTCTCTAGGAAGTTACTTCTGCTTTGAACCTGTGAATACACAAACATACACTTTCCTCCAAATTATTAATTGAAATGAATTTTTTAATCTTGTTTCTGAACCTTTGACTAGACGCAAAGAATTCTAGAATTCTCTCTTAACTTTGCTTGGGTACTTGTTAGAACAATACCTGATAATTGATGGAATTTGCTTTGTAAAAGACTTGTTTAAAAAAGGACTGTTCAAGAATTATTTGCAATAGATATAAGATCTTTACGCTTTTTCCAAAAATTTAAGATATATAAGGTTTTTATACTTCCGAGGCATAGCCTTGGTTCCCCCTTTTTTTTTTTTTCTTTTTTTTTTTTTTTTTTATAATTAAATAAGGTATTTTTTTTGTTTCTTTGTTTTTTTGTTATTACAATGAAAAACCATCAAAGTAAAACACTTGCACATGTATACACATAGGAAATAACACTTCTACAGAAATCAAAAACTTATTAAAAAGATGCATAATTAATATTATGCGATATTAAACTTATCTAAATAATCTGTAATATGAATTAGTAAATGTACTAAATATATACTCTCATCCCAGAGTCTGCTACAGCTGATAAATCAATGGAAGATTGGAAAATCATGTCCAGATAACAATTCTCCAAGCCCACTGTAAAATCCAGCTGCTATATTAATTCACTAATTGCCAAGTCAAATTGACCTGAATATTGTTTTGATGCAGAAAACTTCTGGGTTTATTGGTAAATTCTCTATCCAGGTAAAGTTAAGGCTTGGCCAGAGCCTTAGGCCTCATCTGGAAAGATGTCTCTTAAGTTATTCTCAAAGGAAGGGGTTTAAAAATAACAGCTATAAGATGCTTAAAACACAGCAAACTTTTAAAAGGCATTTGTATAAAACAATGATCAGATGTCTTAGGTAATTGACTAATTAAACCATTCAGTAGTTAATTTAACCTGAAGTTTCTTTCATAACACTTAACTTTCAACCATGACACATCTTCTTAGAATTTTGGAAACTAAAATAATAAAGATACATTGGATTAGGCAAATGCAAATCTTCTTAAACAAGGAAAACTGGAATAACCAACACAAAAAAAACTCTGTATAGAAGCAGCTGCATAACTTATTTACCAAGATGCAGCTGTAGTTAGAAGATAAAAAAATCTCAAATGACACGTGTCTAAAAGGTAATTACACAAAGATATATCAAAATATGTATAAAGCTGGCTGTAAATACAATGACACTTTATAGATAATGCTCATCATAGAAATCTATAAATTTACATTATAGAATGAATATGTCATCAGTGAGTGTCTG